>CM037870.1:52279529-52879529 GCA_021292105.1 Anadara kagoshimensis | reverse complement strand
GGGGGTCACATGATCATGTGAGATATGCCGTTCTTGCATGGTTTAAAACCCTATATCACATGAGCAGGTATGGAAAAAATAGTGCCAAGGGTTAAAACAAATCAAAATATTTATTAAAAGAAAGAATTGTAAATATAAGAAATGACATTTCTGCTCATGGTATTTCAATGGGTAATGCAAGAAAGTGTGGCATGTGCTAAATTCAAAATGAAGGGCTTTGCCCTTCATCGAGTTTGGTATGCACCACACTATCTTGCATTACCCCTTGAAATACCATGATCAGAATGTCATTTCTTAATTGAAGATATTTTTACTAAACTTGGTTTGCATGATTAACAGGATTAGATATGATATTGTATGCACCAGAAGAGGCAACTTCTGTGGAAATTTTTAAGATTTGTGCCTCTTTATCTGGCATACTCCTCCTACACTACTGAACATAACATCCATATGGATGAGAGCCTTAGTTTTTGTTTTTGTTTCAAAAACTTAAATGATATTACATATGTACTTGCTTTGTCTAGCCTTGTTATCTTTTGATAAGCATTTGTTGTGACAAAAATATGTCAACAAATTATAATTATGTAATTGATAATTTTTTTTTTCAAATTCTTTAAACTTATAGTTACAAAATAGAAAATTTGGAAAAAGACAAGAAATACATTGTCAATATGAACGTTTCTGCTTGCTTGGAGCCAGATGATTGTTACCTTAAACTACCTGTCATTGACAACCTATATCTCTCCAAAAGTTTCCATGGCTGTGATTGGGCCAACTTGATATCAAGTAAGTATTTTGTTTTATATTTTATCCTTAAAATATCCCTGACTTGATATGGCCTGGTGCAGCTGATATATTTATTGAGCTTGGACTAAACAATCTTAAGTATTAATTCTTATTCTACTGGTAAATACTTAATTTTATGGTGGCCACTCTAAAGATGATCAGACTCGGGTGTTTTTTCTAGTATAATTTATGTCAATTAACGAGTAAGAAGAAATTGGGTCTATTACTGGTGTTTTATGTCTAAGTTTCGATTTTTTCACTTACCGGTATATCAAGGAGATTATTTCTGGGATATTGGAGGAAATTTGAGAAAAACACCAAACCCAGCAAAGTCACTAACTTTCTTGCTTTAGGTGAGGCAAGGCACTCTGAACCTTAAATGCATGTGTAGACCACTCAACTACCTGTTAAAGATTGCATTATTTATTTTTCTTATGTTGTTGGTATTAATTTTTATTTTACGTTGCATACTTCATGATCAAGGTTTTGACACAAAGACATGTGATTATAAGTAGTTTTTGTGAATTAATTTCTAAATACTTGTTTTGTTACAGATTTTTCACTTGCTGAATGGTATAACTCTAAAAAGTTAACACCTGGTTCAATACTGTCTGGTGTTACATTGTCGGAAGTACTGGAACATTTTGGTTTGAATGGTTACCTGTTGTCACCACCATGTAACAGAAATCAAGCACCATACACAGGAGCAGTCAATGGATGGAAAAATGGTAAATAAATACATGATGCCATATACCATGGATATATAACCTTGCTTGAATGGCTTTACTTGAAACACAATCTTAACTTCGGTTAACTTCATTTAAGATGACATCATTAAAATGGCCTTTGTTGCTATTTTGAAAGATAATGGAGAAAAATAGGTTAATGTTATTCAGTTTTGTTTGCAGAAACACCATGTGAACTTTGACTACTTTTAGATATAAATTGCTAAAGAAGTTGTCTTTTACTAACTTGTTTTCTCCTAAAATATCTAAATAGAGTCCGAGATTGCAGAATGTTTCTAATGACAAAATCTGCATGAAGATAACATAGTTTTTAAGACTTCTTGATCAAATATAAGAAAGCTTCATCTTAATGATATCATTATGATGTTTAAATACTTTTCTGTAAAAGACAAATGTAATGATATTTAGAAATATAGATTAATAGTCACAAGTCAAAATTTAGGGGAAACTATATTACTTTACAGACCTACTACTTCGCCAAAAAAAAATTGTCCATACAAAATAAGAAAGATTCAGTTCCCATAGAGATGGTTTAAATTTATTTGTATATGATTATATGGCATTTATTTTAGGTTGTACCAGCCCCGTTGAGAATTCAACACAGCTGAGTGGACCAATCACATGTGCTTTAGACAACAAGTGTACCAGAGTAGATTGTTGTGTTGATGTCGGATTCCTCGGGAAATCTTTCCATGGATTTATTCATCTTGATCCTTGTAACTTCAGACTAAGTATAGGTGTAGAAAAGTTAAAGTTTGATCTGGAATTGTTTCAGTATCCTTGGGGTAAGTGTCAAAAATAAGTTATTAATTATTACTGGCAAACAAATGGGGGGGGGGGGGTGTATGTTATATAGTACCCTGTCTGTCTGTCAAAATATCATTTTTGCTCCATGTCTTTGATGTCTATGGATAGATTTTGATCAAACTTGGCACAAATGTATACCAACATATGACACAAAATTTGGTCAAATGATCAAGGGCCATGGTCATATGGTCAAATCTTAGAAGTAACGACTAGGCAATGTTGGGATGAGGGGTATTTGTCTCTAAAGAGACTGCTGCTCTAGGATTTATCAGATTACACACTATTGTAGAATGGTGTATTTTAGTAGCAATTGAATTTTTATACTCCCTGCAAACTAGTTTTAGGAGGCATATAGGAATCACCATGTCTGTCTGTCCTTGCAAAATCTTGTTGGGCCATATCTTATAATTCCTTTGGATGACTGTCATAAAACATCACATGAATAATCTTCATGGTCCAAAGTGTCATGACCTTTAACCAAGGTCATAACAGAAAGGTCAAGATTGAATGGTCTTAAGATTGTCATGACCTTGAATCAAGGTCATATCTTCAAGGTTGTGGGGCGGGAAAAGTATGTTTGAAAATTGTGAGTAGGCCTTATTTCATAGCTGCTTTGGATGAGATGTTGGGGGCAGCGAGTATGTGGCCCTCAAGAGAGAGTTCTAGTTTTTGATTGAAAACATGTGATCAAGATATTGATAGTGTCACAAGTTCATATTTTAGCCTCAGATGCTGGAAATGTGACTAATACAAACATGTTAATCCAAAATGTGACGGGATAATTGGTTGGAATGAATCCAGATTTTTCTAGATCTGTATTTGGCAACTGAAATTACTTGAGTATTTAAAATGACCTTTTGTTGACTTTGGATTATATATATTTACAGGTACAAAACAACATATATATTTGATGAGTGTTGTTAGGATTGAGTAAGTATTAATTACAGGATTTAGAAATTCTGAAAATTTTACATTTTTATCCAAATTTTCAAATATGCATTTCTCTTATGATATCTCCATATTAAATAAAGCTTCAAGACATTTACATTTTTTTATTTTACACTTGCAATACTATTAAAGTTGCAAGGCTTTTTAGGTTTTGAATGCTTAGGCGTATTAAAGATTTTATAGTCACTGACTAAATAACATTTTTTTAAGCAAAGGATATTGTCAGCTAAGCAGGATTTTAATGTAGATGATCAGAGATGCTGCAATCTTAAGCCAACACTTGAGACCATTTAGCCATCTAGGCCTTACTTGATATTTTTATAGAAATATATGAACATCCAAACATAGAACTTATTGTATATATAATACTAATAATTTTGTTTTTTCACAGTTACACAATAGATGACCTTGCAAATGGTTACCGTGTCAACATGGATTTGAAGATTTGTTTTGAAGGTCATGGAACATGTGATCATGATTTTGTGATATTTAAAGACACATTGTTACCCAAGTTAAATTGTGATTGGAAAGGAGGATTCAAGGATATAGGTAACATACAAGACTTTTATTACAGAAACTTATATGTCAAGGCCACAAGGTCATATATTAGAAATAACAACTCAGCAATTTGGGGACTAGGGCAGGAATATTTGTCTTTGTTGAGACTGCTCTAGTTTCATTGGGCTTAGTTTATGCAAAATCTGATATTAAAATATAGAACAGAATACAAACCAGAAGTAAATGTATTTTCTTAAGTTAAAGTTATAAGTTTTTTACTGAAACGATTTTTGATAAAATGCTCTGATTTTATGGCATGGAAAATGAATTCTTGTAACATCTTCCATGATTTTGAAATAGCTGATGATGGCATGATATAAATAATGTATTTTATACTTCTTGAGAATACTGTTATAAATTTCTTCATACAAAAAAGAGATATATCTGAATTTTCTTTTGATTTCAAAAAGTAGTAATAATAAAATATGGAACATCAAATCTATTTAAAAAAAAATAATAAATCAATAAATAAACTAAAAAATTTGTGTATTTATTCTTTCAGATTTTACACTTTCCAATTTCTTTACCCAAAATGGACTGAAAGCTGGTGAACAATTAACCAAATATTGGGCTTTACAGCTTCTTGAAACATTAGGTATAAGCGAATTCAGACTGGACATGCCATGCCAGAGATCTGCTGCTCCATACAGTCCATCAGAAAGAGGCTGGGTCAAAGGTTAGTGATGCTTTCACTGTTTCCACAAAGCAGATTAGTCAAATGGAATTTTTTCCTCTGCTGCCTTCCTGTCAAACACAAACATATCTGTGCAGGTTCAAATCACAATCCCAAAGCAAATAAAATAAATAAATACTTTGAAAACAAATTAAGTTAAACATGTGAACATCTGAACATATTAACAAAGTCAAATTTTTGGCAATATTAAAATATTTTCATTATTTTATATTTCAATGACAATTGAAAACTTGACATTGATTTACCTGATCTAAGCATCCTGGATTTGGACTATTGAAAGTTTGCATGTTGATTTACCTTAATTAAGCAGCCTGGACTTCGACCCTTGAAAATTTAACTGTAATTGTCTTATGTACCTGTCATTTTCAAGATATTCTACTTCTGCTTATTAACAAAGTCAGTTTATACATCAAATTTGTCATTTGTTTTAAATTTTAATTACAGAGTGTAAACTTGACATAGATTTACCAGATTTAAGCAGCCTCGGTAACATCACCTGTCGTGTACCTGATTTCTGTACAGGTGTTGATTGTTGTATGGATGTAGATTTCATGGATGTATCATTCAGAGCTTATGCTTACCTGGATGCTTGTCATCATAACTTGTCCATCGGAATAGAAAAGTTTGGAACCAATATTTCTTTGGTGAATTACCAATGGGGTATGTTATTGTGCTGTTGTCTTGTTGTGAGGAAGGAGCATGCAGAGTGTCTTGTAAGAAAGAAGTATGCTGAGAAGACATTTAAATTGTTGTTTCAGGTGTTGTTCTGAACATTTATTTCAATCGGGTTCAGTTGCATACCACATAATCAAAACTCCATAACAATTTAAAAGATGTTTGTTTTTGCAAACACCCAAATGTTGATGCTGCTGTTATGAGAAAATGGCAAATTCCATATCCAATGGAAATAAAAGTTCTACATCAACTTTAAGGGGCATTATGTGGTATGTTAATTAAACCGCATTTCTATGATAGATTTCTAATTCTCACCATACGTTATCAAGTTGGAATGTTGAGAAACGCTAGCTTCCTATGAATATTTTCACAGCGAGCTG
The DNA here is from genome assembly GCA_021292105.1 of Anadara kagoshimensis. NCBI lineage: Eukaryota > Metazoa > Mollusca > Bivalvia > Arcoida > Arcidae > Anadara > Anadara kagoshimensis. The sequence goes on along the minus strand of CM037870.1, from coordinate 52,873,935 downwards.
GTATGCTAAAAAAAATTGATTATAATTAGACTGCTGATTTGATAAAGAATTGAAAATGTAACATAATAAAAACTGTAAATATTGTCTTAATTGTACATTTTTTGGATTTATATATCTCCAATTGTTGTTCTTCAAAATGAAATTGAACATTAATTTGATTAAATGTTTTCAGGTGTTGTGAAGTCATTTTACCTGTATGGAGTGATACGTTTAGAGTAAGTTAAAAATTTATTTTGTTTTAGTAATAATTTAATATTGACTGTTCAATCACTAGTGTGAAAGGTTTTTTCCTTGTTATAAACCTTTAGTGGTTGACTTGGTACAAAAATAATGGCCTGAGCTCTGCCATTATTTCTTGCTTTTTTATTTTGTTAGATACAGATAAGTACCTGCTTTTCAGCTTAAAATTAGTTTATTATATTTTATTTCATTTCATTATTAAATTAGTGACATGTTCTTAATATCACAAAAATTCAGAGGTATCTGAACTGCTCACTAACATGGTGTATAACATACTTGACATGTATTGATATTAGTGTGTGCACATTTTAAAGCAAATTATAATTTGGGTGATTGGATTATAATTAGTATAAATCTCACCTTGTGCAGTATGATAGTAGCTTATTTGGTTAAAGGATTTACGTAAATAATCATGACTTTATCATTGCAAAAATCCCTAAAATTAGTAAACCACTAAAATTAATATATTTAAAATAATCTATTTTCCTTTTACAGTTACATCATACACAACTTGGAAGAAGAACGGATGTATAAACTAAACATGAACATGAGTATATGTTTTGAGGAGAACAACTGTATGTTCAATGTCAGGGTATTTGCTGGCACACTTCTACCCAAACCTCTGTGTAACCTTCAATCAGGATTCTCTATAAAGAGTAAGTTTATAATTATAGTCACAGTGTTTTAATATTCTGTAAACCAACTTTTATTTGCAGATATTAACTTTTGGGGTTCTCTTGCCAAAACCATTTTGTGACTATTTACTCTTGTAATATTGACCAGATGAATATTTGGTATAAATGAAACCGTTTTCAAATACATTTCAAAAAACTTTTCTGATTATTTTTGCCGGCTTGAAACATGTGCAACTTTATCACACTAAAATAAAACTTTGGTGTACAGTGTCTTATTTAACAGGTTTTTGTAGAAGCTTGATTTTTATAGATTGCTGAATATTGGTAGCTGTTTGCACAAAAAGTTTGTGTCATACTCCAAGTGTTGAGATTTATTTAAGCATGAGCATGCCATCCTTTATTAAGTTTTTAAATAAACTTTATGCATGTAGACAAGATGTGCTGTTATTCTTTTGTTTCCAAACTCAGATGAACTGTTATTATTATGGACCCAAAACAAAAAGGACATAAAGTGATTACTCCAGTTCTTTGCCAACATTTTGTCTGACACTTTTCTTGAAAACTAATCAACAGATCACAGGAACAATTTTCTAGTGGAGTGAATGTGCTGTTGGATATTCTTATTTTGATCATGTGCTTGTTTGGGTATTTCCAGAAGGGGTTTGTTTGGGGAATACTTTTGAAATGACATCCCACTTCAGTTTTTAACTTATTTGCACTGGTTTTTATTAGCTCAACTGGCTATAGCCAGCTGAGCTTATGCCATGGTGAAGCGTGTGTCCGTGCGTCCGTGCGTCCGTGCGTCCGTGCGTGCGTCCGTGCGTAAACTTTAATCTTCTCCTCTGAAACCACTGGGCCAATTGAAACCAAATTTGGTGTGGAAAGTCCCTAGGTGGAGTAGATTAAAGTTTGTACAAATCAACTTCCTGCGGCATCCAAGATGGCCGCCATTGCTATAAATAGCAAAAACCTATAAATGGTCGTTACATGTTTATTTTTGGACCGATTTAGTTCAAATTTGAGATTTAGAAAGTAGATGTCTAGCCATTTAATATATGTAACGGGTTTTTCTGTAACTTTTTCTGTTTGCTCGTAATTAGCGGAATATGCAAATTAGATGCTAAATTTAGTCGATTCTTTGAAAATCTTCTTCTCTGAAACCACATACCCAAATGATGCCAAATATGGTGTGGAAAGTCCCTAGGTGGAGTAGATTAAAGTTTGTACAAATCAAGTTCGTGCGGCATCCAAGATGGCCGCCATTGCTATAAATAGCAAAAACCTATAAATGGTCATTACATGTTTATTTATGGACCGATTTAGTTCAAATTTGAGATTTAGAAAGTAGATGTCTAGCCATTTAATATATGTAACGGGTTTTTTTGTAACTTTTTCTTTTTGCTCGTAATTAGCGGAATATGCAAATTAGATGCTAAATTTAGGCAATTCTTTGAAAATCTTCTTCTCTGAAACCACTTGGCCAATTGGAACCAAATTTGGTGTGGAAAGTCCCTAGGTGGAGTAGATTAAAGTTTGTACAAATCAACTTCCTGCATCATCCAAGATGGCCGCCATTGCTATAAATAGCAAAAACCTATAAATGGTCGTTACATGTTTATTTTAGAACCGATTTAGTTCAAATTTGAGATTTAGAAAGTAGATGTCTAGCCATTTAATATATGTAACGGATTTTTCAGTAACTTTTTCTGTTTGCTCATAATTAGCGGAATATGCAAATTAGATGCTAAATTTAGGCAATTCTTTGAAACTCTTCTTCTCTGAAACCACATACCCAAATGAAGCCAAATTTAATGTGGAAAGTCCCTAGGTGGAGTAGAATAAAGTTTGTACAAATCAACTTCGTGCGGCATCCAAGATGGCCGCCATTGCTTTAAATATCAAAAACCTATAAATGGTCATTACATGTTTATTTATGGACCGATTTAGTTCAAATTTGAGATTTAGAAAGTAGATGTCTAGCCATTTAATATATGTAACGGGTTTTTCTGTAACTTTTTCTGTTTGCTCGTAATTAGCGGAATATGCAAATTAGATGCTAAATTTAGGCAATTCTTTGAAAATCTTCTTCTCTGAAACCACTTGGCCAATTGGAACCAAATTTGGTGTGGAAAGTCCCTAGGTGGAGTAGATTAAAGTTTGTACAAATTATATTCCTGCGGCATCCAAGATGGCCGCCATTGCTATAAATAGCAAAAACCTATAAATGGTCATTACATGTTTATTTTTGGACCGATTTAGTTCAAATTTGAGATTTAGAAAGTAGATGTCTAGCCATTTAATATATGTAACAGATTTTTTTGTAACTTTTTCTGTTTGCTCGTAATTAGCAGAATATGCAAATTAGATGCTAAATTTAGTCGATTCTTTGAAAATCTTCTTCTCTGAAACCACATACCCAAATGATGCCAAATATGGTGTGGAAAGTCCCTAGGTGGAGTAGAATAAAGTTTGTACAAATCAACTTTGCGGGGCATCCAAGATGGCCGCCATTGCTATAAATATCAAAAACCTATAAATGATCATTACATGTTTATTTATGGACCGATTTAGTTCAAATTTGAGATTTAGAAAGTAGATGTCTAGCCATTTAATATATGTAACGGGTTTTTTTGTAACTTTTTCTGTTTGCTCGTAATTAGCGAAATATGCAAATTAGATGCTAAATGTAGTCGATTCTTTGAAAATCTTCATCTCTGAAACCACATACCCAAATGATGCCAAATATGGTATGGAAAGTCCCTAGGTGGAGTAGATTAAAGTTTGTACAAATCAACTTCGTGTGGCATCTAAGATGGCCGCCATTGCTATAAATAGCAAAAACCTATAAATGGTCATTACATGTTTATTTATGGACCGATTTAAATCAGATTTGAGATTTAGAAAGTAGATGTCTAGCCATTTAATATATGTAACGGGTTTTTCTGTAACTTTTTCTGTTTGCTCGTAATTAGCGGAATATGCAAATTAGATGCTAAATTTAGGCAATTCTTTGAAAATCTTCATCTCTGAAACCACATACCCAAATGATGCCAAATATGGTATGGAAAGTCCCTAGGTGGAGTAGATTAAAGTTTGTACAAATCAACTTCGTGTGGCATCTAAGATGGCTGCCATTGCTATAAATAGCAAAAACCTATAAATGGTCATTACATGTTTATTTATGGACCGATTTAGTTCAAATTTGAGATTTAGAAAGTAGATGTCTAGGCATTTAATATATGCAACAGATTTTTCTGTTACTTTTTCTGTTTGCTCTTAATTAGCGGAATATGCAAATTAGATGCTAAATTTAGGCAATTCTTTGAAAATCTTCTTCTCTGAAACCACATATCCAAATGATGCCAAATGTGGTGTGGAAAGTCCCTAGGTGGAGTAGAATTAAGTTTGTACAAATCAACTTCCTGCATCATCCAAGATGGCTGCCATTGCCATAAATAGCAAAAACCTATAAATGGTCGTTACATGTTTATTTTTAGACCGATTTAGTTCAAATTTGAGATTTAGAACGAAGATGTCTAGTTTAAAAATTAAATTAAACTTTTGTGACACATAAATATTGTGAAAATGCTGGCAGAGGAGTAGTTTATAGCTGACCTGGCCAAAGGCGTGCTTCAGTAAACTTTAATCTTCTTCTCCGAAACTACTGGGCCAATTGAAACCAAATTTGTTGTGGAAGGTCCTTGACAGAGTCTAACAATAGTTTTTTAGCTCACCTGACTGAAAGGTCATGTGAGCTTATGACATAGCGCAGCGTGTGTGCATGCGTGTGTACCTAATGTTTTACCTTTCCTGAAAAAAAAATTGTTGACCCAACTTTTAGGCAGTGTACAAATAAGATGTTTGTTTCAACTATATCATTGAAATTTTTTTCTTAAATTGGTCAATTCTAACCCAATACAGCATGAAAAGTCCTTTAGTAACAATTAAATCGGCCAAAATCCAAGGTGGCTCCAGTTCCTATAAATAGCAAAAACATTAAAGACCAATGCAGATTTGTTTTCCAACCATTTTGGTTCCAGTTGCAACTGTAAAAAGGAGGTGGAATGCCATTTCATAGGATTTGCATGTTATTTATCAAAAATGTAAATAACCTGCCAGTTGAGCATTACAGGCCCTATTGGGCCTCTTGTTGCAAATATTGTAAAAGGATCCAACTATCAGGCAGAGGTTTTGAAATACAATTATTTCTTATGCTTTTTATCTTTCATTTTATTAGATTTCTCCCTCAGTGAATGGTTGAATGAAAAAGGTATTGCGATTGGGAATTTTTTGAATGAGACCATGTCTAAGGAGATACTATCATCACTGGGTATTTGGCCATTTGTACAAACTAACCAATGTGATATTACATCTGATACATACAGTCCAAGTAACAATGGATGGAAAAATGGTAAGATAGGATTAAATTTTAATATTTTTTACACTTTTCATATAGATGTTTATATGATAAAGTTTTGTAGAATTTATTTTCTGTTTGTCTATCCCTGGAATAAAGTCTTAATAATTGAAAGCATAACTATTGTCTCTCCTCTACTGTAAATGTGAGGTTTATATTCAAACCTCATCCAAGGTCTGACCAAGATTTAAAAATAGATAGTAACTGTTTTTAGCTCACCTGAGCCAAAGGCTCAAGTGAGCTTTTCTGATCACAATTTGTCCGTTGTCTGTCGTCGTCGTCGTCGTCGTCGTCGTTGTCGTCGTAAACTTTTCACATTTTCGACTTCTCCTCTGAAAGTACTTGGCAGATTTCAATGAGACTTGGTCAGAAGCATGTCTGGGTCGGTGCAATTCAGATTTGTTCGTGGCGTTGCCATGGCTACCATAACTAGGTCAAGGTGACCTAGGGGTGCAAAAATCTTAAAAAATCTTCTTCTCCGAAAGTATTGTTTGGAGAAAAAATCTGATGAGATATTTGGCTTCTCTAGGGTCTTAAGCCTATAGTTTGTTCATTTTGTGAAATTCGGTCGAAAAATGGGTTACGCGTTTTTGCGTTTAATTTTGAAAAAATCATAAAATAGCTTCAAATTGTTATAACTTGACTACTTGACCAGATAATGACATGGGGTTTTCAGTTTTGACATCTTCTTGTTAGTATCTTCAAAATGAGGTCAAGGTCAATTGTGAAGGTCGTGACCTAATTTTTTTTACCTCTGATTATAATTATTATCTCGAAAACTATAAACTTTTTGTATAGTCATGTATATTAGAATGTTGTAGGTATTGATACAACGATCATTTTGATGTATAGAAAAAGGTCATGGGTTCAAAGGTCAAGGTCACAGATGCGAAACAATACCAAAATGGTTAATTATCTCGAAAACTATAAACTTTTTGTATAGGCATGTATATTAGAATGTTGTAGGTATTGATACAACGATCATTTTGATGTATAGAAAAAGGTCATGGGTTCAAAGGTCAAGGTCACAGATGCGAAACAACACCGAAATGGTTAATTATCTCGAAAACTATAAACTTTTTGTATAGGCATGTATGTTAGAATGTTGTAGGTATTGATACGACGATCATTTTGATGTATAGAAAAAGGTCATGGGTTCAAAGGTCAAGGTCACAGATGGGAATCAATACTGAAATGGTTAATTATCTCGAAAACTATAAACTTTTTGTATAGGCATTTATATTGGAATGTTGTAGATATTGATACAACGATTATTTTGATGTATAGAAAAAGGTCATGGGTTCAAAGGTCAAGGTCACAGATGCGAAACAATACCGAAATGGTTAATTATCTCGAAAACTATAAACTTTTTGTATAGGCATTTATATTAGAATGTTGTAGGTATTGATACAACAATCGTTTTGATGTATAGTAAACGGTCATGGGTTCAAAGGTCAAGGTCACAGATGCGAATCAATACTGAAATGGTTAATTATCTCGAAAACTATAAACTTTTTGTATAGGCATGTATATTATAATGTTGTAGGTATTGATACAACGATCATTTTGATGTATAGAAAAAGGTCATATGTTCAAAGGTCAAGGTCACAGATGCGAAACAACACCGAAATGGTTAATTATCTCGAAAACTATAAACTTTTTGTATAGGCATGTATATTAGAATGTTGTAGGTATTGATACAACGATCATTTTGATGTATAGAAAAAGGTCATGGGTTCAAAGGTCAAGGTCACAGATGCGAAACAACACCGAAATGGTTAATTATCTCGAAAACTATAAACTTTTTGTATAGGCATGTATGTTAGAATGTTGTAGGTATTGATACGACGATCATTTTGATGTATAGAAAAAGGTCATGGGTTCAAAGGTCAAGGTCACAGATGGGAATCAATAGTGAAATGGTTAATTATCTCGAAAACTATAAACTTTTTGTATAGGCATTTATATTGGAATTTTGTAGATATTGATACAACGATTATTTTGATGTATAGAAAAAGGTCATGGGTTCAAAGGTCAAGGTCACAGATGCGAAACAATACCGAAATGGTTAATTATCTCGAAAACTATAAACTTTTTGTATAGGCATTTATATTATAATGTTGTAGGTATTGATACAACAATCGTTTTGATGTATAGTAAACGGTCATGGGTTCAAAGGTCAAGGTCACAGATGCGAATCAATACTGAAATGGTTAATTATCTCGAAAACTATAAACTTTTTGTATAGGCATGTATATTATAATGTTGTAGGTATTGATACAACGATCATTTTGATGTATAGAAAAAGGTCATAGGTTCAAAGGTCAAGGTCACAGATTCGAAACAACACCGAAATGGTTAATTATCTCGAAAACTATAAACTTTTTGTATAGGCATGTATATTAGAATGTTGTAGGTATTGATGCAACGATCATTTTGATGTATAGAAAAAGGTCATGGGTTCAAAGGTCAAGGTCACAGATGCAAAACAATATTGAAATGGTTAATTATCTTGAAAACTATAAACTTTTTGTATAGACATGTATATTAGAATGTTGTAGGTATTGATACAACGATCATTTTGATGTATAGAAAAAGGTCATGGGTTCAAAGGTCAAGGTCACAGATGTGAAAACAATACCGAAATGGTTAATTATCTCGAAAACTATAAACTTTTTGTATAGGCATGTATATTAGAATGTTGTAGGTATTGATACAATGATCATTTTGATGTAAAGAAAAAAGTCATTGGGGTTTAGTATTTACGTTTACTTTAAATCTATCAGCTAGCCATTAGTTATCAGGTGAGCGTATAAGGCCCATGGGCCTCTTGTTTCAACAAGCACTCAGAATTTAGAAATGAAAGTCAAAAGGCAGTCTTCATTCTGGATGGGGGCTATGGGCCATTGTTGTACTATTTTGCAAAATGTTAAGGCCTTATTTAACATTACACAAATGCAAAAATGTATATGTTATAGTGTTTAGTGGAAAGTGTTTCAAAATGTCCCCCTCCCAAGAAAACTCCTACAATGAACACTTACAGTATCCTTTGGAAGAGACCTTAAAAACCAATTCTCTGTGCAAGATGTGGCACATTGAAGAACCTTCAATGCACATTGCCCTGAGTGCACCGCAAAGGTAGATATTTATGTCACTTCCCCTATAGCTTGTGATGTCTCGATATAAGTGAAATAACAATAAATCAATCTCTTTCATGCTATGTATACTTAACATACTTTTAAATTTCCGCTCATACACATACACATGTGCAACATACATATATAACAATGATCAATTATAAATTCTTTTTTAAAAACCACTTGTCATATTCTTTGAAAATATTTTTTTCAGATTGTAAGAAATCACTGACTTTATCAGCCATAGCCAGTAATGATGTAAAGTGTCATGTCCAGGAGCACTGTACAGGGTTCGAGTGTTGTACAAATGTTGATGTCTTACAACGGAAGTTCCATACCTATGTAGACATTGATACCTGTAATCATACACTGAACATCGGAATAGAAAAGTTAGAACTGAAATACCAGCTACATAATTATAACTTTGGTGAGTTCATTTAAACCACTCTAAACTGAACATAATTTGAATATACACTGACCATCAGAATATAAAAGTTAGAACTGAAATAACAGCTTTATAATTACACCTTTGGCGAGTGCATCCTCTGAACAGAAATTTGGCCAAATGTCTTTCTCTAAGTAGGGTTACACTGTCATTAACTTTGTTTGAAGCCACTTTGAAAGACATTTAGATCATCAAAAGCTTGGATGAAAAAATTTGATCAAGATTTTGAAGAAATTTTTTTGTGGAGATCTTGTAAAACTTGGATTAAATTTAATTAATTCAGACTTAAAATTGTTTCCAAATACTAATTTCACAGTCATTTATTTTCAGGTAAACTTGAAGAGATTTACATGATGGGTGTAATAAAAATAAGGTAAAATATTTATATGAGAGAGAGAGAGAGAGAGAGAGAGTGAGTGAGTTGTGTGTGATTCACTTTCTATATTTTATATTTAAGTGGATGATACACTACAAAACTGTTTTTTTTTTTGGTATAGGAATTGCAGTTTTAAAATCGTTTTATTTTATTTTTTCTGGATGATCTTAAAAAAAGCCTTATTTTTACATGCAGATTTTGGAGTGGAGTACCTGGTAATAGTGCTTTATGCCACAGTCAATGTTTTTTTCCACTCCACTGAGGCTGTCAGTTTTTTAAACCAGGAAAAGCCACTGAGCTTTGGTATGAGAACTGACAAATTGTCTCACACAGGGATAAACCCAAGTGGCATTTAAACCTAGGTGGTGAGAGGCGCTGTGATTTGTACTTGCAGTCTAAAATTGAGACCAGCCAGTCACAGAGGCTCCTTCTGTTCTTATTTAATGCAGAAAACTACCCTTTTGGTTTATCATAGCTTATAGGCATTAAATAGAGTAATTTATTTTATAAATTTTATATTTTATTGTAGTTTCATCTTGACAGACCTTCCATCAGAGAACATGTACATGATCAGTTTGAATCTTAGTGTATGTATGGAGACTGTTGGGGACTGCATTGTTGACACACAGGTGCTTGTCAATCAGAAATTACCCAAGATTCTCTGTAGTAATGGTACAGGATTGGTCATTCCAGGTAAATATTGTTTTTATTTGGCTGTAGATGAGCAGAATCGGTCATCCTCACATTGGCTGAGCCACATGTAGATGTTAAACTTGATCAATCCAGTTGTCTTTTTATTTGGATATAGAAGAGCAGAATTAGTCATACTTTCTGATAAATCTGCCAACAAGTCACATGTAGATGTAAAACTTGGTCAATTCACATATTTATTTATCTAGTGTCAGTGGCACCAAGACGTTTATAACCTAGTATTCAAGGTAGGGGATCAAGATATACAGTAAAACCTTGTTATAATGCCCCTCAATACCTTCTCCATCTCACGTATCACCACAGTACTTAGATGTCCAAAAGTATTTCTTCTATGTTTTATTTATAAGTCTCCCTCCATTTATCACCAACCCCCTTTATAATGCCAAAATCTGACTGAAAAAATGGCGATAATTGTTAATTTTAGTTCATTTCTGTTACAATTAATCAATTTTCATCAATAATATAGAAGATAAATAATTAAAAAATTTTCATGTATAAAGGAACCTTTAATTTTTATAAACTGAAAATGTAACATTTGCAGCATAGGTTAAACTGTGGTATACATTTTAAGTTATATAAGTTCATTGTTCTGTAAATATTAGGAAATTTTTATGACAATCTTTTCATATTTTGACTTGACATATATTCCATGTCTAGGGTGGATTTTAAACAAACTTGGCACAAATGTAAACCAGCATGAGATGATGTGTCGCATACCAAATTTAGGTGCAAAGGTCCAGGGTCATAGCCCAATGACAAAACCTTTTGGGGTGAATAAGTTTTACTGACAGTTATAGTTTTTTTTATCTATTTCCAGATTTTTCTGTCAAAGACTGGTTGCTGAAGAAAGGAGAAGAAGTGGTAGAAAAATTGACTGAAGTCTTGGCACAGGAGTTACTAGAGCTTCTGCAGTTAAAACGTTACCTACTAGATCCACAGTGTCAGAGATCAGCAGCACCCTACAACAACTCACAGAATGGATGGACAATAGGTAAGTTAATATTTTTTTTCATTTATGGAGAACACATAAATGCCAGTCATATTAAATAAATCTTTTTTTCTTTTTTTAATTGTATATGACCATTTACAGAAACAGGATACATTATGATAAGATGTTGTCTGTCCATCTGTGTTTAAGTTAGGCTTTTCCTTGAACACTGTTAAAAATATTTTTTGTAAGCTTGGTATGCGTGATTTCCAGGTTATGTCAACATTGTTTGCACCAGAAGGGGAGGTAACTCTGTAAATTTTATAGTTATGCCCCTTTGAAATCATGTTAAATACACCTGTTCAGTAGATCACCAGTTGTAAAATAATAAGGATGGTTTGGGCTCTACAAAAGTACTTGAACTATAACACTTGATACCATTTATCATTAAACCAAGAATTTGTCATATATAAGAATTTAAAATTCAATGAACTCATGGGGCATCGATGATTGAATGTTCTAAAGTATATGTGTACAGATCACAGCACTGATAACCGCCTAGGTTCCAATCTTGCTCTGGCAGATTGTTATGTGAAGAAGTTTATCAGTTTGTCAGTTTATTTCTCCAGGTACTCCAGTTTTTCCACCATCCCAGAACTGATCACCTCATTATAAGTGAAAAAATCTTGACTGAGGTGTAAATAGCATTACTCAACTCCATTCTGTGAACACATATTTATCTTTTCTCAATTTTGTTATTTGTTTTGACCTGTTCTTGGTAGCTATCAGGCTGATATCAAATACACAATTTTTTACTTTATTTTCATTTTATTTTCAGATTGCCCCAGTGCTGACATCAAAACAAACCTACCAAGTGTAGCATCGTGTTACATATCAGACAAGTGTTCCACAGTGGATTGTTGTGTAGATGTTCCATTTGTCAATCGTTCCATCAAAGCATTCATAGAAATCAATCCATGTGATCTCAGTGTTACAGTCGGCATAGAAAAAATGACCTTTAAATTGATGATGTTTGATTATAAACTTGGACAAAAACATAATTTCTTTTTACAGGGAGTATTCAGGGTTATGTAAGTAGCTATATACCAGTACTTGTATATACAGATTTGGTCAAATAAGTTATGCCTGAGTTTCATTCAAGAATTCATGCTAATTCATACCAATATTCATCTTTATTGTGCCCCTGATAGAAAAATCCAAAAAGAACATTGACAAATATCTTCATCTTGCACATGGCGTAGAAGATAGCTTGCATGTCCTTTTCCGGCCAAGATTTTTCAATGAAATCAGAGGTGTATCGATAGATTAAAATTGATTTTTAATTAAATTGATATACAATTATTTTGTCATGCATGAAATAGAACCAAATTTTACTTGTGGCGCATGGTAGTGAAATCTCAACCCTAAGCAATACTCATTCTGAAACAAATATATGAATTATATAAATAAATTCGTATAATTATGATAATAAATAATGTTTGTGTGCTATATTTTGAAAAACATTCATTCAGTAATTCGAAATCATTTTATTGGATATCAGCAACTGTTGTGATTCCATATTCATTGGAAATATTTGTTCTACACAAATGTTACAGGATATCATGTGGTACACTTACAAACCCCATTATAAAATCAGTTTTAAATTTTAATGTTCAGAATCTTATCTCTTATTATTGTATGTTTCAGATTTACAATTGAGGACTTAAAGGAAAAGGACTTGTATCTGGTCAACCTGAACATAAGTGCCTTTTGGTAGTACAGGATGTGAAAGTCTGGTCACCATTTTTAAGAATGAACAGATCCCTAAAAAGCCATGTGATTGGTTCAAAGACTTCAATATAAAAGGTAAAACTCGCTTACTGAATTTCCATTTAGCAATTTTAAGGTTTTTCAAGGCTTATCCCATCTGTTTATTAATTACTGTTGAGACAATAGTAATTTTAGCTTGTTAAAATGAGATATTTTTTTACATATCTCTGATTAGGTGTTTTAGAACCTTGATGGCTGAGTGATCTAAAACGTGCACTTACAGATCACAACATCTCTCACTGCCAGGTTTGAATTCCACTTGGACAGACCCTAGTATGACAACATTTGTTAGTTTGCTTGCCGAAAATGGGTGGTTTTCTCTGGGCAGTCTGGTTTCCTCCATTGTTCCACCAATATCTCAATACAATCTGACTAGGTCATGTAGGTCTTAGTGTCAAATTTAAAGCTTTATAAATTGACTAAATAGATACATTGTGAAATCATTAGATTTTGTGGTACCTGCTCTTGATAATTTAGCTGCTTTCTTCTTGGTGGACAAGTAGTCTATACAGCACATTTACTGGTTACATGTACCAGAGCATCTTATCAACCAGGCTGGAATCCCATTTGGGCATATTTTTGATAGTCTGAAAAACAATGTCAGCTTTCCTGCCTAAGTTTGATGGTTTTCTCTAGGTACTCTGGTTTCCCCACCAATTAGAACTGAATGCCTCAGTGTATATTATAGAAATTTGCCTTGAGCATGTAATTTGGCAGTCCATTGATGGCCAGCTAGATCCTTTATAATATCACTTAAACTGCATGGCTAGGGGGTGTCTAGTGAAAGGGCAAATTGTGCCATATTGATGACTCTGTTATGACAGATTTCGGTTAAACCGAAGATGGAAGATACTTTTTATGACATGTTCTGCAAAGTTCATTTTCAGAGCAATTGTAACATAAATTACAAGTAACCAGCCTTTATTGTTTGATTTGATTGATTTATTGATTTATTTAACTTTTTTGTAGATTTTGCTATCAATGATTGGATATCTGGTAAAAGTCTACCATCAACCCAACCCTATTCCTGGGATGTGGCACAGATGTTACTACGGGAACTGGGTGTGACTGATTACTTGAATGACGAACCGTGTGACCCCACAGCAGAACCGTATATCAGTAACCAACATGGATGGAACATTAGCAATGGTAAAGATTTATACATAATAAGGAAGCCCCTCCCCCTTCTCTCTCTCTCTCTCTCCAAAAAAGTAAAAAAAGTAATCGTGCTCCGAGATATACATCAGTATCTGTCTTTGAAGAAATAATTAATATATTGCAGAATCAGTTTTAATGCAATTTTCTTATTATGTTTAAGTGCAGTATAGGTAAAACTGGCAAATTTTAGTGAATTTTGTATTTTATACCATTTTTAAACATTTTTGAGACATTTTGACTGCAAATGTAGAACACTAGCAAAACAAATTGTATATTTTCACAATTTGCATGTCTTGTCTCATCATTTATCATTGCAATCTTTACCAGGAGTTTAATTGCAAAAATGTAAACCTGAGTTTCTTGCTCCGCTCATGTTTCCAAATGTTCCTCACAAATGTTATGGGTTATTGCTCATGATTGTTATCATGGTGGAACCCCATGTTTTATCACACCTCTCTACCAAAGTGGTTATTAATGATTCTTTTTGTGTTGTATTAAATTTCTTCTGTTATATTTTCAGCATGTCCATCGACATTGAATCTACCAATACTTCCATCTGATGTCTTATGTCACATTGAGGACAGCTGTACTGATATAGATTGCTGCATTACTTCAACACGGATTGGCAGACATTTTAATGTGCGTGTGAACCTTGACCCCTGTAACTTCAGGGTTAACATCAGTATCGAGAAGTACCAGTTTACAATTTCATTGTTTGATTTTGAATTCCAGAAAACTCACCAGATGGCCTTGTTTGGATTAGTACAGATATCGTAAGTATAACACTAGTTATGAAATTGTATCATTTAAGAATAGAATACAGTAATGGTGTTTTACGACCCATTTCAGGGATGATGGAGGAAACTGGAGTACCCAAAAAACCACCAAGTTTCTCCAAGCAAAATAACAAACTTTCTCACACTAGAATCTGTTCCAAGTTGGATTCTAACCTAAGTAATTAGAGGCACAGTGATCCATAAGCCCACACTTTAAGCTACTCGGCCACAGAGTGTGTCATTAGCAAAACATATTCATTTAACCTTCTTTAGTTCATGTTTTCACCAATGTCAAGCTATGTTCTTATTAAATTCAGTGGTCTCCGATACTTGATATGCTTTAAGATTATCCCAATTTTTACTACTTTGAATTTACTCTAATTATACAGTAGATAATTATCAAAGTGAGAGAATGTTTGTGCCAATATGAACTTGTGTCTATGTTAAAACATGGGATAGTCTTGTAACATCGTTAGTCTTCCACTTACCATGTAAAGTTGAATTATCTCCCTTTGTACATAGGCATTACAGAAATAGTATAATCATATAATCGTGAACTTTAAGTCTGTTTTATAACATACTTAGTATCTTCTCATTAATCATGTGTTGATTTCCCTCATACCACTTATTATTGAATTATCTCCCTTTGTAAATATTATATTATGTAGATATAACGTTGATGACCTTCAATAACACTGTGAGAATGTTTGTACCAATATGAACTTGTGTCTAATTTATTGCCTTCTTATTAATCATGTGTTGATTTCCCTTTTACTGCTTACAATTGAATTATCTCCCTTAGTACATATTTAAATTTTAAATTCATTTCAGATATAACATAGATGATCTTCACAGCGAGCAAATGTTTGTACTCAACATGAACATGAGTCTGTGTTATTACCATCTTAGTGCCGTCTTGGTGATATTGGTTTCCCTTATGCCACTTATGATTGAATTATCTCCCTTTGTACATTTCAGATATAACATAGATGATCTACACAGTGAGAGGATGTTTGTACTCAACATGAACATGAGTCTGTGTTATAACAAGGCTGGACCCTGTGATATAGATACCGTTTTGTTTAAGGATACACAGCTTCCAAAAGTCCATTGTAAACTGGACACTGGTTTTATATTGAAAGGTAAAGTTATCAATTTAATGATTTTGCATAAGAAGGACTTAAAAATGTAAATATTGCTGAAAAATTAATTTCATGGTGTAAATTGACGAAGATGACATAATGTTCGATCTCAATATTGCACAAAGAGGACAAAAGCAAGACATACATGTTATTGAGCTTCTATAGAGGCTGTATGTAATGGAAATAAGAACATTTTTCACCATACAGGTAAACGAGGTCTGTAATACATGTAAATCAGATATCCTTTTCTTCCCTCAGTAAGTGGGAGGTCGTGGGGTCGAACATCGACCAGATCTGACCCAAGACTTGAAAGTGGGTAGTGACTGTTCACCAAACACTCAGCAATAGAAATGAAAGTCACGATTGTAACCTTATTGGGAACTTAAAATAAAAAAGTTCCATGTCACGGTAGGTTTGGCAAGATAAAGAACTCTGCTGTATAATGCCATCAGCAAAACGCACAGGCAAAATTTCTGCACCGTCGCCCATAGCTGGTGACATCTCAATATAAGTTAAATATTCTTGACGGGGATGTTATACACAATTACTTGACTCATTTTCTTTCAAAAGTTTTGTGTAGCAACCTGATTAATTCTATATGTATTAGACATATTATTTTATATATATATCTAAGCATTTATAATTGCAAAGGACATTTTGTGAGAATCAAGCAATTACTGCAAGCATAATAAATCTCTCTCTTACTTTTTGGACAGACAATATCAACACTTGTAATTTTAAAGTCACTAAATGATTAATACACTTGAATTTAATTAATTCTTTAACTCCATCTCTTCTTAAATGCTTTTAGGGTCTCTGCTATATATAGATACATTCATGCATTTGTATCCACCCATAATTTATCACCTGTCATGCACTTATATATGCATTTCAAGTTAAAAACATCATATTTCTAAATGTGACAAATTAAAACAGATTTGTGGAGTATTACAACATTAACTTCTCCATTTCAACATAGGTACCAGCTTATAACCAAAAAGATAGAGTCTAGTTGAGTAATGGTGTTTAACTTCCCAGTCAACAATATCTCACTTATATTGAGACGTAGCCAGCTATAGGGCGAAGGTGCAGACATTTTGCCTGTACATTGCACTGATGGCATTATACAGCAGGGTTCTCTTTCATGCCACACCTACCATGACACAAGACGTCGTTTATTTAAAGTTCTCATCCAAAAGAAATGTGACTTTCATTTTGTAATGCAGAGTGCTTGGCCATAAAAACAGTCACTATCCACTTTCAAGTCTTGGGTCAAACCTGGTCAGGATTTCGAACCCACGACCTCCCGCTTATGGACCGAGCACTCTATCCACTCAAAAATAGAGGTTTGGTTCCCAGAGGTTACACATTTGGGTATCATTTGATGGAAGTGAACATGGTGAATAATATGGGTTTATTATAAAATATCAGAATTAAATAGAATCCATTAAGGATCTTTAATGACATCCTTAAATCCTCCTGAAAGACACATTTAAGGTCCTTAAAGCCTCAATAAAATTTCTTTGAAAACCATTTAGGGAGGTTTCAAGGATACATGTACTGACAAATTCTTTTTATCCTTGTGTATCTGGAGGAAGAAGGACACATGTCAAATCTTCATTGTACATGTTATCATTTGTGTTAAATTTAGACATAGTTTTCAAAATATTATCAGACCTTTTTATCATGGTGGAGATGACAAGACATATAACTATATGTACTTCTTGTTTTGTTTCAGATTTTTCTCTGTCTAAATGGATTCAGGATCGTAACTTAATGGTTGGTTCAACATTGCCAGAGTATGCCACTAACCTGCTTCTGGAACAGCTGGGAATCTCTGCATACATGTTAGACACCCCCTGTACTGTATCGCCTTCCACCAGGTGGAGCAGTGGTGAGTAGTATTTATTTCATGTGTAATCAGCTTGGTATCTCTGTATACATGTTAGACACACCCTGTTCAATATCGCCTTCCACCAGGCGGAGCAATGGTGAGTAGTGCATATTTCATGGATAATCTGGTTGTTTGTTCTGTTACCTTGGCAACTATGGTCTGTTGCCAAAATGATTAAACTCACTGTTGTTGGCTAGATGATGTGATGATATAGTATACAAAAACAGCTGTATACATGCTTTAAGAATTGCTGTACAATGGTTTTACATGAAAAAATTAAATGAAGGATTTCACAGCTTGGAATGGGGTTTGCTGCTGTACCACATGATCAACACCCCTTAATGTTTGTGTGGGTCATTTTGAAAAATATCAACATTGGGAATTCCACAAGTAATGTTGTTTTTATGTGAAAACATGAACTAAAATGTTTTCATATCCATTGGAAATAGTAATTTGCACAATACTAAGGGACTATCACCTGGTATAGTTGTGAACTCCATTGATTGGTAATTAAGATTAGGGGGAAGGCAACCACATTCGTAGAACAGTAACTAGACTAACATTGGTTGCATACATTTTGAACTGTCTGTCTGAAGTCCTGACCAAGTAAAAGTTAAAAGCTAAAGTGGCAAAATTAAATTAAAGGTGTACTAGACCTTTACTGGTTGTTCAGTAGCAATATACAATATAATTTCCATTCATTGCCACTATCACTCATTCAGTGAGATTTTGATGTTATAAAGGGTTTTTGCAACAAATTGAGGGAAAAACAATAAAAGAAACAGAAATAGTGTAAGGAATGATAAGTGAGGTGGCAAATATATCAAGGGACATTAATGCAGTGAGGTTTTACTGTAATATGTTTGAAACATTCAACTACAGTATTAAAGATCATTGTGCTTGCTCCAGCCTACATCAGTACAAACCAGATCAAAAACATGTGCATTAATGAATTTGAATTTGGATTACAATTAAGGATTGACGTTTGTTTTTTAATCGTTCATCAAAGTATGAACTGGTATAGCAGGTTGGGGCCAATCTCATGAATCGGAAATTGATGAACAATTGAAAAACAAATGTCAATCCTTATATTTACAATCATTTTAGCATTCTTTTTGTGAATGATGTAATTTTTTCTAAAATCTTTGAACGAAAGATGTCAAATAAGAAATATAAATTGGGACTATTTGTGGAATTTGCGCATTATCTTGTTTCATACGCTGTGACAGAGCTATTTACACTTTACACTTCATCAAAAAATAATGTCAGTGGTAGCAAAGAGGTTCATAAAGAGAGTGATACTTCGCTTGTAAATATTTGACATTAAACACAAATTGCAAGTGGCTGGATTAGCAAAATTACCAATGCAATGTATAACATTTACATTGCTAACAAACCAAGTTTGAATGTCAAGTTTATGCAAGGGTTTGATGAAAAGTGTTTGAAAACTGGAGACGAGTGAAGTAGGAGAGGAGTGGAGAATGGTATTCAAAGCTGTCAATTCATGGTAGGTAGAAGGAACTTGAGTGTCAAAGAAAACAACCATCCTTCTGCAAGCAAACTGACAAAATTTACATAGTCAAGATTCTTTCATTTATATCAAAGCCGTCAATTCATGGTTGGTAGATAAAACTCGAGTGTCAAGGAAAAGATCCAACCTTCTGCAAGCAAACTGACAAAATTTAACTGACAAAATTTCCCACACCAGGATCTGTCTGAGTAGGTTTTAAAACTAGACACCCTTTAGACTACTGTACCACTAAGGCCCAAGGAAAAACGAATCATATCAGAGATAACTAATGTAAAAAATTGTTACATCTATATTGAAGGGGGGTTAGTTGTGGGATGGTGGTGGAAACTGGAGTGCCCAGGGAAAACCATTAATGCTATATAAGCTGAAACATATTAATAAATTAACAAAATAACACATTTCATTACTTTTTATTACTCAATTCTTTGCATTGTTGACATGAAAATTAAATAACAATCAAATAACAAAAAATATCTTTTAAAAACAACAGATGTGCAATACTGTGAAATTATTTATTTTCCTGGTGTTCAATTTTTCTGGTTCTAAGAAAAAATACCTTTTGTGGTTAATTAATTCATTGTTTGTAGTTTTCTTTTAAGGTGAATTTGTAATATTCATTTAAATTCGTAGGTCTTGGTATCCAGGAAAACAATTGAAATTTTGACACCACAAAATTAATGATTTCACAATATTTGGAAACTGTGTAAACTGACCCTTGAATTAACTAAAAACCTGTCAAAACAGAACTATCCGGTACCTGCTACTTGGTACTTTAATAAGCATGCCATTAAAAACATTGTCAAATTTACCATACAGACCAAATGTGTGCTTGAACAAAAAATGTTTAAACAGGTTCCACTGTAATTCATTTTAAAAACTATGCAGATATGCAATATTTTTATTTAAATAACAATAAATATGTCATACTCAAAATAATATTCTACAGCATAAACTTTTTTTTGGTAAAATTGTTCACAGCCTTTTTGATAAACATAAAATATAAATTAATTAGTTTTGTAGCACTTTTTTAATTCTGTTAAAATGATAGCACAAATTTTGTGTTGTAAAATGCTTCTTTATGGTGATAAATATTAACAAAAACAAAAACATGATTATACTACTTCTTTTCATTGAAAAGTATAAATAAACAATTCTGAAATTAGTGTATTTACAAATTAAATATTTTAAAAAAGGGGAATAATTTAAAAACTGTCACAGGACAGGGGTTTAGTTGTCTCCCTTTGGTCATAGAAATTTGTCAATATGGATGACAATGGTGATATTTCTATCAATCTCTGACATACTGGTGTCATGGAGACTAGTACTTAATGATACCCCCCTTTTTCCTACCAAAAATAACAAACAATAGCATATAACAAAATTAGTAACAACCTTTAAACTATATTTCTCCTAACTAAGTTGGCAAACAACACTGACCTGTGCAGTTGACCTTCCATTAAGCAAATTTTTATATGAGGATCCACCCAATCTTCAGTTTATACATACACAACACAGTCAAACCTGCCTTAAAGGCTGCTTGTGTTTAAAGCTCAGTAAAATTAAAATACCAATTCCTTTTTATTTATGTCATTTGAACCTATATTTAAAGGCCACCTGCCTAAAAACACCACTTTTACTGTTTACTGTGGGTGGCTTTTATAGACAGGTTTGACTGTACATGAACTCTAACATATACCTATAACACCTAACTTTCCTCATGCTGTATTAACTTATGTTCCCTATACAGAAATTCACTGGTTCAAAATAAATATTTCAATTAAAGGTCAAGCTGACAGGTCAGTGTTGTTTGCTGATAAAATGTTTTAAAGCATAAATGTCATGTAAAATGAATTATTTTGAATTCATTATAATTTGTGATAAATAAGATGTAATAAATTAATTTAATCAAAATATGCATATTAAAATAACAGAAACAAAAAGTTTAAAATATTTAATTTTCAAAAAATGAAATGAGTATTTTACAGATGGTGAACATTTAAAAAAAAATACATCAGTGATTGCAAAAATTGAAAAAAGTGTTCATTCTCATCCAACACACACACATACATGCACACACACGCACATGCAGGCATGCACATGTGCAGGTATATCCCAAACACACACATATCAATTATATCAATTTAAATTGTTCAAAATTATCCATAGTTAAACAGTCTTAGTATTTCATAACATGAACTTGACCATTCCAACAAGCCACCCACAAAGACCCTGAAGTGTCCAAAGATACAGATGTTGGGTATTGATAGCCATCCTTTTCCCGTAATAAGTAGCCCATAAACTGACCAGTACTGTCCAATAAGTGGACCTTGTGATTGCTTTGGTCACACACAATGATTTGTCCATGGCTGTCACACACTACTTTACATGGATGGAATTTGCTTCCTGGGTATTCTCCACAGTATGTGGCTTTCATATGACCCTTGTTGTCAAGGATACAGAGCCGCCCACTGTAACATCCAGTATCATCCACGACACATATATCCCGAGTGACCGGGTTTTCTGCCACTTTGATGGGTGCTGTAAAGAGGCGATCTCCCTTCTTGCTGAATTCCATGGTGTGTATAACACGGCCGTTTTTGTTCATCCTCACAACACGTCTTTTACTTGAAGCAACAAGATCATATTTTGTGTCATCAATCATGCAAACAAGAATATCGCCATTCAGGGTTACACAGAGACCTCGGGGATGTAGGTGTGTCCTCTTGCATACATCAGATACGACATTGCCATCAGGTGCCAATTTCTTGATGAATTTTTTCCCATAGCTACACACTATCAGGTTGCCATCTACCATTCTTGTGAAATCTGTGACATAGAAATCTAGCTTTACAGACTTGTGAACCTGACCCTTCTTATTGACAAGATCCACAATGTTGCAAGAGTGGAAACAGTGGATCCAAGCTTTGTCCTCACTGACGGGGCAGATGGACCACACTTTGTCAGATCTGTGTTTGAATGTGGATACGATTTCGGTCTCCACTTTAGGTGGTTCTTGCCAGCCATTAGGAGCAGACTGCGATCTCCTGATTGGTTCCCGGGGAGTTTTAACAGGGGCTGGAATTCCAGTAACGGCTACTAAAATGTTTTGTTCCATTTCTGCTTCATTGTAGTGGGGGAATCTGACCTCAACTTCTTGTTCATGACCTTTAATTTCTTTCAGTTTGTTTTGCATGATTTTATGGATCTTGAAAATTTCATCATCGGTTCCCATACTGAGAACTTCACCATTTTTACTCATAAGTTCTAATTCCAGCAAATCAGTCTCTAACCTCATTTCAGTTTCATTTAATTTTTTGTCATTGTTAATAAATATTTCATTGTATTGTTTCAATGCTTTTTCACATACCTTGTTGATTTTTTCCACCATTGTCTGTTGTTTTAGACGTATGTGATCCGTTACGTGTTTGCTACTGGTGGTGTTATCTGCTTTCAATTTTTGCACACTTTGGAGTTTCTTCTTGAAAATTGGAATTTCCGAATTTATATGATTAATATCAATCTGTAATTCTTCTTTTGCTTTTTTCACCATCATACTGGACTTTGTAAAATCGTGTTTGCGGTGATTATCAATGACGCAGTAGGTGCAGATGAACATGTCACATGTTTTACAGAAGAGATTGATTTCCTCTGTGGTGTGGTTGCTGCAGTACACACGTTGTGGCGTTAATTCGTTGTCTTGCTCTATCGGGATGGTTTGATGGTCTCTTGTAGCCTTTATCTTCTCATGTATCATACTGCAAATTCTACATAGCACCTCGTCGCAGTCTAGACATCTTATGACTACTTTTTCATCAGAATGACATAAATTACATACCAACATCATTGTTTCATTTCCAGCAGTTTCTTTTCCATTTACCATTTTTTCAGCTGTTTCTTTGCCATTTACCATTTTTTCAGCTGTTTCTTTGCCATTTACCATTTTTTCAGCAGTTGCAGTCTCATTCCCAATGTTTTCAACATTTTCAGTCTTGTCACCAGTTTTGTCAGCAGTTGCAATTCCATTCACCATTTTCCCTTTAACTTCTGCCTCATTTCCATTCTCTTTAGCATTTTCAGTTACCTCGGATTTTTCTTCAATTCCATTTTCCTTTACAATTTTTTCAGCATCTCCAGTCTTGCTAACGACATTTTCCTCTCCATAGTATTCACAATGGCCATTCACCATTTCCACATTACCTTCAGTATCTTTTTCTATGATGTTATCTTTTTCAATTTGCATTTTTTCAGTCGTTTCGTTGTTGTTATTCTCGGAATCACAGTTTTCTTGTTCATGTATTTTTTATTTTATTCTGGTTTCGTCCATCCCATTTGTTATTTCTCCATTCATAGTACCATTAGTAAGTCTCAAATAATTTTTTCCATTGTCTATGCAACCATCATTTCCATTTGTTAAGTCTGACTTTATTTCACAATTTCCATTTAACAGAAATCCGTTCATCACATTTTTTCTTTTTGATTTGATCTCGTAAGTTTCAGTCATAATGACATTTCCAAATTCATTTTCCACTTTAACTTTTGCCAATTCCCTTCTGACTTCCTGTTTTTCAGACATCTTTACGGAACAGTGGCAAATTGTTAACTGTGACGAGCTCCGTCTACTCATGCACTTCAACTGATAATGTTTCTGCTGACTGGTCTATATTTCCTGACACTTGCAGTGTCATGACCTCTCCATGTGTGAGGTACAGACAGGAAGGACCTTGTTCAACAAAGAATGACATCTTGTTTTACCGTGTATATAGACATGTAATTTACCGGTATACATGATTTAAGAATAATAAAAATAAAAAAAATAAACTTTTATCCAACACTTAACTTTGCATAATAAAAAAAATATGTTTTTGATTATAGGATATTTTTTGGGGCTTAAAATTTAAAGTCTATGGAAAATTTGAATTTACGTTTTTAATGAATGTCAAAATAATAAAATGTTGAAATACAATAAAGATTATATGTTTAGCTGTTTAACTTTGTATTATTTCTTACTTATAAAATTATGAATTTGGTGCAGATATAATCTGTGGTATTTGTATTTGTATTTTTTTTTTTTTGAAAAAAAAATACATAAAAATTAAAATTATGAAATATTTTTGTAAAACACTTTCCTACATATCACTTGCGTTAATAAGCTTTTCTTTTGCACTCTTCATCCCTACAATTCTATCTTAACTTTTTGAAGAAAAAAAACTTTTTTCAAAAAGTTTGCACAGAATTTAATGGATGGGGAATACAAAAGGAAGTCTTACAGATTAGAAACCCCCTACCAGTATATATTATTTTGCTATTTATGGCTATATAAATATGATATGGTTGTGTAATGGAGTAGTTTGGTGTTACAACTTGCTGTAATTCTCCTTGGATACGCCTCTCTTACTTAACAGTATGTACATAAAAGTACTGTTCTAGGACAAGTTAATTTTTGTTCACATAGCCATTATGTATTGGTCTTTCCATATATGTTTTATCATTGCCAGAGGGTATACCTTCAAATATAGGTCTGTTTGGAAGAACAATAAAGCTGTCATCAAGAATGACCCCTGTCTGTCCATCATCCTCAAATGTTGGGTCACTCACCTATACTGTCCTTTATTCTGTCTATCTGTTCTGTCTATCTTAACAGGGAGAGTATAATTAATGTATATTTTATATATATTATATGTATACCTGGTGATGTAGATCTATTGCTTCTGTTACCGTCCCAAGGTTAGATTGGAAATAGAAAGTTGTGAAACAAAGCACGTGGATATGTAGTGTGCACAACATTTTTTTTTATTTAATTCTATATGTGTGGACGGAATTTTTTTTTTTACAGTCAGTACATAAATAAATAAATGTATAGAGGTTTAATTTCAACTTTCTCTTAAAAAAGAAAGAAAATATTGGATGTTTAAATAAAAAAAATACAAATCATTTAAGAATTCTTTCTTTCTGCTTCTGCAAAATACTGGCCTCCGTTGACATACTGATGATGTTTATTGGCACTAGGAGGTTCAGAAAAAAAAAATTGCAGTTTGAAGATAAAAAAAAATATTAACTTGCTTTATGCCTCAATTTTTATGCCGAACATTTCTCATTTGTAATTTTGATCATCATTATGAAATTGTTTTATTAGCAATATTGACATTATATATATATAACTAGATTAAGCTTGTTTTTTTTTCATTTCATTTCAATAATAAGATATTTGTTTGATAAAATAAGCAATATTTTTGACAAAACTAAAGAAAAATGTTTTTAGCTAGAAGTGATTTTCCAAATGATGCCTTTAAATTCTGAATATCTTAAAAATTAACATAATTATTAAGATTTTAAATGTTGACAGATGAAAATCTTAGTTAGGGAATGATTGTGAAAATGGCCGGGGCCAGAAACAAACTTCAAACTTTGTGTTAAGATTCTATTTATTTCATTGGCCTTAGAGAGAAGATGACAGTACGACAGTATGCTAATTTTGAAGATTTTTGACATGTCCTATGCAACACGCTTTAACATCATGCACAGTAGATAAATCAGAATGTAACACTTCTGCATATAAATTATGTATAAATTACAAAATACCATCAAGATTTTGGTATTTTTGGAATAATATGCACAAAAGTTGAGTCATTGTCCATCATGTCAGTTTGAAGAATAATGTTTTTATTATGCATGGACAATTAAATTGTAAATTTCTATTCTTTAAATGATGCTATTTATTTCTGTTTTAGGAGAGATATATATGCATGCACATAACAGTGTCTGTTTTTTGCAACTTTAATAAGTAAAAAAATTGTTTTTCCACTTTTCTTCAAAGACATTTCTAAGAATTTTGGATTTTTTTATGCATAAAAATTAGTGTCAAAATTGTTTTCCTTAAAGAAATTATATATTCACACACACACACACACACACACACACACACACACACACACACACACAAAGGCTTGAATACCAATTCCTCAAAACAATTTCCTTCATGGTTTTTTTTAATTTTTCTAGAAAAATAGAAATTATCGGTATTCCTTTTTCATCTTTATAGGAATTTATATATTCTCTTTGTTAAAAATTTGCAATTAGGAGAAATGAATTAATTAAAAGATATATGAAATTTGGGAGATGGAAATGTCATAAAATTTATATACAGCAAAAATGATCCATGTAAATTTGGAATAACGAAGAAATAAAAGTCTGTTACCGTATGTGTAGTGCATCATTCCTCATCTACCTGTAATTTTTTCCCTACATTTAAATCATCTCCTTTATGACTTGAGCCAAAGTTTGATGGGTGTTTTTTGTTTATTTTTGTTTTCTTACATTACTCTGGTGAATTATGTAACAATGCTATTTTCAAACACCTGAGGGTTTTGCATTCTATAATTAGACCAGGTCTATGAACTCCAAATGTTTTGTACATCTATCTTGTTTTTATAAAACTTTTAAATCTGTTTCCATTCATCTTTACACCATATACAGAAAACTTAAAGTTAAAAACCTTTAGTATCATGCTTAACTTGGTTAGAGTTGAGTTGAGTAATGGTGTTTAATGTCCCAGTTAAGAATATTTCATTTATATCGATATGTCGTCAGCTATAGACAAAGGTACAGAAGGCTTGCTTGTGTGTTGCGCTGATGGCATTATACAGCAGTGTTCTTTATTGTGCCAAGCCCATTGTGACACAGGCCCTCGTTTATTTTTAGTTCCCATCCCAAAGAAATGTGACTTTCATTTTGTAATGCTGAGTGTTTGACGAAAGAATTAACTTGGTTAGAAATCATGGGCAATGAATTATCATTGCAACATTGGTAGTTACATTGTGGCAAACAATATTACCTGGCTTTACCTGCAGTATCAATGTTTTTGATTGAAAATGAAACTACAAAGTGGCATACATGGATTGTTGATAAAATTTTGAAATAACACATATAACATTGGTTTCTGGATTGTTAGTTTGAAAAGGCATGATCAATACAAAGAGAATAGTAAATAACAACTCAAACAAGGCTAAAATGGTAGTGAGGATTTTGGGTTAGCTAGGATTAGTATTACTGGATTTGCACAAACCTTGACAATGGCCTGACTTCAAATAAGGAAACTTTAAAGTTGGTCCTTAATTTTTTTTTTCAGTGAGCATACAATATACATATTGGCCATACATATTTCAGTTGCATTTAATTTGCATTTAAGAATGGACTTTATGAAATTTAATTTATTTAATTAATAAATGGGATATTGAACACATTTTAGGTCACTGATTGCAGGCCTAAGAGTCTCTTGTTTCTAATCTTTTCTCTTCCCAACTTGGTAACTCGGCGTCTGGGTGTTCTTAAGTTTACAGATGACATTACATCTTATAGCCTTTGTTCAAATCCCATTCAGGAAGTTTCTGGCGTTTGTTTTGATGGTTGGTGTTTTTCTCCGGGGAATCCAGTTTTTTCCACTATCACAGACCTGACTGTCTCAATATAAGTGGATCTTGACTTGGGAGTGAAAAACCATTATTTCACTTCACTCTTCTCTGACTTCATTGCCATTAAGAATCAATGCTTAATGTATTTTGAAACAGAAAAGAAAAAAGAAATAAAATAAATTTAGAAAAAGAATGATAAATGAGATGAGAAATAAAATAAGTGTTTAAGGTTTTATGAAATTTATTTGAGATTTAAGACATAAATAAAATTTAATATTTAATTTAAATGTAAATCAAGATGTCGTCAGAATACAAGGAGATATGTGTAAAATACAAAATTTTATGATTTGAATGAAAATGTAATTAAAAAATTTTTTGGAATATTTATTTTGGCAAGGTGTTATGAAGGCCACAATGAAATTATTCAATGTCTCATTATAAAAGATATATTTTTCTGTCATAATTTTCATTAAAATGGTCACGTTATGACCTGCATACATTAAATACCAGTAATTGAAGGACATTGAGGGGTCATGTTTGCATTAATTCAGGGGGGATAATTCAGCTGTCACATTTTGATGCAAGAAGACTACCCCTTGTGTAAATGTCAGTTTTAATGTAATGTTTGGGTGTTGGTTTAAATTACTTTTGATGATTAAGTTTTTAAATTTTTTGGTGAACGTTTTTGATGGATTAGATATATATATGCCAGCAAAACCAACATTTTATCTGACAACTGGCGTTTAAAAAGATTGCTTAAACTTGTTTAAAGAATATTGCTGAAGATGGAGTTTTCAAAAAAGTAAAGACTTGAAATTTTGATGCAATTTAAATAGACAAAATTATTATCATTCCAGCCTGTATTTTGATATGACTAGATGTGATCTGCATGGAAAACCACCCTTTTTATGAGACCGCTTGTTGAAAAAGAAAAGATTGCTTAAAATTAAATTAATTCCAAATTTTATTATCATGCTGTACTGTATTTTAATATGAGTAGATGCGAATGCAAGCATAACCACTATTTTTCTTACAAAAAAGTAGCTTAAGAATGTTAAAAAATATTGCTTAAGTCATCCTTTGTAAAGACTTGAAAATTTTGAAAAAAACAAAATTTTATTATCACATGATCCTGTATTCTATGACTTGATATGTAACTAGATTTTTCTGACAACTCTTGTTTAAAAAATATTATTTTAGACGAAATAAATTTCATATCCTTTGTAAAGACTTGGAATTTTGATGCAGTTTAAATAGACAAAATTTTATCATCATGCTGACCTGTATTCTAATATGACTAGATATTTACATGCAAGTTGTTAAAAAAAGATTCCTTGAGATGGAATAAATTTTAAATCCTTTGTGAAGACTTGGAATTTTGATGCAGTTTAAATAACAAAATTTTATTATCATGTCGGCCAGTATTCTAATTTTATCTGAGATACATGTCAGCATTAAGTTAATCATTGTGACACATGTTTTAGTGCCAGTTAGATAATATAATTTTTGAAAGTGCTTGAATTATGATAGGTTGTCCGTTAGCAGTGACACAGCATGAAGCAGGAAATAATTAATGTACAGTTAAAGCTTTATAACCTGAACACTGTCAGGGACATATATTTTGTTTGTTGTTTAACCTTGGGACAACAGGATATAATTGTCTGTTGTACAGTTAAACCTTTATAACCTGAACACTCTCAGGGACATATATTCTGTTTGTTGTTTAACCTTGGGACAGCAGGATATAATTGTCTGTTGTACAGTTAAACCTTTATAACCTGAACACTCTCAGGGACATATATTTTGTTTGTTGTTTAACCTTGGGACAACAGGATATAATTGTCTGTTGTACAGTTAAACCTTTAAGACCTGAACACTCTCAGGGACATATATTTTGTTTGTTGTTTAACCTTGGGACAACAGGATATAATTGTCTGTAGTACAGTTAAACCTTTATAACCTGAACACTCTCAGGGACATATATTTTGTTTGTTGTTTAACCTTGGGACAGCAGGATATAATTGTCTGTTGTACAGTTAAACCTTTATAACCTGAACACTCTCAGGGACATATATTTTGTTTGTTGTTTAACCTTGGGACAACAGGATATAGTTGTCTGTTGTACAGTTAAACCTTTAAGACCTGAACACTCTCAGGGACATATATTTTGTTTGTTGTTTAACCTTGGGACAACAGGATATAATTGTCTGTAGTACAGTTAAACCTTTATAACCTGAACACTCTCAGGGACATATATTTTGTTTGTTGTTTAACCTTGGGACAGCAGGATATAATTGTCTGTTGTACAGTTAAACCTTTATAACCTGAACACTCTCAGGGACATCTATTTTGTTTGTTGTTTAACCTTGGGACAACAGGATATATTGTCTGTAGTACAGTTAAACCTTTATAACCTGAACACTCTCAGGGACATATATTTTGTTTGTTGTTTAACCTTGGGACAACAGGATATAATTGTCTGTTGTACAGTTAAACCTTTATAACCTGAACACTCTCAGGGACATATATTTTGTTTGTTGTTTAACCTTGGGACAACAGGATATATTGTCTGTAGTACAGTTAAACCTTTATAACCTGAACACTCTCAGGGACATATATTTTGTTTGTTGTTTAACCTTGGGACAACAGGATATAATTGTCTGTTGTACAGTTAAACCTTTATAACCTGAACACTCTCAGGGACATAAATTTTGTTTGTTGTTTAACCTTGGGACAACAGGATATAATTGTCTGTTGTACAGTTAAACCTTTATAACCTGAACACTCTCATGGACATATATTTTGTTTGTTGTTTAACCTTGGGACAACAGGATATAATTGTCTATTGTACAGTTAAACCTTTATAACCTGAACACTCTCAGGGACATATATTTTGTTTGTTGTTTAACCTTGGGACAACAGGATATAATTGTCTGTTGTACAGTTAAACCTTTAAGACCTGAACACTCTCAGGGACATATATTTTGTTTGTTGTTTAACCTTGGGACAGCAGGATATAATTGTCTGTTGTACAGTTAAACCTTTATAACCTGAACACTCTCGTGGACATATATTTTGTTTGTTGTTTAACCTTGGGACAACAGGATATAATTGTCTGTTGTACAGTTAAACCTTTATAACCTGAACACTCTCAGGGACATATATTTTGTTTGTTGTTTAACTTTGGGACAACAGGATATAATTGTCTGTTGTACAGTTAAACCTTTATAACCTGAACACTCTCGTGGACATATATTTTGTTTGTTGTTTAACCTTGGGACAACAGGATATAATTGTCTGTTGTACAGTTAAACCTTTATAACCTGAACACTCTCAGGGACATATATTTTGTTTGTTGTTTAACTTTGGGACAACAGGATATAATTGTCTGTAGTACAGTTAAACCTTTATAACCTGAACACTCTCAGGGACATATATTTTGTTTGTTGTTTAACCTTGGGACAACAGGATATAATTGTCTGTTGTACAGATAAACCTTTATAACCTGAACACTCTCAGGGACGTATATTTTGTTTGTTGTTTAACCTTGGGACAACAGGATATAATTGTCTGTTGTACAGTTAAACCTTTATAACCTGAACACTCTCAGGGACATAAATTTTGTTTGTTGTTTAACCTTGGGACAACAGGATATAATTGTCTGTTGTACAGTTAAACCTTTAAGACCTGAACACTCTCAGGGACATATATTTTGTTTGTTGTTTAACCTTGGGACAAAATGATATAATTGTCTGTTGTACAGTTAAACCTTTAAGACCTGAACACTCTCAGGGACATATATTTTGTTTGTTGTTTAACCTTGGGACAACAGGATATAATTGTCTGTTGTACAGTTAAACCTTTATAACCTGAACACTCTCAGGGACATATATTTTACTTGTTGTTTAACCTTGGGACAACAGGATATAATTGTCTGTTGTACAGTTAAACCTTTAAGACCTGAACACTCTCAGGGACATATATTCTGTTTGTTGTTTAACCTTGGGACAACAGGATATAGTTGTCTGTTGTACAGTTAAACCTTTAAGACCTGAACACTCTCAGGGACATATATTCTGTTTGTTGTTTAACCTTGGGACAACAGGATATAATTGTCTGTTGTACAGTTAAACCTTTATAACCTGAACACTCTCAGGGACATATATTTTGTTTGTTGTTTAACCTTGGGACAGCAGGATATAATTGTCTGTTGTACAGTTAAACCTTTATAACCTGAACACTCTCAGGGACATAAATTTTGTTTGTTGTTTAACCTTGGGACAACAGGATATAATTGTCTGTTGTACAGTTAAACCTTTATAACCTGAACACTCCCAGGAACATATATTTTGTTTGTTGTTTAACCTTGGGACAACAGGATATAATTGTCTGTTGTACAGTTAAACCTTTATAACCTGAACACTCCCAGGAACATATATTTTGTTTGTTGTTTAACCTTGGGACAACAGAATATAATTGTCTGTTGTAAGACTTGTCACCAAAATACCTCATTTAAGTTGTAAAACTTATTACACTTTAGTGACGATGATATAGTCAAACAACATTGACCTGTCCGCTTGACCTTGTATTAGGAATATTCTTATGAGAGAATCCACCCATTACATTGATAGTATTAGGATTCACAGTGAACAGTGTTTGTGTTTATTGTTACTCATAATGTAAACAAGATAAACATGTGTGTTACCTATATATAAATAAACTCGTTCATGATAAATATTAAATCAAAGGTCAAACAAACTGGTCAATTTTGTTTGCCTAAATGATCTGATTAGTTAATGGTTTACAGATGACGACTTCTGCAATATTCAGTTGTTTTTTTATGTTTTGTTTGTTTGTCTTCTTGTAATCTTGACACGCAGACCATGTTCTATTTACCGGTAAACAAGACTTCATAATGTTTTCTATAAGAACATACCTAAAAAAAATGAAAATATTACAGCCGTGTCAAACTGAATTTTGCTTGTCTTTAATGCCTTTCTGTTTAGAGATGTCTAACTTTAATTGTTAATACATAACATATTATGTAACTAATATAATAGTAATTACGCAGTTTGAAATTTGTCGATGTGCGACTTTTATATATAACTTGTTGCATAATAAAACTGAAATATGGTTTCAGTATCTAATAAATAAATTAAAATGGAAAGATGAATTTACCACAACAACATATTTTTATATTATTTAAAACAAATGTCTAGCATTAGTTTTACTTCCAATTTTGTTTGCTTTGTTCTCATACCAGTATTTTAAAGCGGCTCTTCTTTGTTATTAAAAAAAGTTCATTCCTAATTCTGAATTTTACATAAAAGTGCTTTTATTATTAAATTCATTTTTTTTTTAAAATCCTGACCGATACAAAACAAATTTCAAAATTATGCATTTATATTTAAAGACAGTACAAAATTCTAAATTCCTTTTTTTAGTACCTGGGTCTAGATAGGGGAGATCCCCTATAATTAATGTACTGTACAGCTTCTATAAGAACTAACCTGTGTCACATTTCTGGTACAAGAGCACTTAGGATATTCTTCAACATAAAGTGCATTTTTCAGAATGTTTTAAGAGACAAGAGCAGTTTGTCACAATTAAAGAATTTATACAGTTAATTAAATATTGTGACTAAGTCTAGCCATCAATAACATTTATGCAGCAATTATATTTATTTGATATGCATTACTTTCCGAGATTTTGACATTAAATGGTGAACGTGCAGATAGATGCATATTTAATGTTTCCCTTGGGACTCTTTATAATGCAAAGTGTATAATTCTACATGTTTTATTACAGGTTTTGTGTTGTTAATAATACTAGTGTTTATATAGGATAACAATATTGACCTGTCCGTTTGACCTTTCATTAGGAATATTCATATAGAAGGGTCTACCCAATACATAGGTAGCGTTAGGATTCGCATACACATTGC
Source organism: Anadara kagoshimensis (assembly GCA_021292105.1). Taxonomy (NCBI): domain Eukaryota; kingdom Metazoa; phylum Mollusca; class Bivalvia; order Arcoida; family Arcidae; genus Anadara; species Anadara kagoshimensis. Next base: position 52,840,363 of record CM037870.1, on the reverse strand, counting down.
CCATGACTAGTGTTCACGTCATATAGACAAAATATACATATGATCCCTATTACTTAAATCTACTCAACCATAATAAATATTTAAATCGAAGGTCAAGTGGACAGGTCAATGTTGTTTAGCTATATATATATATATGTATGTATTGTGCACTGGATCAGAAAATTACCATTTCTTAGGCTACTGGTTTTATCTTTAAAGAAGTAAATATTTTCCTGGTAGCTACCAGGTGTAGTCAAGAATTTTAACATATCGCCAATTTAAAAATAAAATAAAAAATAAGATAATGGAGTAGAATCATGGTATTTTATGCCACAGTCAAGATTATTTCACTTATATTGAGACAGTCAGTTCTGGGATAGTGGAGGAAACCAGAGTATCCATAGGAAACCACTCACCTTTGACAAGCAAACTAAAAAACTTCTGGAATTTGAAGGAAGGCGATAAGAAGACCTGTGATCCATAAGGCAGTTTTTTAGACCCCTTTTTCACTGAGGCACTGGTGGTTAGAAAATGTCAGGTTCTGATACATGTATCAGTATAATTAGTGATGGTGTAGTTGTTCAAATACAGTCAAACCTGTATATAAAGACCACCCAAGGGAGCCAGTAAAATGACCTTTATGGCCAGGTGGTCTTTATATACAGTTTTAAATAATATGAATGAAGAACAAGTGAGATACAATTGTATTTGCCTTTATAAGCAGGTGGCTCTTATATAGAGGTGACCTTTAAGGCAGGTTGGACTGTACAAACAAATAATCCCTGAAACACTACATTTGAAAAGTTATATTATTTGCCAAATAAATTGAATTAATGCTAATGTGTAGTCAACTTTTAATGGTATACATCTGGTAATGCAGACAAATGTGTGTGTGACAAGCTTGTAGTTGATTGAAGTGGAGTAATGGTGTTTGAAGCCCCAGTCATGATCATACCACTTATATCATTACAGTCAGTTCATTGATGGTATATACAAAACTTGAGACATCAGAGATACCAACAAAACCACTAAACCACCAGACATCTCATGTAAGAGATCGTCATAGACTGTAACAGTTACAGAGACCATTTTCTAATGTAAACCGCATATATACCATGTGTAACCCACAAGTTGACCACTTGTTGACATGTTTATTGATTTAAAGACTATGAGCTCAAATGTAGATCACAAATGAAGGATTTTGTGGGCAATAAATTTGTTTTAGACATTCAGGCATCAGCATTATATACCTGTCTGGACCTGGTTTATGAAAATAAAGAAATATATCTACAAATTAGCTTAGCAGAACTTAACATAAAAAATACTGACTATAAAATTTATCATCTCCAGTTTGATTGGAAATGTTCATCTTCAATATGATACAAAGTGCCCTTGGCCATAGATGAATAAACCATTATTAAAATTAATCATTAATAAACTATAATTTAAAAATCATTTAGTTTTGTGCTTGTTACAGATTAAGATTATTGGATTGTACCGGTATATGCAATCCATATTGGATTGTATATGCATATTGATATTAGATTGTATATGCATATTGATATTAGATTGTATTGGTATATGCAATCCATATTGGATTGTATATGCATATTGATATTGGATTGTATATGCATATTGATATTGGATTGTATATGCATATTGATATTGGATTGTATATGCATATTGATATTGGATTGTATATGCATATTGATATTGGATTGTATATGCATATTGATATATTGGATTGTATATGCATATTGATATTGGATTGTATATGCATATTTATATTGGATTGTATATGCATATTGATATATTGGATTGTATATGCATATTGATATTAGATTGTATATGCATATTTATATTGGATTGTATATGCATATTGATATTGGATTGCATATACAATCCAAAGTCCTGGGATCATTTCAAAATAAAGGGACAGACCATTTCTATATGATACCTCATATAATTTGTTTGGAACAAGTTCTTATGTATATCCATTTGATATGCAATCTCAGCAGTTAACTTATTCCCATTTAAAATGATGTAATTCTGGAAACTCTGACTTGGAATTTTTTCCACACTGATCAACACAAACATTATGAGGTATTGACGATGTGGTATGCTGATGTAACCAATATTGAAAATACAATGGATCTTTAATTTGCTAATGAGGCACATGGTTAAAGTTTTTTACTGTAAATATACAGTGCCATAATTTTAAATGGGATGTAAAATCAAATTATTCACTGATCCATACAATAAATTTTTATGTTTTGTTACAGATTGTCCAGACACAGTTATCTACCCTGCTTTACCTCTTCACACATCATGCCACATACCAGATTTTTGTACCGGAGTACAGTGTTGTACCAATGTCGGATTGCTCGGGAAGACATTTGAGACATTTGTTCACCTAGACGCTTGTAATTACAAACTTCGAGTCGGAATCGAGAAACTGAAGCTGGATATTGTATTACTGGACTATGTATATGGAGAATGGAAGAAGATTTATCTCCAGGGAGTCATCCATATTGAGTAAGATTATTACTAATCAAAATTAAAATTTCCAATTTTCATATGGATATACATACTTAGCAATTAGAGGTCTATGTAGTAGTCAATGCCTCACATGTAATGTCATTCCAAAATGGAAACAGGGAAATTTGACAAAATTATATAATATTTTAAGTGAAAGTTTTGAAGATTTTTTTAACCACTTATTAAAACTTGATGTACTTCATTTGTTTCTAATAAACTTTGACCTGATATACTTCATTTGTTTCTGATAAACTTTTACCTGGGGAGAAACTGTTCTTACATTAAAAAAAAATTCACCTATATGCACAATATTATAATAGCAGCTGCAGATTTTCATATAAGTTGTCTCCCTTATGCAGTTGAGTAAAGGAGGTAGTTTTCTGCATTATTTTTTTCAAATCATTCTTACACATGTATATGTACAACTATTAGTTTGCACAGTTTTCAATTTTCAGTTTTAGAATTTAATGATAAGGAAGTGTTATTTTGGGAATAGGGGTGGGGTTGGGAAAATAGTTAATACAAAAATGATCTTCTTACAATTTACTGTACTTTAGCTGGTAGCATATTCTTGGATATATTTATCATTCAGCCAATGAAATCTAATGGCAAATGCTACAGTTATAGATGATAAGCTATTTATTGTACACCATCTTATTTAGACAATACTGATTTAATATTTGTACATGTATGTAATCATGGTTCATGAAGATCAAATAAAAATATTAAAAACAAAAAATTTTCAATTTTCCATAAGAATCATTTATTTATAGTATCACAATCAGTATATCTGATAACATTGTTACACTTTTATTATTTTCAGATTCAAAATCGATGATCTTCAAACTGAGAAGAAATACTTGTTCAACATGAAACTAAAAGTCTGTTTTGAGAGTAATGGTGACTGTCGTCATAATTTCAAGGTCTTTGAAAACACCAGACTTCCAAAAGTAGCATGTAGCTGGAATTCAACCTATATTAATCCTGGTATGTTCTTATATGTTATCTATAAATTATGAAAATGGATAGATCATAACCTTGATTCATCCCCACTATTTGTACAGTCGTTATGAATAGTTTTGGCAAGAATTTGAGGGAGGTTTATAAAAAAAAACATAGAACAAATGGATTTCAGAACTTATAAAAGGTGTGGTGATAAGCCAGGTGGAGAAGCTATCTGAGTGAAGTGTGATGAGGGTTTACTGTACATAAAATGTGTATAAATGGATGCTATATGCTTACATTCAAATGAACAACTCCGTATATTTTATTAACATTTATATCTAGCTACATGATCACACAATCGGGAATCAACCACATCTTTATATGCACACATCAGTACATACACATGCACACTGTCAACATTACCATCACTGCCACAGTCACTGCTGCCACCACCATTACAGTCATCACCTCTATAATAATCATGAACACCAAATTATATGACTAACACATATCTGTGTGTATATACAAGAACATATAATGACAATTTTTAATTTTTCAATAACAGGCTTTTCACTGACTGATTGGAAGGTGTCAAAGAGAATACCAGGTATATCAGAGTTAACTCCCTTGTTGTCATCACAACTGTTGGAACAGATTGGTATAGCTGGTTACATGAATCAATCCAGATGTGACAGAAATGCCCAGCCATATATACCTGCTACAGCTGATAACTGGAACAATGGTGAGACAGTTTTGTTAAACTCTTTGGAATATAGAAGTTATTTTCCACTATCAGAAAAAATATTTCTATCCCATTTTCATGCTCTCTGTTGCTAGAAGAATTTTGTATCCCCTATCATGTTCCCATGTTCTGTCAAAAGTTGGATGAGTGGAGAATTTTGTTCTGGTTCGAAGAGGAAGTAGTCTTGATCCCTCTTTGAAGTATTGGAAGTTATTTCTCAGGACAGGTTCTGAGTAATCCAAACTGGCAATTTGACAAACTGACACTTTTTTTCTTCAGAAAAATCAATCTCATATAAGATTCTTTTATTCTGAATTCTTTTTTTTATATTGGCAAGGCATGTAGAAGTTAAACATATAAGGGCTTGCAGGGGTAAAACTTTCTCTAAACTATGTCAACTACTACTGGCAAATTTAGGTTAACCACCAAAATACAAGTTTAAAACCTGTTTTCTTTGCATTTTCCATGGCATAAACATCATCAAAAAACATTTATGTTAAAATTTTCTATTATAATGCCAGTTTATATAATAATCATATTTTTCAGAGTGTAAAAAAGAAATTCAGCCTTTACCAAACTTGCGATCAGACATGACGTGTCATCTATTTGAACATTGTACTGGAGTGGAATGTTGTACTGATATCAAACTACTGGGTAGACCAATCAGTATATTCCTTATACTAGATCCATGTAGGCATACCCTAAGCCTTGGCATCGAGAAGTTGATGTTCACAGAATCACTGTTTAAATTCAAGTTTGGTGAGACGACACCATTCCACCTGTTTGGAGTTTTTAAGCTAGAGTATGTATACGAAATTAAAAATTAAAAAATTTGGACAGTCATTGTGACTGACTATCTGAACATATGAACATTTCTAGTGCAGTAAAACCTTGATTCACCACCAGCACATTTTCTGGGAGGGAAGAAAGTGTGGTGATAAGGGAGGCAAGAAAGTGTGATGACAAGGGGGGAGGAAAGTGTGGTGATAAGGGAGGCAAGAAAGTGTTATGATAAGGGGGGGGGGGCAAGAAAGTGTGGTGATAAGGGAGGCAAGAAAGTGTGATGATAAGGGAGGCAAGAAAGTGTGGTGATATGGGAGGCAAGAAAGTGTTGTGTTAAGGGGGGAGGAAAGTGTTATGATAAGGGAGGCAAGAAAGTGTGGTGATAAGGGGGGAGGAAAGTGTGGTGATAAGGGAGGCAAGAAAGTGTGGTGATAAGGGGGGGGGGAAGTGTGGTGATAAGAGAGGCAAGAAAGTGTGGTGATAAGGGGGAGGAAAGTGTGGTGATAAGAGAGGCAAGAAGTGTTATGATAAGGGAGGCAAGAAAGTGTTATGATAAGGGAGGCAAGAAAGTGTGGTGATAAGGGGGGGAAAGTGTGGTGATAAGAGAGGCAAGAAAGTGTTATGATAAGGGAGGCAAGAAAGTGTGGTGATAAGGGGGGAGGAAAGTGTGGTGATAAGGGAGGCAAGAAAGTGTTATGATAAGGGAGGCAAGAAAGTGTGGTGATAAGGGAGGCAAGAAAGTGTGGTGATAAGGGGGGAGGAAAGTGTGGTGATAAGGGAGGCAAGAAAGTGTTATGATAAGGGAGGCAAGAAAGTGTGGTGATAAGGGAGACAGCATTGTAATGAGGTTTTACCATATAACTAAGTATGTTAATTTTGATACATTTAGTTACTAGTATTTTCTAATACATTTAGTGACTGTAAACATATTAATTTTTGTGGTGTACCAATTTTTGTTTATTTTGTGGTTGTTATATTATGTATATTGTCTATTAGTGCAAAAACAAAACCCCCCCAAAAAACATGAAAATTTAACTACTCAGATTTGTTTATATTTCACATACTGCAAAAATAAGTACATGCGAAATTAAAAACATTTACATTACCAGTTATTTCCAATACATTTAGTTACCAGTATATTGTCTGTCTTTCACACATTCTACATTACATTTACATGGTTGATCCTCCCTCTCTAATACACACTCCATGTTTATATTCTTTGTGTCCATACTATACATGTGTATTATCCATCTTGCTAATTATTTTTTCTTTTCCATGTCAGTTTCAACATTTTGGATCTCCAGGGTGATAACAGTTTTATGGTATCAGCAGAGCTAAGTGTGTGTTTAGATCCTACCTCTGCCTGTGACTTTACCGCTACCATATTGAATAATGCCAAGCTACCAAAAAGTTTCTGTCCATGGAAAACAGACTTTGTAAAACCAGGTATGAATACTCAATTCTTAACATATTGAAATTTTGAACCCTGGCACTGTTTAAAATTAGAAAAATCTTCTCTTTGCATCACCTCTGTAAAAGAGCAATGTCCAGACATCATATGACTTTTCCAGTGCTGATGTTGGTGATTTTAGTACCAACACTGAAGTTTTGAAGAGTTACCAAACCTTGCATCCGGAAGGGACAAAGAAATATGTAATTACAAGTTTGCCATTATTGTTTATTTTTGCACTTTGTTTCTTAATAATTTAGCCATTAGCTCTGCGAAAATTGGAAAACAAACCCAAAAACCTGTAATAATGCTGCAATAAATTGGACTGTGAGTAACATTATAATTATAATTTTTATTTTTTTGAAATTTTTATACAGATTTTTCATACAAAGAATGGAGCAAGCTAAATGAGTACACTGGACTAACTGTGTTACCAAGCTTTGGTGTGTCCCAGTTAATGGAGTCCCTAGACATAGCAGACTTCCTTAAGGACCAGCAGTGTGACAGATCAAAATATCCCTTTGACTCTTCATATGAAGGTTGGAGCACAGGTATGTGGAAATATTCCTGTATTTAAGAAACAATTAATTTTGAAAGGCAAATTAATGATGATATTTCCTAATATTTAAAATAAATGATAAAAAAAGAAACAAAAGAAAAGGAGTGTTGAAGAGTAATGGAGTTTTACACCCCATGTTAAGAATTTTTCACTTACAGTCAAACCTGTCTATAAAGGCCACCCAAGGGAACCAGTAACAGTCGCCTTTATGGGCATGTCGCCTTTATATACAGGTTCAAATAATATGAATAGAGAACAATCGGGATACACTTTACTGGCCTTTATAAGTAGCTGACCCTTATATAGAGGTGACCTTTAGGGCAGGTTGGACTGTATATGGAGATGGTCAGTTCATGGGGTCGAAGGAAACGGGAGTGTCTAGAGAGAACTTCTGCGAGCAAACAGACAAACTTTCCCACTAGGATCTGCCCTGAGTTAGGTATGATTGTAAGCGGTGAGAGGCACATACTTTAGACTACTTGACCAGCGAGGCCTTATAAAGGAAAATAGAAATATGCATTTGAATATTTATAGAACCTATTTTTAGTACATGTTTTTCAGAAAATAATTCTCATTTAAAATGTTACCATAGCTTTACTCAAGGATTCATTTTTCAAATCAAACATTTTTAAATCTTGTAGTAGAATATGGACTTACTTTAATTTTGTAACATGTGTAGTGGACTCAAGGTCGCAAATGTGCCAAAATATTTCTTTTTAATTCTCACTGCAGCTCTGGGATAACAAAAAAAATCAAATCTATTAAACCATTAATGTATGTGAACGAGAATGATATTCTTTTTTGACAGCTAATACTGTTTGGATTATTTGATGAGCTTATTTATTCTTTTGTCATTTTGCAGCATGTAATTCCAAACCAAAGGTGATTTTACAAAACATTGCCAAAAACGCAGACATCACTTGTTTCCTTGATGAGACTTGTACCGGTATAAATTGTTGTCTTTATGTTGATTGGTTGAGAAAATCATTTAACGCCTATGTGTTAATTAATCCCTGTAAATACAGAATGGAGATCGGGATTGAGAGGTTAAAGTTCACACAGACTTTACACGGATTTCAGTGGAGTAAACTTCAGCAAGTTCATTTAAATGGAGCTCTGCGTGTTGAGTAAGTAATCTTTATCATCAAATTTTGTTTTTTTGTCCTATGATTCAGTGTTAAAGCCGTTTAAGAAACAGGGCTCTTGAGTTACATAGGCATTAGGTATTCATAATCACTAATGAATGTTGATTTAAGCAATGCAAAACAAAGAGTGAAACAAAATCGTGCACTAGCATCATGAGAGAGAAAAATGACAATTTTTTTTTATTTCTTTGTCCTTTTTTTAAATGAATGGAGTGGAGTTACATTTTGTTTTACACCCCAGTTAAGGTTCTTTAACCTATATTAGGGTAGTCAGTTCTGGGATGGTAGAGGAAAACAGAGTGCCCCGAGGAAAACCTCTTAACTTTGGGAAGCAAACTGACAAACTTTCTCATATTGGATCTTACCAAATGGAATTAGAATCTAAGTAGTGTAATACAGTCTGTGATCCTTAATCTAGTACTTTATACCTCTTACCCACTGAGATGCTGCTCGTTTTAAATGAAAACAAGTAAATTACACTGAATTAGGATCCCTCACTAGCCGGGTTTTTTTTTTGTGATTTTCACTTATCTTCAAAGAGAAATAACTCCATGGAAAATGAGCAAACCAACTCTTGTTAACAATAGGCGCATCTCCTATCAATGTTGATGCTTAGCACTAAGTTTCATGAAAAGGTGTTTTATAGTTTTTTAGAAATTGCACAGACAAGAATTTTGGATGGACAGAAGGAAGGATGGAAACTTAAATTTAATACCCCCCTCTTTCTTCAAAAGGCATTGAATAACTAACATTTATGTAAGGTAATAATAACAAAAACATTTCTTTTTACATAGCTTCACAATCACAGATTTGTATGACGAGGGACAATACCTGATGTTTATGTCCTATAGTTTTTGTTTGGAGTCTAACGGGACATGTGATAAAAGTGTTACTGTGTTTGATAATGCTAGAATACCCAAACAGGAATGTGATTATGACCTACCATTCCAGATACAGGGTAAGTACATGTTAGGACTGGTTTTAACCAGCCTGTTTAAAGCAAAGTAGAGCCCTTTTCATATCCCTGCATTAGACTTGAATGTTGTTTTCTACATTTTTATGTTAAAAAATTTTCAATGAACTGTTTGTGCAGGCAAGCAACAGACCACTATTATGATCATACCCAGCCCCATGACAAGCGTGAAATGTGGTGGAATGGAATGATGTTTTACGCCCTAGTCAAGATTATTCCAGTTTTATTGTGGCAATCCAGAAGAAACCATAGTACAGGGATGCAACCACTGACGTTCAGAAAGTGAACAAACTCTCATACAAGGGCTTACTCAACTGAGATTTCCACAAATGTATTGAGAGGCATTGTAATCCATTAGCCATATACTGTAAGTGTATTAATTTTAGTGGTGTACTAATTTTAGCGATTTTACCGCACCACTAACAGCGCTAAATTAAGTACACCGCCAAGAATTTGCAGAAAGTACAATGACTAAAAAGAATACATATAAATGGACAGTCTTTTGCGCTAATTTAAATCCACGCTAATATGCCTTTGGTCTCTTGTGCGCTAAAACTTATACACGGTAAATACACTTACAGTAACCTTTAGAGTATCATCTACCAAGGCTACAATATTTATTTAGTTGTTGGTTCATCTTATCTTTACTTTGATATTTGAGAATGTTCAGGAGAATTGTTAATTGAAGAAATTTGTTTGTTTTTATATTTCTGTCATTGATAATGCTCAGTACAACTGCATGTGAATTATATCTAAATTAAGTATTTGCCAAAGTTTTATTTTGTGCCTTTTTCCCTCACAAATTTGCACAAAAATAAAATGATTGTAAAAACTTACATGTATCATCATAAGAAACCACTGTAGGATCTCTTGCATGCTTTTTAATGGTCTTCTGCTAATTGATTCTTGAATACTTTTATTTGAATTTGACATTTATCCTGTAAATTGGATTTTACTCCAGGTTTTTCATTGGACCAATGGATGCTTGACAAGGGTATTGCTCAGTTACAGAAAGCTAATACAGAAGAAGTTCTAGAAATCTTGGGAATTTCGGATTATCTCCTTGACAACCAGTGTAACAGGACAGATCCTAAATACACTCAGAACCTGCAGAGTAATGGCTGGAGTGATGGTAAGCTCTCATATTTCTATACACCCATTTCTAGAAACTGGACATATTGTGGTTAGACATTATTTGTCCATCTGTCCTTTCATAATAGTTTGTTCAGCCTATTTCTCCAACACCAAATATATCAAAAAGATATTTTTTACTAAATGTCTGTCCTAAGTGGGATTTGAACCTAGGTGGTGAGAGGCAGTTATTAGTATGTGCATGCTTTAGATCACTCGGGTCACTGAAACCCCTGGCTAGAAAGGAGAAGAAAAATAATTAACCTTAGATGTTTTTATTTGAGTTTGAACCCACAACCCTTTGAATTTATAAAAACGGTTCACCCTTTGAACCAGTAAGTCCAAAAACAAATGTTAAGAAGCCATTTGGACATTTAAATTTAAAATTTGGATATACTTGTAAGTATCATTTGGAGAAATTTGGTCAGGTCCTTTATTTCACAAATTTATGGAAAACACAACGGGTACATGTGCAAACAGGTTGAATTCTGAATAGATAATAACACAGTAAAAGGATGGTTAAATGTAAAGTCAAACCTGTCTATAAAGGTTGCATATGGAAACCAGTAAAAGTGGCCTTTCTGGGAATATGTCCCTTATATACAAGTTCTAATAACATGAATAAAGAGCAATGGGGATAATTTTTACTGTCCTTTTAAGCAAGTGATCCTTATATAGAGATGGCCATCAAGACAGACTTGTAATGTGATTTCTTTTTATTTAACAGAATGCCAGACATCTTTGACTCTGCCCAATTTGTCATCTCATCCATTGACATGTCGTGTAGATAGCACATGTACAAACGTGGATTGCTGCGTGGATAGTGACACAATCAAATGGTCATTAAATGTGTTTATCAACATCGATCCATGTGGAAACAAGATGACTGTGGGGATAGAGAAACTACAGCTGACATACTATCTTATAGACTACGCATGGGGGACAACAAAAACTGTTACATTGTTTGGTATGGTTAAACTTAGGTAAGTGGTTTTATAATTGTTGTACACCTGCAAACGAAGTTAAGCATAGGTCAAGAGTCAAGGTCACTGGGTCAAATCCTAGAAATAACAACTTGGCAATGTTTGGGACAGTGTGAACTTGTGGTTCTCAAGAGACGGCTGTAGTTTTGTTCTCAACACAATAACCTTGTAATTCCATTGCAAAAACTAAAACTGGATTAATAAATTTATTCCAAGAAGGAAACTTGGATTTCTTCTTATGATTATTTTTTATCTTTTAACTGTTTAGTGATTTAGTGGTGTAAATAATGGATACAATAGAGTGAATTACTAACAAACATTTTGGTCCAGACATAAATTTCATAGTATTGGTACTTCTATGTCTTTGCCGGTTTAGTATTGACATTTTGGTAACATCATTAAGTTGGGTTAAGTAATGGGTGTTTAATGTCCCAGTCAAGAATATTCACTTATAGGGAGACATCGCCACCTAAAAGCAAAGGTGCAGAAATTTTGCCTGTATGTAAGGCATTATACAGCAGAGTTCTTTATCGTGCCATGCCTGCCGTGACACAGGACCTGGTTTATTTTAAGTCCCCACAGAAAGAACTGTGACTTTCATTTCCTTATGCCGAGTGCTTAGTGAGAGAACAGTTACTACCCACTTTCAGGTCTTTGGTCACACCTGGTCAGGGTTCAAACACATGATCTCCCACTTACAGAATGAGCACTCTACCAACTGAGCTACTGCAGTGGTGATAACATCATTGAAGTTATATGTTTCATAGTAATTTTTAATCTATATCTTTACAGGCTTAATATTGCCAATTTGGTAACAGATGGTGTTTATTTAGTCAACATGGAGGTTTTGGTATGTTTTGAGTCCAGTAAACCATGTGCTTTGACAATCAATGTACTAACAGATAGTCGTCTACCTAAACCTGACTGTGAATGGAACCGTGGATTTATAAAACCAGGTAACACTTATCTTCAAGTTATTTCCAAAAATATACCGTAAAGGGGGAAATTTTTGTTTATTTCATGCTAAAGGAATTATCATGAAAATGTTACCCATTCGAAAATGTCTACAATACAGATTAATATATCATGATATATAGAATATACACCCACTTATATTGGTTATGTGAAATGCCAAATTTCAGAAATCACAAAATATTAACCCCCAAAAATAAATCTCTTTACAGTATATCAATAAATGATGTCCTGTAAATCTGAACATTTTAGTGTTTGTTTTAATTTCATGTAAATTTGTCAGCATAACATGTAAAAATAACACTTTGTCAAATATTTTATTTTGACATATTTTGGTGCAATTGTATTGACCATCATCTGATGCTCAAATATCTTGAAATAGAGATTATTGTAAAATTAACTGATAGGAAAATTTTCTGCTTTACAATATTACATGATGAAGACATTAAAATCTTTTTAAGAATAAATTTAAAGTACTTGTTTTTAATCAATATTGTTGAATCCCAGTAATAAGTCTCGAGTTTTTAAATCTATGGTTAATCAATTATCATGTGTCTTGTTTTGCTTGTTTCATATGCATTGTCTTTTTTTCTCTGGCTATTACCAAGCACACAATTTATTCATCTTCAATTTGTTTTGCATTTATTTTCATAATTGTTCATTTTCATGTTTGTTCAACAGATTTTTCAATAAATGGATGGATGGACGAGAATGGACTTCTAGGTCAGACCAAACTAGATATCGACTCTTTATCTAAACTGTTACATGATCTGGGAATCGCTCCATATATGAAAGATACACAGTGTAACAGGAAGGACTTGCCTTACTTCCCACACTCTAATGGATGGAATACAGGTATTTAATTTATATTCAAAAAAAGAATTTTATTAATTTTGAAGGTAAGGGGGAGAGCATATAGTGTATTCATTCTATTTCTTCAAAAACATTTTTTCTGCCACATTTCTCAAAAACTATTAAACAGATCTTTATGAAACTTCACAGGAACAACCTTTTGGTGGAGTAAATGTGTCATTGGCTATTTGTATTTTAATCATTTCTATGTTTGGGAAAAAATGGATTTTCCAGTTGGATTCTGTATGGTGGACACTTTTAAAATGACATCCTTATTCAGTTATAATTTGTTGCAATTAATTGGAGTTTAGGTAATAGCAATATTAGTGCTGTCTTCAATATTCAAAATCAACATTGTTGTTCAGAGTTTTTAAAACTTGTTAAAACGGTAACAAGATTTCTGATAAAAATGTATACCTTTGTATCAGCAAAAAGGAATAATTCTGTGAACTTGAACCTAGGATCTCCGTAATACTGTGGTCTACTGACTGAGCTCCATTCACCTTGTGTCCTATCAGCTACATCGTATAGTGCAATGTACAATATCTTCTGTGTCCACATGAAAGAGAGAAATTTTTATTTGAATCTTGCAATATAAATTCCAATGGAGAGGTTTGCATAGAAAGTCAAAATAAAGATTTTAAAAAATAATGTCATTACTTTTAAAACTTTATATATTTTCAGCATGCACATTACCAACGACACTCCAGCCACTGGACAATACAACTTCTTGTCACCTGGATAATACCTGTACAGGTATAACTTGTTGTACAGATGTCCAGCTCCTTGGACGTCCATTTAACACCTATATCTACATTGACCCATGTAACTACAAGATGATTATACAGATAGAGAAGCTCAAAGTGGAATACAGCTTGTTAAGTTACAAATGGAACAGAGATGAACACATATACCTAGACGGAGTTATCAGACTTGAGTAAGTCAGATATAGTCTCTAAAAGGGACTAGAGTAATTTAGTAAAGATGTTTTACAACTAGTTAAGATTCTTTCACATATATAGAGGTGGCCAGTTCAAAGATAGTGGAGGAATTTAGAGTGACCAGAAAAACCACTTGCCTTCAGAAAAAGACCCAACAAACTTTTTTGTGTGATAGTATGCCCTGTGTGGGATTCAAACCAAGTCTGTGCTTTAGACCACTTGGTTACTGAGGCCCATGATAAAAAAATTACGACAAAGGATGGCTGAATAGCTTTAGGAACACCATTTAAATTTCTGGTGATTAACTTAAGTGATTTCACTGCTTTGTCTATTCATCTGTTACTTCAATGTATCATTTCTCTCATATATAAGCCATGGCCTTTCATTTATAGCAAATCTGTTTCGAGTGTTTGTCTGATGACCTTGACAGTTGACCTTTATATTTTCAAAGTCACAAACATTTTCACAAACACTTGTTGTCTTATTAACATTCAGATATACATCACGTATTTATTTATATTTCAGTTTCAATGTAGAAGACTTGGTGAGTGAGAGAAAGTACTCACTGACATTTTCTGTAAGTGTATGTCTAGAGGCTAATGCCACATGCCAAATTGTTGTACCAGTTGCCAAGGCAACCAAACTTCAAAAAACCAGTTGTAGGTGGGATAGTGACTTCATTGATACAGGTAACTTTTATTAAATAAATTTCCACTTGGATATAGTGAATACCAGTGTTCTGACCCATTTGTTGTACTTAATTGTCCATCAATGGTTTAATACTCAACTTGAAATACTCATTTTGAAAAACTGCAATTAATAATTCATATGTATTACAGAATTATAAGTATCAGATATTACCATTAGCACTTTGTGTAAATGTCTTAATTAGACAAAACAACAATTTATACTACTGGGCCTGGTTTCACAATAATTCTTATCTAAGATTTTCCTTAACTTAAATTTAGCTAATTTTGACCATCTTTTTCAGAACTACAAATTATTCTTTTTTTTTACAAAAACTGAATACAAATGTTATAAGATGAAAATGTTCTTCAAAATGACACCTTAAAAAACTCAATATCTTGAAAATTAACAAAAATTATTGTAACGGTAGTATCAAATTTATCAGAATTAAGTTAAGGAAAATCTTAGTTAAGGAATGATTGTGAATCTGGGGCCTGGTACTCAAAACCAGAAGATGTGAACGAAATGGTTTAATTACTAGTAGCTTGCTGTTGAATAATGTACTGTAAAATCTCAATTCATTGCCACCATTTATTCAG
Organism: Anadara kagoshimensis; assembly: GCA_021292105.1. NCBI lineage: Eukaryota > Metazoa > Mollusca > Bivalvia > Arcoida > Arcidae > Anadara > Anadara kagoshimensis. The sequence continues at coordinate 52,825,084 of CM037870.1, read as the reverse complement.
TCAGATTTTGGCATTATGAAGTGTCTTGCAGTAAATAGAGAGAGACTTATAAAGAAAATTACAAGAGTAATTGACTTTGGGATTCAAAATACTGAGGCAATAAGCGAGGTGGCAAAGTCATCAAGTGGCATTGTATTGAGGTTTTATTTTATATTCAGAGAACCCCTTAACATTTTTGTGCACTTTATAATTTCATCAAATTTTTTTCCCTGTTTTTAGACTTTTCACTACAAACATGGAGAAGCTCTAAAGGACTACCCAGTACCGGACCATTATCAAATACAGATCATGTGACTCAGTTGATGCAGGATCTTGGTCTGACTTACTTCCTGTTGGACACTTCCTGTGATAGAAACAGTGCACCATACAGTCCATCCACACAAGGCTTCAATGAAGGTATGCATTTAATGCAGAATGTATAAATATTTTGATAATATGTCACCAAAAGTTTGAAAAAGGACAAAGATTTAGTTTTTAGCTTATCTGCTCAATTTTCCAATAGATACCCTATTTTCTTTGGGTTGTGGTGCTTAATTTCAAAGAAATGCAAGAAAAGAACTGGATAGACTGATCTGTTTACTGATTTTTCACCTTACCTCACCTCAAATCACTTCACATTTATGGACATATTCTTTGTTGCTCTGGTTGTTTCTAAGCACAAGTTCTTTAGCTGAATTCAACTTTATTTAACTTTATTTGTCATTATCAAGTTCATTAATAAAATAACTAAAATTGTTATTTAAGCTTTTTTCCATCACTTATATATATGGTACATTTGATAAAAAAAAAATCAAAAAATAAGCTTTGATCTTGTCCTAATATTTGCATCTTGGTTCCCATGGTAAAAATATCATAAATTTTAAAGTTTTATTGCATACTGCAGAGAACCTCGGAATATATGTGCATGTATAAAACTATATCCACTGGCTAGGATACAAAGTCATTGAATTTAAGCAGTTCCAAGTCAGTGTATGTTGAAATATGTTATTAAGCCATTCATCTTGTACTGATAATTGTAAGCATCAATTCTTTGTCAGTTTATGTTACAACACATTAAACAGCCAGTCAACGCGTACTGATAATTGTTAGCATCAATTTAATTCCTAGTCAGTTTATGTTGCAATGTGTTACTCAGCCAGTCAGTACTGGTAATTATAAGCATCAATTCTTAGTTTATGTTGTAACATCTCACATGTCTTGTTTGTTTTCAGATTGTCCTTTACAAATGTCAAATCTACCAGCCATTACTGGATCAGCATCTTGTCATATAACGTCTCTGTGTACTGGTATCTACTGCTGTATCGAGGATGATGGCATCACCAGCAGATCCTATCAGACTTACGTTAATATAGATCCATGTAAATTTAAGATGACGGTCGGAATCGAGAAATTAACCTTCAGTGTACTATTGTTTGATTATGAGCAAGGCAAAGAAGAAAAGCTTTATTTATTTGGAGTTGTCAGAGTCAAGTAATATATCACTATCAGTTATTTGTTTTTATATGCTCATCAAAGACTTACAGTTTTCCAATGTTTGTTTTCAGATGCTGCATGAAATTTTACAGGATTTATTGTCCTTTAAGTGCAAAAAAGAACATAATATAGAAAATGCAAGATTTTTTTTTTATTTATTATTTAATTCCTTTCAAATTTGGTATGGTTTCACAAGAATCAATAATGTTTAACATATATTTAACAGATTTTTGTGTCGCATTTCAACTTTCCAGAAAAATTATGTCACAAAATAAGATTTTTACAATGAGGATCCTAAGCTATTGCAAGCATGTCATTATGCAGTTTGCTGTATTTCAGAACTTCAAATTTTCCCAACTTAAAAGACAGAAGGTAGTTTTTGAAAAATGAAACAGAATCACTATTTAATATTCTGACATTATTATTGGTTTTTTTTTCTTCAGATTTTCCATTTTTGACCTGAAAAGTGAAGAGAAGTATTTGATCAGTATGTCCATTAGTTTGTGTTATGAAGCCAAGCAGCCATGTTATAAAGAAGTCATTATATTTGATAACTTCAAACTGCCTAAAAAGATATGTAACTGGAACAAGTTTGCAATTGACAGTAAGTTTTATTTAGTGATTACTTTACTTGGTGTTGAATAATTCAATTATCCTCAGTCCCTGCCTTTTATGTTCCAACACTGACCGCCATCACAGTACCAACACAGTGTAATGGCAACTAATGATGTACTAGTGTCAATGATGTCATTTAATGGCACAATTCAAGGCGAGTTTCCATTCTTTTTGTGTGTAATTTAAGCATGTTGGGCATTTGTCAGAACATTGTGGGTGTGGTCAGTGATTCGTCGATTGTCTGGCTGCATGTGACAAAAGATGTGTATTACAACTTTGATGAGTTTTCATATATTTTATTAATTACAGTAAATAAAAAGAGTTGTGATAAAGAAACAAAGTAGGCTTTATCAGCTGGTTGCAAAATATTTGCATGCTAAGAGCTAAAATTTGTACTCTAAGCAAAAATCTTGTTAAATGTAAGAGCTCTTTCTCCTGCATTTACAGCTTTTAAATTTCATTTTTACCAAATTATCTTTTTTCACTTATTACAGTATAAACTGTTGATACAGTTTATTTTGTTTTCAATTGTGATTGAAAATGTTCCAGATTTTCACTTAAAAAACCCTTGTTATTTTCTTAATTGTTCCTAATTTTCAATTATGAGTTAAAAGATATCTGTTATATTGGGGAACTGGGTATCTCTGATGCAATGTAAGATATACCACAATGTACCATTAAAATAACTTTATATAAATGGTGACATGCAGTTATAAACATCTTGTCAAGTAATGTTTGCCTTTTGTTTTGTTACAGATTTTTCCTTGGATCAATGGTTACAAAATGAACAGTTCCCATTAACTTCACCATTGGATCCAGTAGCAGTGTCACGACTAATGTCTGACCTAGATATGGCAGCCTATATGAAAACACCATCATGTAAACAGTCAAATGGTTACTATAGTAACACCAGCTATGATGGATGGAGCCATGGTAATACATATATGGATGTTATTTGTTTTGTTTGCTGTTAATTGAGACCTTTCAATTTTGTTTCAGTATCAGTATTTACTTGCCTCAATTCTACTAAGTTTAAATTTGGCTAGTCCAAATGAAAAGAAATTTTAGAACTTTTAATTTATCTTCATATTATTCTTTAGCTTCGTTAATATGAAAATGAATGACTAGATGAACATTTTCAATTAAACCAGATATAGTAAGCTAATTTAAATATATTCATTTTAGCATGTACGGATTATAGCACAATACAATGTATATAAATTAAGAAATTTCAACTGGGCTTATATTAATGTTGTAACAGGAGAGGGAAAATGCAGCAGCCAAACCAGGACTGGAACCTGGGACCTTCCCAATATCAGCAGGACGCTACCGATTAAGCTAATTGGCCACCTGTCGAGTCCGGTCTTTCGCAATGTAAATCTCATCAGTCACCTTGTGAAATATGATTGTAATTAATTTGGCAGTTGATTTAACTTATCCCCACTGTTTCATCATGAAAAATGCTAAAATAAGAATACAGCTTAAATTAATACATTTACAATATTTGGTTTGACTTAGGTGTATCAAATATTTATCAGTCAGCCCTTATTATTTAAAATCTTATTATGTTTTTCTTTTATTATGTATCATTTGATAATCCTTTATTATTGCCATATCCCATTATAATGCCTTAACACAAAATGACAGTAAAGCAATGGTTTGCTGGTACAGTCCAACCTGTCTTAAAGGCCACCTCTGTATAAGGGCCACCTGGTCATAAAGGCCAGTAGAATTGTATCCCAATTGTTGTTTATCCATATTATTTTAACCTGTATATAAAGACCACCTGCCCATAAAGGCCACTTTTACTGGTTCCCTTGGATGGCCTTTATAGACAGGTTTGACTGTATTCAATTTTGTATGGTTTCAGAATGTCCAGTTACATTTGTAAAACCAGACCTGAATGAAACAACTGCAGTTTGTCATACATCAGCATCTTGTACAGGAATAAACTGTTGTGTATATGTTCCATTGTTGGACAGAACATTTGATGTGTTCCTTGATGTTGATTCCTGTTATGGGAAATTATCTGTTGGAATAGAGAAAATGTACGAGAACAAGAGTTTCCTTGGTTACCAAGGAGGTCAGATGGAGATGTTCTCTCTACAGAATGTTGTCAGACTTGAGTAAGTGTAGATTATACATTTTGTTGTTTAAGTGCACATTGTCATTCGATTGAAGCTTTTCTGCCCTGTGTATAGTTAATTATTTAAATGTGTTCAGAAAAAGATTCAGAACATGTAATCATTGCTTAAACCAACTGGTTAGGCTAACAGAGCTTTGAACATCTTAGCCCTTTTGTCATTATATGTTGATGTCGGCATTGCTTTCATTGTAAATAGGGGCCTCAGAGGCCAAGTGGTCTAAAGCACTTGCTTCCCAATCACACTGCTTTCACTGCCTAGGTTTGAATCATACTTCAGACAGATCCTTGTGTGAGGAAGTTTGTGAGTTCACTTTCTGAAGGTGGTTTTCTCTGGACACTACTTTCCTCAACCATCTCTGACCTTGATACAAGTGACAGAATTTTTACTGGGGCATAAAACCCCATTGATCTACTCTACTCTACTCGTGTTCATCATTTCCATAAGTTTTCTTTTTCAATTTCTGTCAAGGTAGGGGCAGTGACACATAAAATTTTGAGTAACTCTTGTTTTTATTCCTGTTGCAGTTATCAACTGTTTGATTTGACTGGTGAAAACAAAATATTGATAGACATGAATGTCAGTATATGTCTGGAGACCAACAGTACTTGTAACATGTCTGTTAAAGTTCTGGATGGCACAAAATTACCAAAACAACCATGTAGCTGGACCAGAAGCTTTGCTGTTAAAGGTATGATGTGATAGTGGTAAAGTGGGATAGGTTTAGGGTGAGGATGGGACGAGATGGGGTTGGGGTGAGGGTAAGATGATGTTTGACAAAAGTGTATGTCTAGAGACCAACAGTGTCTCTGATAAAGTTTTGAATGGTACAAAATTACCAAAACAGCTATAAATATGGACTAAAGCTTTTGTTTATATAACAAGTATTGCTCATCTGAAGGTATGATGTGGTAGTGTTAGAATAGGTGTGGGATGGCTATGATATTGACACCATGGACACATTATATGGTGACAATGTGTAGCATGCCAAATTTTGGCCATCAATCAAGTTCAAGGTCACTGAATCACATTAAGAATTCATAAATGAAGCAGGGCATAATCCTGTCTTATTGGAACATGATTCTTCAACTCATTCATAAACGATCTACTGGTATATGTAGCATAATCATGTTTGCCATGCAATGTATTTCTTGTCTCTGCATATTTAGTGTCAAAAGATTAGAAAATTGGCAAAATGGTTGAAATATATTGATATTAAATAAAAATTAAAAATAAAAATCTTCGGACCATTTTTTAATATAGCTTGTAAATATTAATGCAGTACATTATATTATGTAAATTAAGCCCAGAGTCAAATAAAGTCCTGTCTAAACTAAACTAATTAGATCATTAAGTTTTGTCATTTATTCTGTTGGTTTATTTAACCTTTGTAGATTCAAACCCAGTCAAGAAGGTATTCACTTTAGACAGGTTCTACTGTACATGTGGTGACAATTATTTAAATCTTTAAAAACCAACATTTTTGCATTACCCAGCATTCTATTTTTAAAAGTACACATTTACTTTTGCATTTCTTTGCAGATTTTTCATTGGACCAGTGGTTAAGGGTACGCGGTTTGAGTGCTGGACAGTTACTGGCCGAGCACTATAGGTCCCAGTTGCTGGAACAATTAGACTTAGCCTCATATCTTACTGACCTTCAGTGTTCAAGGTCATCAGCTCCTTATAATAACCCAGGCAGTAATGGATGGAAGACAGGTACTATACATACAAGCACATCTTAGTATACATATAAAACACTCACACATGCACAATGCCCACATACAGCTATGATAATAGAAATCGGCGCTCAAAGAATTTGAAGCATTATTTATACAGTAAAACCTTCATTCCTTGCAACCTTTTGTTCTATCAGATTTTAGTGTTATAAATGGGTAATGGCAAGAAATCGAGATAAACCTATGAATAAAAACATAATAGAAACAGATTTTGGACTTCAAAATAATGTGGTAAAAAGTTAAGGGGCAAAGCTGCATAGAAGTGGATAAAAACAGCTTTTATAATATGTATGTAACAGGAGGGAGAAAACACTTTTAAAAAAAAACCACTTCCACACCGAGTGCCCCAGCTGAGGATCAAACCTGGCCTTTCCGGGTGAAAAGAGAGAGTTCTACCACAAGGCTAAAAGATCCAGACCAGAATGTCTGGCAGTAAATCACTCATATCTACTACCGGTATATGCAACACAACAACACTGGCACTAGCTCAGTCCTGCTACATATACTTTTATATTTTAAATTTGAAATATATGACCAAACATCCAATTATAATATACTTACTTAAATTGGTTGTATGTTTTTTTTTAGCTTGTCCAAATGTAATAGAAAATCTAGGAAATGTTACAAACTACCCAATGACCTGTGTTCTTGAAGAAAGTTGTACCAGTGTCAAGTGTTGTATAGATGCAGATTTTATAGGGAAAACATTCAGTGTTAATGTAAAGCTTGATGCTTGTAATTACATGCTCTATTTTGGCATCGAGAATCTTCAGTTCCAAGTTCCCTTGTCTGATGTCAAACTGGGTAAGTGGAATGTTTTCTTTCTTTGTCATTGTAAAATTTTAGAATTACTTTTACACTATTAAAATGTTTTATGTGATTGGTGGCCTTCCAAGCAGTCATCTTTCAGGATGCATCTTACTGAAAACACACCATGATATGAAACTGAAGGTGAAATTAAAGTCTGCTAATGGCTATGTATTATACCGGTAGTTATAATTTATGTAGAACTACTATTGATAAAAAATGTTTCTGCTTCTTATAAAAATTGTTGAAACCTGAGTGACATCTGCAAGAAATTATAATGTCTTTTTTTTCGAAGCTCAGCTAGGTGTTTTGTTTTTAAAAAGAAGCTGTAAAATACTGATTGCGACACTATACATTATAGAAATATTAATGAAAATTAAGGAAACACAGTGTCGTATGGTTTTTGTGGTCTTTGATTTTAAATAACCATTTGTATTTTCAGGCACTGATCAAGAAATATGGATGATGGGTGTTGTAAGACTGAAGTAAGTCAATTATGGATTGTTCTTTATTTTTTGCAAATTTATTAAAGCATAACATGATCATGAGGGGAAACAAATTGTATATGTGCATGTTAATTTAATTGAAATACCAGTATTTCTGACAGTGCTCTAACAACTTTATTTTAACAGATTTTAATAAAACTTGATACAAGAGTTTATTATGACAATATCTTGGATTATTTCTGTCAGCACTTTAACAACTTTAGTTCATATTTTTAACCCACACTTGGTATACAACTATCAAACAACACTTCATTCTAAGGGGATTAGTATTACTTGTGATGCCCTGTTAAAAATAGTCTCTGCATTACAGGTTTTACATTATCTATAGTGTATGCTATCAGTTGTTAAAAATATACTTTTTTATTACAGGTATAACATCTATGACTTGGCCAGTGAGAATACTTATCTAGTAAATATGGCTGTTACAGTGTGCTGGGAAAGCTACAAATCATGTGATTTTACAGCTACCATTTTGAAAAATGTACAACTTCCAAAACCAGAATGTGACTGGAAAACACAGCATGTTCCATCCAGTAAGTTACCTTTCTTAATATTGTGTTTTATCATGTGAGCTTTCTCAAATTCTCAAGATACACACTGATTATATTTTGAAAGTAATATTATAACAGTATGCTCACTAGTTGAAAAATAATGATCAACATCTGTGATTTCAACATTTGTTATAACATCATTCAGAAAATCTTTACATGGAAATCACACTGTTTTTGTGAAATTAAAGAGAACACTAGGTCACCAGGGCCTTGACTGGTAAAATACAGATCTGCAACCTAATCAGCCTAACGCAGTGAAATTGTAACTTTATGCTGGTCACATGACCAAACCCATGGACCCTAAAAACAAGTGGTATTCATATACAGGTTCAAATGACATAGAAATTCTGCTGTTCTTTGTAAGTACATCTGACAAAGACATGGTTTATATTTTAGACAGGTTTGACAATGCTCATTTGATAGAGGCACAGATTAAAAAAAGTCTTTTCTCTTTATTGCAGATTTCTCTCTTGATCATTGGAAACAGACTCAAGGAATTGCTCCAGCAGCTGAATTGTCTAAGACTGGTGTATCAAAGTTACTGGAATATTTGAAGGTTTCAGCATATCTGAATGAGCAGCAGTGTGACCCACACCACCAGATTAATGGTACCAATGGTTGGGACATAGGTATGTGCACTTTACAAAATTAAAAAGTAATTTTGTATCTAAAGCAAAAAAGTTTTATATCAAATTCTGATAATCATGATCTCAGACAGAATGGTCTGCTTGACTTTTAGACCCTTACTTACTACTTTGTCAAATAAACTGTTATATTGGCACCAATTTTGTCAGTAGGAGCATCCTAGAAAGTATAGGAAACATAAAATACAATTAAGTGTATCAATAATAATCTTCTTAACTTGCTCAGTCTTTTTCAATCATTTCTAGTTGTAAGCATCCTCATGTGGCCTACCCTTTTTCGAACCCTACAGAGGTGTCTTTAGCATGCACTGAGACACAGGACCTCGGTTTTGAGTCTTATCCAAAAGACTATTCTAGTACTTTAAGCTTTTTACAGCTCTATTGTGAACAAGAGATGAAAATCATATTAGAAAATTTCTAAGTCCCGAATGAGGTTCAAACCCACAACCCTTAACGTAGAAAACCAGTTACAGTACCACTCGGCCATGTCCACTCTACTTTGACTTTCTAATGTCATAGCCCCAGTATAAGTACCAGCAATGTATCTTAATGTAAACATTTTACATTAAATTCATGTGGTAATCAACTGACTATATGTAAAATGTTGATTTTGACATTATTATTTTCAGACTGTAACCAAACTGTATCATCATCAGGACTGACCACTCTTGAACCAGGAGTTAGGTGTAGCATTGGTGGTCATTGTACTGGTGTTACATGCTGCGCATTAGTCAGTCAACTGGACAATAGAGCCATCAGTTTTACAGTTGATCTGGATTACTGTAAATCACGGATGTTAATCGGCATAGATAAGTTTAGACATACAGAGATGCTGTTTAATCACAACTGGGGACAGTTAAACCATTTCTACGTTAGAGGTGTCTTCAGAATTGAGTAAGTATCTTGACAACTACTGCATAGATTTTTTTATGCTTCATGCTTTGTACTGTAAATCAGTCAATGGGGTTTGCCAGTGTACAATGTGATACCCCATAATGTTTCTGTGGAACAATTCCAATGAATATGGAATTGCTACATTTCACATTTTCTTGTACAAAAGATGTTAACATAACATTCTGCACAACTGTTAAGGGGTATTAATCACATGGTATGCTGGGGAAACTCCATTTCTGTGTTTGCCACTGTACAATAAATCAATGATTCATTACCACTATTTTTCATCAATTTTTGGTGTTATAAAAGGTTTTGGAAATATATCAAGTGAGGCTTATAAAGAAAAACATAGAAGAATTGGATTTTGGGATTTCAAAATAGTGTGACAACAATAAGCAAGGTGGTAAAATTTTTGAGGGGCATTACAACAACGTGTTGTTTCAGTTGTTTCGCTTAAACTTGATATGATTTATTTACAATTGTTTGCTCTAACAAGATAAAAAGAAAGCAAATAAATTAAAATTTCACTCCAAATTTACAGTCCATTCTTAAGAAATTTGTGTGAAATTCAAGGGACATTCATGTGATTATTTGGCTGTGTAATTAATTTCAAAGTTATCCTCCTATTTGATACAGGTAAAGATTAATAACTATTTTGTTACATTTTGATCCATTAATTTTTAGTTATATGATAGAAGATTTGGAGGGATTGAAGAAATACAAGATGTCGGTAAACATCAGTGTCTGTCTAAGCGTAGATGAACCATGTGTATTACATCAGATAGTTCTAGAAGATGCTGAAATGAACAAACCAGTATGTCTATGGGCAACAGGATATACAATATCTAGTAAGTATAATTAATCTTAATTTGAAAAAGTAACAGGATGTAAAAGTAAAACTTTTACAAAATTTTATTTTAATATAATTAATTAGCGATTACAGTCCAACCTGCTTTAAAAGCCACTGCTATATAAAGGTCATCTGCTTTTAAAGGCCAGTGAAATTTTATGCAAATTGCTCTTAATTAATATTATTTGAACCTGTATATAAGGGCAACCTGCCCATAAAGGCCATTTTAAATAGTGCCCTTAGATGGCCTATTTAGACAGGTTTGAGTGTATACTAAAAACTATCTAATAGCCTTATGTATGTGAATATCTTGAAATTATGATTCTCACAAAAATTAACTTGCACAGATTTTTTGTTGCAAATTCTGCAAAGTTCATTTTTTAGAATTTTTTCTTTGTCTTTAATTTAGTGACATCATTTTATACTGTTTCTATACTCATGATTGTTTTGTTCTTCTTCCGAGGAAATCACAAATTGATGTTCTTCTTCCCAGAAATCACAAATTCATGTTTGTTAAATGGCATGACTTATATTCAATTATGATGCTATTTTGTTTTGAATCAACGTTAACAAATGTCATAGGAATGACAATGCACAATAAACAATGCACACTGCATAGTAGTGGGTACATTGTAAAGGGGTTTTTAGAACCTGAACCTGACTTACAGCTGGTGAAATTAGCTGGTGACATCTTGATATCAATATCCTATATAACTTTGTTCAAAGCATGGCTTAACTGTGTTGTCTGTCCTCTTTATATATCCATTTCCAGCCATATTGAGATGATAGAAGCCTATTTGAATGTTATTTGTTGTAGATTTTTCCCTAACATCATGGAAGACCAAGAGAGGTTTACAGTCAGGAGTTGCTTTAGAATCACATTACACATCACAGTTATTAGAGGAACTAGACATTCTACCTTATCTGATGCAAAATTCCTGTAGTATACACACCTATGGCTGGAAAAATGGTCAGTATATCACAACTTTTATACTGTATAAGGTGAAACATTCGCAAGGAAAAATGTTCACGATTTTCACAATTGCACTTCTTCTTATTGGAATTTTTTTTGGTACACTTTCTGTATGGTCTGAACCATGAACATTTCTTACCATGAAATATTTAAGAAGATCAAAACAATGAAAGTTTCGACCACTGTAGTAGCTCAGTTGGTAGAGTGCTCGCTCCGTAAGTGGGAGGTTGTGAGTTCAAACCCTGACCAGGTCTGACCCAAGACTTGAAAGTGGGTAGTGACTGTTCTTATGCCAAGCACTTGGCATTATGAAATGAAAGTCAAGGTTCTTTCGGATAGTAACTGAAAATAAACGAGGTCCCGTGTCACGGTAGGCTTGGCATGCTAAAGCACAACACACAGGCAAAATTTCTGCACCTTCACCTATAGTTGGTGACGTGTCGATATAAGTGAAATATTCTTGACTGGGACATTAAACACCATTACTCAACTCATGAAAGTTTCCTTCTGCTAATGGTTCTTCTTATACAGAATGCAATAAAATCTTGATAATTTTTGTTATTTTGTTTAGCACCACACTAATTTGAAGTTAAAATTATAACATTATGATGGGACAAATTGAAGCCATGAACAAAGGTCTCACTATATTTTAATAACACAAGTAAACTTGTAAACATGCTGTCAATTTGTATGTGTAAATGAGAACAAAGTTTGTCCAATATCAAAACAGCATTATTATACTTGGGAGACATGTTTATCAGAAATGAAATGAAGCATATAAATATTATAAAATAAAGCATTATGAGAGATGCAAAAACAGATGAAAAGTTTTAATATGACTGCGAAAGTATGCCAAAATTTGCACTGTACTGATATTGTACTGTAAACTTATTCATTTTTGTGGTGTTCTAATTTTAGTAATCCACAGTGACACAGTAGCCACATTTAAACTCGCCTCCAAATTAAATATGATCATATTGCACAAGTGTGATCAGTGAAATTTACTCAAATTTGATTCCACAAAAACTTATCGAAATTATAATTTGTGCTAAAATTAATATATGTATTAATGTATGTTTTAATACATTATAATGTATTAAAATTAATACAAATGAAAATTAATAAATTTATAGTATTTGTGAAATAAGATTTCAGTAGAAACTGGATACTGTTGTCAGTTTTATACAAATTTCTAACATTGTTATTTCAGATTGTCCAGGAGGATTAACACCCAATGTTTTAGATGGTAAGATTGCTTGTCACATATCTGACAAGTGTACGGCTGTTAGCTGCTGCTCTGGTGCTCCAACGATTGGGAGGAACATCCAGAGTTATATAGACATAGACATCAACAACTACAAAGTGACCGTTGGAATTGAAAGTCGTCAGTTTCAGGTGTTTCTCCTCGACTTTGAGACAGGTAAGTTAAATTTCTGATGCAGGAGGAAATCAGAATGGCCTGAGAAAACCACCAACCTTTTGCAAGCAAACTGACAAACTTTCTCATATGTATTAGGAAATTTTCCAAGTTTTGAATCTAGGTGGTGAGCGGCACTTTTATCCATAAATCTGTGATTAAACAGCTAACAATGAATAATGAAATAAAATTATATCTCCCGCAAATGAAGTTTAGGGGGGTATATAGAAATAACCCTGTCTGTCTGTCTGGTTGTCCATCCCAATTTCACATCTGCTCCATATCTTCCATGTCTATGGATGGATTTTGATCAAACTTGTCACAATTGTAAACCAACATGAGATCATGTGTCGTATACCAAATTTATGTGCATAAGTAAAAGGACGAGGTCAGGAGTCAATGTTGGGGGAAGGGGGAATTTGGCCCTGAAGAAAAAGTTCTAGTTAAGTTTTGCAAAATAAATTGAAATGTTTATTAAATGGGCGGACAAGGTTGAGTGGTACTGTCACTGGCTTTCGAAGTCAAGGGATGTTGGTTAACTTAAAACTTGGACATTTTCTGAGATGATTTTCATCTCCTGCTCAAACTAGAGCTGTAAAAAACTTGTTACCAAGTAGTCTCTTTGATGACTCAAAACATCTGTAGACTTAAAAAAGAATAGGCCACCTGTGGTCACTACAGAGGATGTTTACAAATAGAAGCGATTGAAACAGACTGAGCAACATAAAAAACTAAATAAAAAAACTAAACTAAAAATTGTTGCATTTAGCTATACTTAAATTTATTTGATTTTGTCTGTTTCAGGAAAAGACAAAGAAGTGGATCTTGGTGGTGTTTTTAGATTGAAGTAAGTGACAACATTTAAAATAATGAATTAAAATTAATTGAAAAGTTTAGCATTGGCTTTTAGACTTAGAATTTGTCTTCACCTAAAATTTATTTTGGTTAAAAGACAGGTTCTTGTTAAGAATAATCTTCCCCATTTCAAGGATTGGATAAAGATATCGGTATTCTTGCCTCATGAAGAGATATCAAAATCATACACCTGATGTTCAGAATCACTTTTCTTACCCATGGACAAGCATTTTGGTCCTGTCCCATTCTCATTTTTGCCAAATAAATTTTCTAACCTATTTGAGAAAAAAACATTCCTTTGTGTATATATATTTATCCTGCAACTAACGTGTACATTGACATCATAAAGTCTGCCGAATAAACCTTATCTTTATTCGGTCACTGACCCAATAAAGCCACGCGCTAACTGTGACGTCACATTTACGGCACTACTTTTTCTATTCAACATTTGACGTAACCTTTGACCCAAATGAACCCCATTCTCAATGTAAACAAAACACAGTATTATAAACATGATCAATAAATTCATAAATATTTTAATATTTTATTTAAAAAAAAGATTGATTTTTTCAAAAATACGATTTAAAAATAAATAATTGAGAACTACCGTAATCCTTCTATATATTCAGACCCTCTATGTTTTCGGACACCCCAATTTTGAAATTTCAATAATTTTCAAATTTCCTCTAATTTCGGACGGCATTTTTTTGCCTCTAAATCCGGACGCGATTTTGTTGGAATTCACCCGTAACAAGCAATACATATTGCTTATAATTAATATTGAATAAAAACAAGAAAAAATGTTGTTGTTTTGTTGTTAATTTGCATTAAAATTTGTTATTTTTATGTGTTTGTTGCGTTGTGTATTTGCGTGATGGAGTCATGATTGTAACTTTGAGGACAAGTATTTTACGATGTATTTACGTTTTTAATGTAAGCTGAATATAGCCATACCTGTATTAAGTGTTTTAATATTCTTTGAAAGTGAAAGTTGATTGAAATTAAAAATCGTGGGTAAGAAACATCGTACGAGACCAGAAGTTCTGTCGGCACACAAATCAAACATCAGAGACATTTTTTCAGGAAGTGACGTTATCAATGAATTTCATTGGATGAGAAACTTGTGGAATCCCTTCTGATTCAGTGCATGTCAACTAATGGGAATTCCCGATCTTCTGATACTTTCATTTGTCTAAAAACGGGAAGATGGACATTACGATGTATTTATTGTTTTTCCTAAGATTAAAATTGTTTGAAACGTGAGTTAAAACAATGTATATGTAAACTATTGTGTTCTGTGAGTGATAACATCGATTTTTAACAAAAGCTATATTGATCACGGCGAATCCCATTCATACATGTCCTGGTTCTTAATCGTACAAAATGTGGAATTTCTTGACTAAAAAATATTCTTGACCATTATTAATTATAAAAATTTTGACCGTAGACAGTGACAGAAGACGAAGTGGGGTAACGGTGAACCTCAAACGGTGGGAACTACTGACAAAAATCACGCGATTTGCTTACAAAAAATGGCGTCCTTCGATGTGTATTACACATTGGATCATGATTATTGGTCAACAAACACTTCAAAAAAGACTTTTTTTGTGAAATAAACAACACAAAAGGTAATTTCAACATGAACTTTATTTGAAAATTGATACTATAGATGATATCCATGTGCGTATCGTCGTTGATAGTGTCTTGCACTACCGGGAGGGCAGCGAGACATATTATCGGCTCCTAAATATCGGACAACTCTAAATATTCGGACACCCCCATTTTTCCAAGTGTATAATTTTCATATTTCCTCTAAATTCCCGGACACTTGAAAATGAAATTATTAAAATTCGTCCGAATACATAGAAGGATTACGGTACATGTGCTTGAACGTCAAACTGAGCGAAAATGACAAGTACGGGTGTGATGGGGTAGCGTGACGTCACGTAAACATTTGTATCCTTGCGCTTGAAGTGTAAACAAACAAGTCAAACAGATGGATAACACGCAGTTACAATTATAATTTTAGAACGTATCTGTTGCAGGATAAAGTAAATACATGGTCATTGACGGTGAATAAAGGTCGTATTTGGCTCGGGGGCGAAAACGTGTAGAAAGCTCGGCATAGCCTCGCTTTCTACACGTTTTCTCACCCTCGCCAAATACGACCTTTATTCACCGTCAATGACCATGTATTTACTATATATATATATATATATATATATATATATATATATATATATCAGGGCTTCGGAAATTTCGGTCTGGCTCGTCGGACATTTTGTACAAGCAAAAAAAAAAAAAGGTCGTCGGCAGTCGGCAGGGCTATGAGTGCATGTTGTGGATTATTTTATTTTGACAAACTATTTTTTTTGGCCAATTTTAATCCATGTGCGTTGTTACACCACAATGTTTATTGCGTGTGTATTAGGTGAAATCTAAGACCAAGACGTTTACTGCTTTTCTAAGCTTCTTGATATGCTGTTATTATCAGTATTCGTTACTGTCCACGATGCTTGATATTGCACGTCCGCCATATTGTTTACTAACAATCGGGAATTTTCGTATTCCGAAGATACACGAATTGTAATTAGAATTATGGCGAGAGGTTCTAAATACGAATTCAGGTATCACGAATCACGATATAACGGGAACTGCTTGACGAGGTTCCAATATGTTTATGTGAATGAAAGATATTCATGCATAAACTTTTATTGAAATAAAATTTAATCGCGTTTCTTTATTTATTAATAAAGAAACAGTCACGAAGCGTGTAGTAGGTAATTTTCAACACCCTGCATGGAACCTGTTTGATAACAAACCGTCACCCTTGACCGACACTCGTTATGGCTTCCGTAATCAACACAGTTACAACCATGCACTTATTATTAAACAAACACACCTTTAAAGAAAGTTACAATGATTCGGACTGGGAAACAAAAGAAAAAGACACGCGGCAAGCGACTACTTAAGTCCACAGGTATTTGTACTGATTAATAAACAATCACCTGATCTTAATACTGTTGTAGTTGACAGGTAAACACGTGGTAAGGACAATACACTTAGTGAAGTCAGGTAGAGTTTAAATGACCGACAGACAGACTAGCGGTAGTTTATCGGACGGAAATCTGATTTGTCCGTTTAATAGTTCTGTTGTAAAATTGAAAATGTCCGAAAACAAAAAATGTCCGACTGGCGATTTTTTCACGTCGGTCAAAATAATTTTTTGTCGGACATGTCTGGCAAATATGACCATTTCTGGACCTCTGATATATGGTTTTTTTTAAACTGTTTGTGTAATTTGGAGAAATGAAGGTTGGACATGATACCTTTTCCAGTATAAATACACTCTGGTGTCATATACAACTGTATACTGTATTCTCGTCATAAGTTATTATCAAGGATCAGGGTTGGGACAGGGTGTCATACCATTATTACCACATTATAATGTTTTGTTTTAAATCTATATTACAACAGGTTTAATATACAAGATCTGGCCAAAGAAAAGAAATACTTAGCCAGTGCCAGTTTACTGGTTTGCTGGGAGAGTTATTCCCCCTGTACTACAACTGTCATATGGGATAAAGTCTTGCTTCCTAAAGCAGCAGCTGAATGGAAAAAAGATTTCAATATACCAGGTATTGTCCTATTGTATTTAATTAAATGAAAAAATATTTCAATTTTCCAGAGATTTACATAATAAGCAAGAATATTTTGAAGTCTCTTTGTCAGAAATAAGTTGATTTATTATGAATATTGACTGAGGCGATTGTCAAGGTTCAATATTTATTTTTCTGATCAATGTCACACCATATACAACCAGTAAAAAGTCTATAATTGTATATTAGTCTTCAAGAAATGACAATTTAACTGAAACCAGTTTAATGAGTCTAATTTTGGTTAGCCAGCCCCTATATATCGAAATCAAATTGAGATCTTTCAATTTGAATTTTATTCTTAATGTATACTGTAAACTATTTTATTTAGTGCATACTTATTTAAGCAAATTTACTTTACAAAAGGAATAAGCCCAGTTTATTATAGCACAGTTTAATTTTAACTGAAAAACCTGAGACTGAAAAATGCCTCAAAATAAAACTTAGTAAAAATAAAAACCTCAAAATTCCTTAATTTATAGTATCAATATCTGAACTTCTTCCAGCTTAATTCATTTTGTGACAATGATACTAACATAAGCTTTGTCCTGGTGAGCCTAAATCCTTTATACGGCCAAGTTTTTGTTTAATATGCAAATTGAACATGGTTTTAGCAAAAACAATTTCTCCTTACTTTTACAAAACTATAATTTTTTATTAAATATATTAGGTTTCTCCTATAGCAGTTGGTTATCAAGTAATGGGTATTCATCATCTCGGCCACTATCAGGCTGGCCACTGTCCAATCTACTGGAGACATTAGGGATATCCAGTCTTCTATTGGACACACAGTGTGATAGAAACAGTACACAGTACATACAGACTGGTTCCAGTACAGGCTGGAACATAGGTAGGAATTTACTTTATTCTGAATATTTTAAGATCTATAAACCACATGAATATGTTGTTAAAGCTACAAAATATTATGTTGCTTTCTTTTGACTTTCATCCTATTACCCCCTTGATGGCAGAGTGGTCTAAAGCAATGGCTTACATTTCACAGTGTTGCTCACCATTTAGGTTCAAATCCCACCCTGTCAGATTCTAATGCGAAAATGTTTTGTTAGTTTGCTTGCCAAAGGTCAGGTTTTCTCAAAGCGCAACGGTATCCTCCGCCATCCCAGACCTCACTTCCTAGATAAATGAAAGAATCTTTACCCAATTCATTATTCTGTTTCACTCCTACATGAGCTTAGGTCAGCCATAAGAGTTTTCCATTTTTTCCTGTGGTGGAAAACCTGTCAATTGTTGTTTTTTTTGATGGACCTAAAATTAACTTTATCAAGCACTTGTACATAAGATTACTGAATTGCTATACATGTATTATCAAGCCATGGTTCTCCACTGACTTGAGTATCTATTTCCAGATGTATATCATGTTATGCCTTCATATCCACATACAAAGCAATTTTATTTAAAATTGTTAAAACATTGAGAATAGAAAATGTGTATTGAAGCTTTGATATGCTTTTAATTTTGATTGTCAGATAGGGTTATCATTTGTCCTTTGTATCTTGTATCTTATACACCATATATAGTTTTTAAAAAATAATAAAAAATAAAAATAAAATAAAATAAAATAAAAAAATAAAGGTTCTGCCACTGCTAATCAATCTTCCACACAATTATCTGCTGTATGGCATACTTTTATTAAAAATTTTTTCCCCATTATGTTTTATTTTAGAGTGTCCAGTTCCTTCAGGCAAATATACAGATTTACCAGACACTGTTTCCTGTCACCAGCCAAAGTCTTGTACTGCTGTAGATTGTTGTGTTACCATAGCAACACTGAGTCGTACTATACAAACTTTTGTCAACATTGACCCTTGTACATATGACATTTCAGTTGGAATTGAGAACATGAAGTTTTATAGCAGTCTATTGGATTATACTTGGGGTATGTATGTTGACAGTTATTGCCCTTGTATAAGTATGCAAATTGATTGGTTGATTATATATTGTTTTGCCTTGCCTTAGCAACTGTTAAGCATGTGATTCAAAGATGTTGCACAACTTTTTGAAAATGATTGTAAGACATGTAAATGAATGGGGTCTAATACCATAAATCAGGTTACCAAGACTAAATTAATCTAAATATAGTATCAGGTGAGGTTGTCACAACTGACTGTAAATGCATTACTTTCCCTTGCATGGATGCAAGAAACGCACTTTTCCAGAATTTTTGTCTCGTATGTTAAAAAAAACATTTTGGCAAAATATGACATCCAACCTATGAACATGATTACTATTGCAAAATGTACTGTATAATGCTTATATGTCGCTGTGGTTTTATTTTCGCTATATTTGCTGTGACCAGTGTATTCCTGCGATAAAAAAACCACCCTGAAATTAAAAAGGTATAGTCAGTCCATTAATCTTGCTAGAGTCGTGAAAAAATAGTCATCGTCAAAATGAAAAGTTGACACCGTGAAAATAAAGCAATATACAATACTTGTAATGTAATATCGAAGGACAAGTGAGATTTCTACTTGGCATGTGCTAGTTATTAGTTGGAATAATAAATATAAGATAGTACATGTATTTTTGTCACCATTCAAAGAAATTTCGCACATAGCGATTGGTTAACTTGCCGGGGTACATGAATGCATGCGACATTTAGTGGTAAAAGGGAAGTAACTCTTACATTGCTGACGTCTAGTTATGGTAAACAAACATGGCGACAACGTACGCAAGTCACACAAATATGAAATGGAAGTTAAAAAGATCCAGCTGGTAACACTTTGAAGGGTGACAAAAACGTTATACAGGGCTTTCGCAGGTTACAAAGCCCCATGTACCCCATTAAAGATGAATGTACCCTGAGCCACATAATTTATAATACATACTTTTTTTATTTATCTATACAGGAAGTACCTTAAGTTTGTGGTTTTATGGGGTTGTTAGACTGGAGTAAGTACATGTTTTATATATCATTAAAACACATCCTAATGTGAGAAAGTTTGTCAGTTCTCTTAACAAAGGTATTGTCTGGGCACTCCATTTTCTTCCACCATCCCTGAACTAATATTGACTGGGGTTAAAAACTTCATAACATCACTCCTCCATTTCACTGTCTAATTATAGTAAAGCTGATTACCTCATGAGTGACACTTATACTGATTTCATGCTTATGTGTTACAGGTGCTTTGGAATTTTTTGTAACTTTCCTAAGTTATACTAAATCTTATAATTTAGAATTTCACATATTTTTATGGTTGATAGTACTACAGTTTGACCTGTATATATACAAAACACTTCACATTTTTGTTTTCATCAAGCCATATTTCATGGTGAGGGGTTTACCAAAGAATATAATAAAAGCTTGTCCTATCAAATTGATTCTGTTTTGGCAGGTTTCAAATTTCACTGCTTCTTCTGCAAAAACATAAGATTACCATGGTGATAATTTTAAAAATACATTAATTTCTAGGTTTACAATAGAGAATTTAGACGTTAAGAATTATTACATCATTGACATGAAGCTGAGTGTATGTTTTGAGTCGAGTGGTCCGTGTGTGATAGACCAAGTCAGTATCCTTAACAACAGCCTGGTACAGAAGGGTCTCTGTGACTATAAGAAAGGATTCGCTAAAACAAGTAAGTCAGATAATGATCAAATTGTGAAAAAATCAAAGTTGTACTGTCATGGAAACCATTAAATCTGCCTCATAGGTTTATACTTACTTACTTTTGCCTTTAACACCCAGTGAAGATTAAGTCAATGATGAAATCTCTCCATCTGTCTCTATTTGGCCCAAATGTATCAACATCTGACCAGTTGTGTCCCTCCTAATATTTTACTATATTTACTTCTGCAATTTGTATAATACTCTTGGGGGCTTTGGTAGTTTAGTGGTCTAAAGCGTGTACTCCCAGATAACAAACATGCAACACTCTTCACCACCTAGGTTTGAATGTCATCCAGGAAGATCCTTAGTGAGAAAGTTTTTTACTTCGCTTGCTAAAGGTCAGTTGTTTTCTATGGACACTCAAGTTATCTCTGCCGTCTCAGAACTGACCATCTCAATATAAGTAAAAGAATCTTGACTGGGACATTAAATACTCAATCTTCACTCTTAACATCCACTCCATTCCACTCTACTATACTCTGCTTGATCCAGACGATAAAGATTGAATCAATTGGGTAAGTGCTCATACATAACTGCTATAATTAACAATAGATTGAAACAGCAACAGGCTTGTTTTCTTTAAGAAAAATTAAAGTTAAAATCCCTGGTCTTTGCTGCAAAAAATCCAATTAATCTTGATATAATCTGATGTATTGTACCACAAAACCACAGATTTAAGTTATGAAATGCAATTTATTTCAACAATAAGTGTTACAGAAAAAAAACCATCGGATTTATTGATATAACAGGAATTGATGATCGTATAAAACAATCTTAGATTTAATGCATAAGTTTACCGATTCAGAAAAGACGAATCTCTAATTTAACCATGTAGTCGGAGGATGATATTGACGTTATTTCACATGTTTTATTGAATAAAGTCAGTTATTACGCCATGTATCACCACAATGACTTATTTTTTATATTTCCTGATTGAATAAAGCTGATTTTTATGTGTTTACCATTTTTTAACTCTTGTTCTGGTACAACTACAATTCCAGCATGTGTTTAATGTGTGTATTGTATTCTAAGGTATAGATCCCGGATGACCTTGTGACATTTACAACTGTCAATTACAGGTATCTGTCTTTTTGTGTTTAGAATACAAACATGCAATTTTATTGAATTGCATTGAAAACTGCAAGAGGAAAATGGGAAATTTTATATTTGAGATGATATTAAGCAGTAGGTTTTAGCATTTAATTGCTTGTTTTCGTGTAAGACAAACTTAAATCTTTTAAATTCTACACTGATAATTGAAAGTTAAAATACATTTCACCAAAATCTGATTTTTTTCCTTCTTTAAAGTGGTCCTTTCAATATGCTTTTTATATAGTAATATGTTTTCTACATGCATCTTAAAATAAGATGAGATCAATTTGAATATCACATTGTTGGTTCATTTTTGATTTTTTTAAGTGTGCATATTAATGGATTTAATGGTTGTAAAAAAAGTAGGTTGGCTTAGGGCTCTCTTATACAAATGTAGTACATGTACTAAAGTAAAACACGAACATAACGACAATTTATTATACAACCTTACAACAAATACATGGATTGTACAAAGTCAAATATTTGGCCCAACGGCTCCTCTAGATAAGTCTATATGTACAATAACAAAATCACTTTATAACAAACTTAAAAATTGAGTCTCCAGGGTTTCGTTATAAACGTGTTTTACTGTATAACCTTACCACTGACCTCTATTGACTCTTTAAATCCAGTGACTTTCCATAAGTAGGGAGTTTTGTAATCAAAGGGGTCAATATGTGTCCTTTTTATGTTTCTGGTTTGTTCTTTTTACAACATTGTGTGAACCAGAAAAGGAGGTAACTGTGCAAATTACTCAGAGTTGTCCCCTTTGAAGTTTTAATTTATGCTTGTTTGAAATCTTTCTAACAGTTTAATGGCAAAAAATAAAAAAGGCATATTTTGCTTCATTTAAAGGCACCCTTGTTTGAATATTTTATTTTGTATTTGTCAGATTTCTCTAGAGCAGATTGGATTGCAGAAGAAACCTTACAACCTGGTGAACCGCTACCAAACTACGCAACAGCTAAATTAAAAGAAGTTCTTGAATTAAGTCCATACATGAAGGAAAAATCCTGCAAGAAAGATCTACCACCATACGGTCCGTCTTATGATGGCTGGATGAAAGGTTAGTTGTAATAATTTGATAGTTATTTAGTAGATTTAAACCCTAAATATTTCGGCATTATAAGGGATTTTTGTATATTTCACATCATATATTATTCGCATATAAAAACAAATTAGAAATGGATTTTTGGATTTAAAAATAGTGTGGCAACAAGTTCGGTGCCAAAGTTATTGAGAGACTTTACAACACGGTTTTATTGCATTAGGAAAAACTTAAACAAACATGTAAGTTGTGAGAGAATTTCTTTTACTTTTCCTTTACCGGCAAGTTAAACATCACTTATATTAAAAATCAACATTTCATGGTACCAGTAATTAATTCAAAAGTTGAGAATGTAAAATTGAAGACAAAACCGCTGTTTCTATTGTAATGTATTTATATTGTGGCTGAGCTACCGGTATTTATTTGTTACTAAAAAACTCAGTGGTTTGATTGCCACATATTTTTCAGTCACATTTTTGCCTCAGAAATTAGTCCTTTTATACAATTAGTAATAATTATTACCATAGTACCTTCAGTTCTTTTATTTTATTAGCACATACCACACATCACTTTTATTCCCATACTTGTTTCTAAATAAGTCCTTTGGTATTTTTCAGCCTGTACCACTCCACTTATGTTGCCGTTTTTAGAGGGTAAAACCAGTTGTATAATGTTATCATCCTGTACCGCCATTGACTGTTGTGTAGAATCAGACGACATTGGAGACTCGTTTAATTTTTATGTCAAACTGGAAGTCTGCAGTCGTCAGCTAATCGTTGGGATAGATAAACTAAACAGAACAATCGTGTTTGACAATTTCCAGTGGGGTAAGTTTTATGTCTGTTGTGTCTGCAAAGCAACTTATAATAAAATAAAATAAAAGATACAGTTTCAGGGCTAAAATCAACATCAGTGCTGTGTCTGGCGCCAAGAAAAAAGTCACAAAGGTTGGCTTTAATCAGATAGCTTCACAAGGGACTTGGTAATTTTTACATCAAACTTAATGTTTGCAGTCGTTAGATACTTGTTTGTAAATGCAGACATTTTAAGCTGAACATAATTGAAAACCTCCATTTGAATAATTGGCAGAGATTTTAATATTATGTAGAAAATTGCATACCAAAAGATAAAATCAAACTTAATGCCATAGACATTTAAAAAAAATGGCTAGATAAGTCACTGAAAGTTAAAAAAACCCTTATGTTATGGTGGTTGTTGTATACAGTAGCAAAGGAAACCTGATGGGTCCTGTTGTCATTCATGGCTATGTAGGTGATTGAAAGTCCCACGACCTTGTTGTAATGGAGGTTGTTGTATGCAGTAATAGGTGGATCCTAGCTGGCAAAGATTGGTGTCAAGTATGGCTAGGTGAAGTGGAAATGAAATAAGACATCAATACCTAAAACATATACAGCAAATCAACCATTGGGAATTTCCCCACTTCATCCAGCATGCAAAAAAACTGAGGCTATCGATCTTCAATTTTAGAAGCTGATTTCTTTGTTTCTTTTAATACAGAATCAAAGTGTGGAGATCATGCACACCAGCAAGTTGCATAGAACTAAAAGAGTGGATTATTCTGTATAAATATTGAAGATAATAACACAAACAATGAACAATCATTTATTAAAATGATAAACACCTGTTTGAAATGTCTGAAACAGTTAGGCATAAGTGATAATAATTAATGCATGTTTTCAATGCAATTGTTATTGACATCTTTCTCGAAGTCTAGATTCTTAGGGGAAAAAATAAACACAAATAACAGGAAACATAAATAGAATTTATTTGTCTGAGAAAACTGAGACAAAACATGTGCATTATAATAATAATAAACTTTATTATACAAACTCAATATATAACATTGGTTATGGCAAAAACAAATATTAAAGAGTAGAAACAATGTTAGGCCATATAAAATTATTTCCTAGATTTTCATCCCCTTCAGTCCACCAAAGAATTTTTTTTATTTGTTCATTTCTGTTGTGTTCTTTAATAAAGTTTAGGCACTTTCTGTTTTCATTACTGTTATTTCTTTTGTATTTGAAAATAAAAAAAAAAATTCTCACACCACCACCCCAGCTCCAATTTTGAAAAAAATATGATGAAATCTAGGAATTGGTTTTATATGGCCTTACATATTATACATTTATCACATGTACACATGTTGACTGTACAACATTACCATGTTTCATTTGATTTACTCAGTATATGTAATCTTCTGGCATTTAGTTTATTCCTTTTTATTTCCACATCTTTTATGATGTTTTTTGATATTTTTTTCAATATTTAGTCTGGACACTCTTTTAATGAACATGGTATAAGACAAAGATAAAAATTTGAAGCAAATTAAATACCTGACTTCCTTAGCTCACCTGTGTGAAAAACAAAAGAACTGACCTGATTTTTTAATCAATCTTTAACTTAAAATTTGTCAAATTAATTTGACATATTGTAAAATGATGAATTTTTTTAAATATCTATTTTGTATAGGTGTATTGGATCACTTTTACCTGGAAGGTGTTGTAAGACTTGAGTAAGTAAATATCTGCCCTACCTGACACCTGGTAAATACCACCATAACAGCTAAGTGGTTAAGGTTTAAATGTGCTACCTGTTGTGTGGTATACCATACATATAAAAAAGGATTGCTTATGGTCTTATAAAAATATTTGAACCACATCCCTGGACAGTATTATGTGATTATGTAAGGAGCATGTCCAAGAGTTTAATAATCATTAGTGTTAGTGTAATTCTTGGTGGCCAAGTGGTCTAAAGCGCTGTCTAATTAACAGATCGGTGCCTGTGACTGCCTAGTTAAATTCCACTTCGGCATCTTAAAGTGTAAGAAACCTTGCCAAAGGTTTGCAGTTTTCGGTGGATACTCTGATATCTCCCAACATTCTAGAACTGAAAGTTCAGTTTTGATATAAGTAAATTACTCTTGACTTGGGCTTTATAACACTCTCTCTCAATTACACTCCCTTCTGATTTTGTACCCTGAATTGAAAGTGTTCTTTGCAATATGACATTAAAGAACAGACATGGGACCTAGTTATGTCAAATAATCAATTGTTGTAGTCCCATCAGCCATATTATGATAGAGTGTTTATAAACATGGGGGGGGGTGTTTTCTACATAAGTACCTAGGTATCAATACGTATTTAGCAAATGTACCGGTATGTATTCACGTTCATTTGTTAAAACCATCTTTATATATCCTTATTTACATTATATAGACTCTTTCATATTTATAAACACTCTGCAAACATATCACTGACAGACTATAAATGGCATCATTTGTTTTGTTGTGTAATTTTCTTGTACCCGGGGAATTGCAAATGGCAAAATTACAGATTCTTTACCAATGTAATTGGCTGATATTTATAGCATTGTATGATTTAAACTGTTTATTGTGCTTTTTATATTTTAGTTACTTGATACAAGATTTATCCAGTGAAAACCAGTACCTTATGAGTGTCAATATCAGTGTCTGTACAGAGAGTTATGGCCCTTGTTCAGTTATAGAGATAGTGACTAACAATCTTAGACTTACAAAACCGTTCTGTGATCGAGCTGAGAATTTCAAGTCACCAGGTAGAAATTTGTCATTTTGTTATGATACCTTAGAGAGAGAGAGAGAGAGTTGCTTTTAGACAAAATTGTGGCTTTGTAGCTCACCTGAGCATCATGAGCTGAGATGAACCTTAGAGCTGGTTTATCACCCATCGTCTGTCATGCTTCATCAGTCATACATTATTATTTTATATTTTAAACATCTCCTTCAAAACTACTGGACCAAATTTGATGTTCCAAGACAGTTAAATACATGTATTAAGCAAAGTTAGGGTGGCAACTTTAACATGTTTAAATACATATAGTGACGTAAAAGTGGTCAATAAAGGAGATTTTATATTTGTTAGTAGGAAGCAGAAATCTTTTAGCTTTTTATTTACAAATATAATTTTATTTATTTATTTATTTATTTATTTATTTATTTATTTATTTATTTTACAGATTTTTCTCTAGATGGGTGGTTGTCAGACAGAAATGTATCAGTGCCTCTGGAGAGGTATGCTAACCTATTGTTGATGAGGGATTTAGGATTATTGCCCTATCTACAGGATAACCCCTGTAATAGATCTGAGATAGAGGACAGAGGGGCTGTTAATGGATGGATTAAAGGTAATACCATATAGTTAAATTTGATCAATTTCTAATAAATACTTTGACTGAAAGGTGAAAAAATATTCAGGTTATCAAGAAAATAAATTATTATTAGCTCTTGTCCAAAACCAAATGTAGTGAAGTAATTTGTAGCTGAAAGAATCAATAAAGAAATTAAATTAATTAGTTAATTGAGTAATTATTTGATAAATAGAAAATAAAAATATGATAAATTAAATGTATATAATAAAATGGTAAATAAAGATCACCCATTAGACCTTAGAATAATGATTTATAGACAGGTGCTCTTTATATAGAGGTTATTTTTAGATGAAATATGAAACAAATGCCCTTTTATCACCGGTGTCAATGGGCAGTTGTCCTTTATATAGAGTGGGTCACTATGACAGGTTTTACTGTATATAGAGACCCCTGACATAGTTTGGACATACACTGGATATAATAACTAACTTATGTCCAGTGGTGTGGTTATTTAGTGCTGTCATGTTTGCTTCAAATAAGCTCTTTTGCCCTTTGTTTATTCCAAGTGAGCTCTAGTGTTCTTTGTTCCAAGTGAGCTCCAATTTTCTTTGTTCCAAGTGAGCTCCAATTCCCTTTGTGTGTTCTAAGTGAGCCCCAGTACCCTCTGTTTGTTCCAAGTAAGCAGTGTTCCCTTTGTTTGTTCCAAGTGAGCTCTTATGCTCTTTGTCCCAAGTGAGCTCTAATGCCTTTTGTTCTAAGTGAGCTCTAATTTCCTTTTTTGTTCTAAATGAGCTCTTATGCAGTTTGTTTGTTTCAAGTGAGCTTCAATGCCCATTGTTTGTTCCAAGTAAACTCCAATTCTCTTTGTTTATTCTTAAATCTTAAGTTGTTTTGATAATGTTATATATTACTTTAGGATCTCACGAGACCTATCATTTAGATTATTGACACAACATTTAATACCCACGTAAGTTGTTACAGATTAATACCCTTCTCACTTAATATAAGATGCCTTCATTAGCGGAGAAATTGACAAATTCATTATCTTGCCATATCAATTAGGATTAAAAGGAGGGGGGCAATTTTCCTTTTTAAGTCATAATTGGTAGTGCATTATCTCGGAAAGGTTAAGAGATGTAACATTTAAATGATGTGCATGTTACGTAATTCATGTTCGACATTGATTTTAGCTTCATACATTTTTACAGTTTTGTTTAAAAGGAAAATAGTTTTGTTATGTTAGTCATAGTTGACAAAACATAGCATCTAGAAGGTGAAGAAACAATGATACATTTAAATGCAATTATGGCATGTTCATTTAGTTGTTCTTTTAAATATTTAGTTTGTTTGAAAGTGAGGAAGAAACGGATCCATCTAATTGTAATTTGCAGGACTTTATATCCTGAACGTTGATAGATATTGCAATTATATGCATTGTTATGTAACATTTATTTGTCATCAGTTTTCTCTTTAAAAAAAAATCAACTTAATCGTTCATTGTGTGACAGTTTGAGTGTTTTTTTTATTAATATATCAACATTTTTTGAAAATTATTTTGTATTCTAATAGATAATCCATTTCTTTCCTTTATAGTTATTGAGTTTTAGCTCAGCTGACTAACAACTGGCTATAGCCAGCTGATGGTTTATGGCATGGTGAAGTATGTGTGTGTGTCCGTAATCTTTGATCTTCTCCTCAGAAACCTCTGGGCCAATTGAAATTAAATTTGGTGTGAAAGATCCCTTGGCAGAGTAGATCAAAGGCAACCCTGTATGAAATCCAAGATGGCTACATGTGCAGTTACTATAAATAGCAAAAACACTAAAATTACTAATGTGGATTCACTTTTCTACCCATTTTGTTTAAATTTGAAATATAAAAAAAGAAGTGGCCATTAAACAGACATAAATGTATGACAAGGTTTTTTTTCAAGAATTTGTTTATTGAACCAATTATAGCAAATTATGCAAATGAGGTAAAAAAAATTCCAATTAAGCATTACAGGCCCTTTTGGGCCTCTTGATTATGTGTTGTACTATTGGTAATCTTGTTCATTATTGGATTTTTTCATAGGTATTATATCCAAAATTGGTCTTTTAAACTTTTATCTTTTCCTTCTTTCAGTATTGTTTCTAACCTTTCCACTAATGAATTACTTCTATGTTGTTTTTTCATCTTTCCAGCATAAAGTTTTAATCATCTAATCAGGATGAAGATTTTATTGTCTCTGATTTCAATGATCAGCCTCAATTACATGTATCTCTGTTTTAATTCAATCTTTTTAATGAAGGGGGTGAATTCCAGCATGATTGAGGATTAATTCAACTCACAATCACCGTCTAGGGTCAGATCCTATTTTGGATTCCTAGTCTTAAAAAGGTTTGTCAGTTCATTTGCCAAAGGTTGGTACTCAAGTTTCCCAACCATCTAGGTGAAAGCATCTTCACCTGGGATGTAAAGGTTCGTCAAGTGAAGGTATAGCTAAAGTAATGTTTTTGTAATACATGTACTTCTAAAAAATTATGAAAAGAATTTTTTTAAAAATGTTTTTTAAAAAAGAGTGATGAATTTAATTTGTTTTCAGGGCAGTAAAATTTAAAATGTTTGAAATTGCAGTTTGGAATATTTTTACATGTGGTTGTCATGGTAACCATTCAATTTAATATTAGCATGTTCTATCCTTGTTAGAAATTGTAAAGAACATGTCTTCACAACACTCCCATAATAAAGAATGAATAGATGTGATTTGAGTGGTAAGGAAATGGATATTGAACTAAATGATGGAGTATATCTTGATGAGTTTAGTAAAGGCCTACACAACTAAATTGGAGAATAGAATTTTAAGATTCAATCGTGTTAGGCATTCATCTTTTATACAGATAAATGAGATAGATTTGTATAGCTGGCCACTTCATAGATTTCAAGACAGACAGACTGACATCAAGTTATATTGATGAACTTTTGTAGAGATGCTGAGAAATCGGTTTCAATTAATACCAAATTGCTTTTTAATTGAATATGGCTAAAATAGGTGGTCTACAGTAAATATAAAAGGACCTAACAGCCTGTGGGCAGATTGTGGTAATTGGTGTCTGCTGATGTTTTACTCTATCCTATATAAACATCAAATTGTTAAATACTGGCCTTTATTATATGGAATAGCTCACAACTCTTCTCCGCCTGGATATAAGTGAAAGTATCTATCTGAGGCATAAAACACCATTACTCCACTCTCTTCTCACTGTTTCTCACCATTATTGGTCAAATCCAACTCGGGCAAATTTCTAGATTCCAACCCAGCCCATGATTAATTATTTTCTACAAGTATTTCTGTGTCCTCCTCCATCTCAGAACTGACCACCTTACTTATAATGAAAAAAATCTTATCAGTACATGTATTACTCTGCTTCAATTTCTTCTTCTTCTCTTTCTTTCACTAAGGATTTGGATCCTCATGTGGTGTTTAAAGTTCCGCTGCTACAACCCGAGCAGTGCATGAGTGAGAGTGAAAGTTGAAGTGAGTGAGTGAACACATCCTCAATACTGCCATTGTATGGATTTTGTAGCTTTTGATTTTAAACCTCAGCCTTATTGAGTGATTAGTTGGTTTGAGATTTTTGAATGGTATTTCTACAGCTAATGGTCTTTCTACAGCTATTTTCAACAAGACTAGAGACTATTTACTTGTACATGTATCCTCAACTATGGACAGAGTTTTCTTAGCCATCCCTATCAATTTTCTAATGTTGAATTTCTGTACCGCGTTCAGGACAGTGAAAGCGTACATTGCTACAGTACGCATGGGAATGTGCCAGGTAAATGAACGTGAAAGAAATATATCTGTTTTATCATGAGATATGTATTCTGAGACAGATAATGCATTTGGTTACATATGTACACTTGGAATAAATTTTCGGGATATATTTCGGAATCTAGTAACATATTGCGGCAGGATGCATCCAATAATTTGTGCAGTCTGGCGAACTGAATGATGGAAGTTTTCATCCTAAGATGTTTATAAAATAAACAACAATGGCAGGTGAATTTAACTAATTCTTAATGAAATCTGCAGTAATTTTAATTTTTTTTGACGCAACACCATTTTCCCAACTACGCCGTACAGCAGCAAGGCAGTGCTATGTTTCTATCAGACTCCAGAGTGGGATCACCTTTCCTATATATAATGTCAAAATTACTTATACCAACATAATTGATAATGTCATAATCGTTTTATTCAAGATGGTCAACAAGAATTGATTATGTTATTTTAAGAAGAAACCATTGTTGGCATTTAAACAGATATCTTGATGCAAAAATTTGTTTACAAATAATGTCTTTATGATGCAAATGAGCGAGAAATAGAATTTTACACCAGTTATAATGTAAGACTATAAGAATCCATTATGAGTATCCATGTATGATAGGGAAATCTCACCCGAGGGGTTGAACATTTCAGTCAGAGACGAGGCTTGCCGAGTCTCTGACCAGAAATGTTCAACCCCGAGGGTGAGATTTCCCTATCCTACATGGATCAACTCATAATGGATTATTTTTCTTCCATTTTAGTGCCAACATTTGGCTTCAGGTACGATGAACATGGACATCGACGCCATGTTTGTAAAATGTAACTTCGTAATTCGACATTTTACTTTAAAATAAATATGACCATTGGATAGATCGTACCGGATTTTGGTTTATACAAGATGTATAAACTACAAAACAAAGTGGTTCATTAAAAATCCAATATTTATCATTTGAAACACACTCAAAATTTCTACATTGTGAAGAATTGGATGTCATTTTCCCACAAGATGACTTCATGTTCTCCATATGATGACGTCAAGTAATTGTCTTTTGATTGTGACGTCACTAAAGGTCACGTGGTCATGTGAGATACGCGTATCTCACATAGGGAAAAACCCTATCTTACATGAGCAGATATGGAAGAAAAAGATATCTCAGACTTAATAAATATTTTCAATTAATGTCCAAAACAAGCTTCATTAAGTTCTAGATAGGAAAACATTCATCCATGTCTGAGATTACCGGTAATAGAATCTTACACCAGTAACAGGGTAAGACAAGAGATATCTCAAATGAGAATAAATATTTTTTTGTCCAGAACAAGCTTTAACAAGTATTGAAAATATTTATTGAGTTTGAGATATCTCTGTCTTGCACTGTAACTGGTGTAGAATTCTTTTTTCCACACATTTGCCACATAAAACCGTAATTTGTAAAATCATATTTTCATCAAATGTTGATTTTTCATGCTATCACCCATGCCTTCTGAAAATGACGTCATCAAATTTTGTTGATGTTCTTGAGTAAAATGATCATGATGTCATCAATTTAGTGTCTGTAAGTGATGATGTCTCATCCAGGATGCCCTTTATTTTTTCATAGAATGGGTTTTAAAAGTCAGAGATCTCCATTTTATGCGGGAGATTGTTCATGTGATCTGTCTCAACCAGGGCCAGACAAAGAAATTGACCACAAGTGAAATGTCTAAATTCCCTGGCCATATGTGTGAGAAACCTCTTTCTTGCACTGTTAAAGTGTAGGATTCTATCAATACTTATCTATCTTAAAGTTTACAAATCTATGTGCAAATTAAGTTTGTGCCACCTTGTACCAGAGAGACCTGATGGGGACAGCATGTTGGATTGTAATGTCCAAGCTTTACAACACAAATTAGTTTATGACATCATACTTAACTGCAGGGGCTTTGTGCCCAAATGGTCTTACACTTATGCTTACAAATCACATTGCTTGTCACTACTTGGATTCAAATCCAACTAGAGACAAATCCTAGTGTGAGATAGTTTGTCAGTTCACTGGCCCAAGGTTGGTGGTTTTCGGTGTACACTCCAGTTTCCTCCACCATCCATAAACTGACTGCCTTGATATAAGTAAAAGAATCTTGACTGAGGCATAAAATTCCATCATTCGACTTGACGTCACTCATAGTTATCCGATTCCAACTTTACAATGTAATAACAAATATGTATTCCCATTTGTGGTTGACTAGGATAAAGTGGGTAGGTGGCACCTTTGGGTTTTATATTAACCACTTGAATACCACTGTCCTCTGGGCATGTGGGATGGTTATTGGCTGATATTTTTTGAGATATTGTGTAATAACAGATATGTATTCCCATTTGTGGTTGAACAGAATTAAACTCAAAGTTGGTAGGCGGCACCCTTGGGTTTTATATCAACTGTTTGAATACCACTGTCCTCTTGGGTGTTGGGGGTGGTTAATGGCTGATAATTTTTAAGATATCATGTCTAGTCTTCTAATCTGATTGTGACTTTTCTAAATGAATATCAACACCTTTATTTGAACCATTATGACTTAAGCTTCTCTAGTAAATGTAGCATGGCAGTATTGATCACTACATAGCCTTTGTAATCCAATACAACTTCAATTGTAAATTATTTGATAAAATACACTTGAGATTAAAGACTTTTATGGAAATTTTACAATCTGTAAAGCCAACAACAGAGTAATGATGTCACATAAAAAATCAGAAAATTTTAATAAAGATAAAATGATATTGTTTCCAGTTGAAAATACCCAATTTTTATTACACGCTTGTACTAAAAAGAAAGATAGAACCAATTTGT
Organism: Anadara kagoshimensis; assembly: GCA_021292105.1. Lineage (NCBI taxonomy): Eukaryota > Metazoa > Mollusca > Bivalvia > Arcoida > Arcidae > Anadara > Anadara kagoshimensis. The sequence goes on along the minus strand of CM037870.1, from coordinate 52,791,412 downwards.
TGATATCTGATTTTTAATGTTGTATGTTTTCACTGTCTGGTAATTTTATAACAGAATATACCTCTCGGTGTACGGATGCTTATAACTTTGGGGCTAGCCAGTACACGCAGCATGTCATACCCATAATGTTCAAACAGAGATATTATTGCCATCAGATATAGAATTGTATAGAGTTGATGTTCCCATAAAACAAAGTTATTCTTGGAATTTGTGATTAAATGTTTTCCATAATGCTCCACCCAAATTTTAAGAGATGTTGATCACACTGTATGTACGCCCTTATTGTAAATGCTGCCAGTGTACACAGCATGTCATACCCATAATGTTCATACAGAAATATTATCTCCATTGTATATATAATTGCATAAGTTGAAGTTTTCCCCATATAAAAAAGTTAATTTTGGAATTTGTGATTAAATGTTCATGTTGTTCCGCCCAAGCTTTAAGAGAGTTGATCATGTTGTATACTGTTTGAACACTGTCGTTGTAAATCCTACCAGTAAAAATCTTGACAATAAACTGATAAGTACATCATTGGGATTCAAGCTCAATTTCTTGAATTGAAAACAGTTGGATTCGACAGCATCCTACATGATCAAAACCTCTTAATTTTTTGTGGAACATTTGGAATGTTTACTTTGTAAAATAAAAAGTCAAGTGCCCCCCCCCCCTCCCTTAATTTTTTGTGGAACGTTTGGAATGTTTACTTTGTAAATTAGTGAAATTGTTTATAGATAGGAATCACCCTTTCTGTCTGGTTGTCCATCCCAATATCATATCCACTCCATATCTTCCATGTCTATAGATGCATTTTGATCAAACTTGGCACAAATGTAAACCAATATGAGACGATGTATTACATACCAAATTGATATGCATAAGTCAAAGGTCGAGGCCAATGTGGGGGGGGGGGGGGGGTATTTGGCTCTCAAGAGACAGTTCTAGTTAGAACTGAATAAATATGATATTATGTACTAAATTCCCCTCAATTTGAATACTATGTACACATATATTGCTGTAAAACATTTCAATTAGTGTATTAATTGCATCTATATATAACTACTATAATCATTCTTCAGTCCATTTTGCTTGTGGGTACATGATGAATGAAGCACAGCAGTAAGTGGAGACAGTCATTATACCTTATAGGTCAACAACCTTGGTTATCAACATCATTGTCATGGAAACGGCTCAGACAAACAACATAAGACCTGCTTAATAAGACGTCAATACATTCTACTTCATATCAAACAAAGTTAACCAATCTAATTAAGCAAAATCAGTTCTTAGGACACTTTTAAGCAGAAATAAGTCGTTAAAATACCCAGCATGCAATTTGTTCTCCTGATCGTAAAGTCATACATTGTACTTCATATTAACAAAGTTAACCAATCTAATTAAGCAAAAGTGAAACTTCTATCAATTCTTAAGACCCTTTAACACAGAAATAAATTGTAAAAAATATGCAGAATGCAATTTGTTTGCCTGATCGTAACGTTATTAACTTGTTATATTACCATAATGTCTTTAAGTAGTCTACTGTCAAGGTGCCAGCATTTTGTCAGACAACTTTTTAAAAAAAAAAAGCCAAGTCATTGTGCTAAACTTACAAGGTGTATATGGCTGAACTTACAGGCTAAATATGAAAAAAAAAACCCACCTATAGATAATTTGAAATTCTCACAAAAAGTAGATTGCCAGTGTCAAAATAGAACGTCCATTGACGGGCCACCATTGACACTTCAGCCAGTTGCGATTGTTTTTCTCTATGATTGTGATTCCATTGCCATAGTTATGGTGCCATTGTTGTTCAGGGTCTGGTTGTTCAAACTGTTAGGAAATGGTTTGTGAGAATTTAAAACAGCATTTAATTAAAACACATATTCCATTGAAGAAAAATAAAATATCTTCTCCATGATATTGTTAAATGCATGTACTAACTTATGCACATGAAGTTGAAAAGTTCAGTACAAAAACTAAGGTATAATACTCCAATAACCAATCGTTAAAGTCAATACTGCTTGTGTATTCAATGGAGTAATGCCCCTTTACAACTTAAAGTTTTGTACAAAATACCTGAACATTGTGACCTAACTAGTCTTACAGTTTTGAATGGCAGGTCAATTATGTGTATTATATCTTTTGTAAGATTTGTGAATTGTAAATTTTATTTTATTTTTATTCATATTTTATCTTTTTGTATTTTCAGATTGCCCACTTACAATTGATACCCCCAGTTTACCATCCAATATGTCCTGCACAATATCCAGTAAATGTACTGATGTAAACTGTTGTTTTGATGTGGATCGTCTGGACACTTCCATGAATGCTTATGTGGATATTGATCCCTGTGGATTCAAGATGACCATTGGAATCCAAAGGAAATCATATGAGGTTGAATTATTTGATTACAATTGGGGTGAGTACATTTTCCATATTGTTTGTGGTCACTCACTGTATAAGGCAGGATATCACCATATACCATCACCACTTTAGAAGAGAATGTCTTGGCTTTCAATAAATAGGTTTTAGCAAATTTGCTTGTTTTTAAAACTTTGCACACTTATCTAATCTAGCGTAAAAATACAGGTGATGGTTAAGAAAAAAAAACCTTCCCTTATACAAGGGGGAGGGTGGCTCAGTGGTCAAGTGAGAAGTGCACCAATGGATTACATTGCCTCTCACCACCTAGGTTCCAATGCCACTTGGGGCATATCGTAGTTTGAGAAAGCTTGGTTGGTGGTTTTTTTCAGGTTCTACAGTTTCTGTTACTACCTCTGAACTGACCGCTATAATATAAGTGAAATATTCTTGACAAGGGTATAAAACACCATTACTCCGATCCACTCCTTATACAAGGTCATATCACCTTTATTCATATATGAAAATAACCAATGGGCTTTGTTCAAAATTTTATAGAATTTTTCAAGAATTTCTATATGTCCTCTGGGAAAATTTCATATGGTAGGGTTTCATTACCAATAGGAATAACAGCACTAAACAGACTTTATGAAGTGAACTGTAAATGAAACCTTTAAAAAACAGATGGTTAATATTGAAAATAGTTTTATCTGCATGAGGACGGATGTTACAAATAAAATTATTAAGTACTTGTTTAACCCCAGTTCTGATAACTGATAATTTTGTCAACCTTCTTGATTTTAAGATTCCTTTCCCTTAAAGTTGTAGAACTTTAATGTTAGTTGTGTGTCTCTGAGGGTTTTAGCAATACATTATTACTGTTAACCAACATTCTTAATCACAAAACAATGGAGTTTACCAACAAACCATGTTATCAATATACCTTAATGTTTGTGCTAAACACTATTGAAAACTTTTACAGTAATACCTTGTATTAATGCCCTTCAATATTTTTGCCACCCTATTTTGAAATCCAAAAATTCATTTCTTGTATGTTTTTCTTTAATTATCACCAAACTGCTTTATAACACAAAATTTGACTGAATAAGTTTTAGAATGAATTGAGGTTTTACTGAATGTTTCAGATTTAGGCTCTAAGAAATAAACCTTTATTTCAATACTATAGGGAGACATTTTAGGCAATTATTTCTAGTAATGGGACATGTTATGGTAAAGGTATTGTCTATCAGCCGGATCTGTTCATCCTAGTCCTCCATCACCATTGAAGATATATGACATTGTGTCCTCCAGAAGAGGAGATAACTCTGTTCATATTTCTCATAGTTGTGCCCTTTTAATAATATTTTTTGTGATCGTTACCAACAGTTTAATGGCAAAAATCTAAATGGGGTATCTTGTTCCATCTATTGCCGCTCTTGTTATAAAACATGCATGACATTCATTTACATTAGTGCATAGATAGATACAGTGACTGGGGATCATAACCATACAGAGTTACATCCCCTTGTTATATTAGTGGGTAGGGCTATTTGTTTCTTTCTGGCAAATCTAGAATCTGTTTAGGATTTTGATTGACAGGTACTTCCCTATACAAATTTAAAAATGTCATTTATCTAGCAAAAAAATATTTATTTTTTGTGCTTAAATTATCAAAACATTTACTTTAGCAGACGGCTGCTTAAGTGCATATATTTTCTAGAAAGTACTGAGTTTTGTAAACAAATCTAGCAAAAATAACAGTTCTTTGTCATAAAAGTGTTTACAGAAATGTACAATAAAATGCTGATTGCTTGTATAGAATTTGTTGATCATATTAAACTACCTTGTACAATAATGGAGGCTGATCATAGTTACATTATAAAAACAATTTTGTCACATTTTTACAATCTATTTTTATGTATGTATTATTATGTTGTCCGTCACAGTCTCTTGTTAATATTACCAGACAGACTTTATTTTTGCTTTTAGATCTATTGTGCTAAAATGATCTAATTTGAGGTGTTTATATATCCAACCACACAGTCATATATATAGCCTTCTCTATACATTTCCTCTAATTTACTTTATAATAATGTTTTAGATCAAAATAGTCAACAGCTCCAATTCTAATGGCCAGTGTTAGTTATATTAAAGAACATCTATCGAAAAATACATGTATATTGAATTATATTGTGTTTTTTAACACAGAAAATTTGACCTTTTTTTCTGTTCTTTTTTATACATATTTATTGTTTTGTTAAGATCTTTTTGGGATTTATTCTTTTATGTTTTGCATTTTCATATTATTAAAGCTGCAATATTGAAGAGAGAAGAGTAAATTAATATTACTGTGTTTATTTTAAAGTTATCTTGAACATCATGACAAATCTAAGACTTGACTTACTTGACTTAATTCCATCTCTTCTGGTGGAGAATTGGGTTAAGGCAAATCAAAGAGCATGTGTCTTATATTCTGATTGAATGGTTTTACATATATATTGTTTCTGGTTGGCTTTTTGGTCTTAAGCACTGACTTGCAGACTACAGTGCATTCCACAACCTAAGTTAGAATTCCAATCGGGAAGTTCCTAGTGTTATAAAGGTTGCTCATTTGTTTGCTTAAGGTCAATGATTTTTTTCTACTCTTTGAACAACTCTGTTTGTGACAGTGAAATACTCATTATTTCCATAGACAATCAAAATTTTTTTTAATAAAAATGATATTTTTGACTTTACTTGTACCTAGTTGTAACTGAAAATCTGTATGCACACCTGCGATTATCACAAAGTGTTTCTGTAGAAAGGATAATGTTGGTGCTATGTGTATTTTACATAGCAAAAATGGCAATGTTTACACCAGAAGTGATGTCCTTGGTGACGTTTTTTGTCATATGGGCAACAGAATCAGCCATTTGCCTGTTTTTTTTAACATGTTAAATCCCCATAGCACCAACGGTTTACCCTATGCAGATATAACCTAGGCTAATCATGGATGCACATACAGATTTCCTGTTATGATTAGGTACAAGTAAGTGAACAAATCAATCTTAATTCAAGTTTTTTTTATTTTCTATGGAATTAAACAATATTTCACTGCCACAAACAAAGTGGTTTCAACAGTAGGCACCCTGGTTTCCTGCACCATCAAATAGCTGACTGCCTCCATATAAGTGAATTATTAGAGTTTAAAACACAATTACTCAATAGGGGTCAGTTGTTCGAAGCCTGATTAGTTTAATCAATTGATTAGTCAAAATTTGAATTTTACATAATTTCAGGTATATTGTGAACTTCGTGTTGAAATGTCGAAAATGAATATAAATACTATTAAACTAAGTCACATTGAAATAAAAATATCAATTCGATAATGATATTTTAATTTTTATTCATGTTTTAATTTTCTGCTAATCACTAATTAAGCTAATCAAGCTTCAAGCATGTGGGTCCAGATGATAAAAATTGGTAAACTGGTTTTCAAGATATTACATAAGTAACCAGAAAGAAAGTGACAGACATTTCTAAACTTCTTTTTGTCCTTCTGGTAATTCTGTATTGATTATAGGCTTATTTATTTAAATTAGACAATTAAAATTATAAATTTACATATTGCGCTGCATCTCAAATTAGTTTTTCATTGTGAAGAATCTGCACCCAATTTATTAAAGTCATCCATTTTGGTTCTGATGATGTAATGCATATCATTGATTTCTATAAAAAAGTTATGACATTTCCAACTAGTTGAGATAAAATTGGTGATATCTTCTCCCGCCTGAGTGCATGATTCTGATTAAATCTGCAATATTTCCACCTCCACAGTCACAATCCATTTATTTCAAATAAAAAACAAGTGTTAGTTAAACAAGGGACTGCCAAATTAACGTCAGAACTGAAAAGAATTATGTGATCAGTGTTATAAAAAGCAATCTTGTAAAAGGTCATTATGTAAACAACTTAAACGTAAAATTATTGAAACAATAGTGTGAAATCTGTCATATCTGTGGGTTTTAGTGACATAACATTGAATGTCTACATCACCATGCTACATGCCATAATACATTTGTTGTATGGTAAACTGTGGTCATTGATTAGCAAGGCAGCTTTCTTATGAAAAAATGCATTAGATAAAAATGGGTAAAAATATTGAGAAATTGGAAAAAATTAAAATACATGTATTCATCTTAAGTTGATGTTGTAAAATACATGCTTTCACCTTAAGTTGATGTTGTAAAATACATGTATTCATCTTAAGTTGATGTTGTGTTGTTTTTTAACATTGTGTCAACCGTCTTTCAGTTATTCACAACAACAGGTTTATTATTAGTAATGAACAAGTTAGTGAATGTGTAAGGCATAGGAATGTGCTTTGAGGTGTCTTGCATTAGCATGCACTAAGGGCAACTTTAAGATGCTAACTCACTGATTCAGTATAGATAATCATACCAGTTCCCTCAGTCTTATTCTACTGACACTGAGTGAACCAGTCAATACCCTGTCATCTTAACACAGTGGGCTAGGCAAGGAAGCATATTTTAAAGTCTTGACTTGGCTGAGTTTGAACCCATGACCATCCATTGATCGGGCAGATGTTCTACCACTAAGCCATTGATATGGTATAATAGCATATTGAGATTTCACTGGATTCTACATGATGACAGTTATCACAGATGTATATGTATACATGTATATCAGATAATTGTCTTAGAAACCAGGGAGCCAAGTGGTCTAAAGTGTGTGGTTATGGATCACAGCAACTCTAATTTCCTAGGTTCAAATTCCTCGTGGGACAGATCCTAGTGTGAGTAAGTTTGTCAGATTGCTTACCAAAAATCAGTGATTTTACTCTAGGCACTGTGATTTCCTCCACCATTAATGAACTGACTGCCCCAAGGATCTTCACTGTAGTGTAAAGAAACCTTAAAGATGAAATAAGCTTAGATGTTAATCACCAGTCTGAGCTCATAGAGCCTTAAGTACTACACAATAGATTCCTTATCTTGTCTGAATTAAGGCAATAATACAGCACAATTAATATATAAGCATGATGGATAGTATTTCTATGGTTACTGTCATCAAGGTTAAAACATTTGAAAATAATTGAATTAGTTTATTTTGTTGGTGTGCTACAATTGGAAAAGAATAGGTTAGATGGCAATAAGACAAATATTCAGAAATAAGAAAGGATATGTAGCCATTTTTTATTCTTGAAGATTTGTCTATGTCATATTCAGGAGTAAGACAACACAGTTCAAGGCCTGTAATTGGCTAGAAATATAGGGCCTGTTGAAAGTCTGGTCTAATAAAAATTAAAAAAAGAAAGAATACAGTCACAAACCAAACAAGCATACAGTGAAACCTGTATATGAAGACCATCTATGGAAATTAATCAATATGGACAGGTGGTCTTTATATAGTTGTTGTTTTTTGTTGTTTTTTTTTGGGGGGGGAGGGGGGGAGGTATATGCTCAAAATATAGGTCACCAAGTCAAATCATAGAAATAGCATCATGGTTTAATTCAGTCCTCTTCAAATTTACCCAAATGAAGCATGACGTGGGAACATCCAGGGTCTACATGGCCTTCATATCAATTTTTACTGTGAGACATAAGTTACATGGTTTGTAAGTATCCCGTGTGGAATGATACAGGGTCAGTCAAAAATATACTAAGTGAGGCATCAGTGACTGTATGCAGTGATTGTTTTACATTTTTTTAAAATCAACCTTCTGCCTTTTATGTTGAGAAAATTGAAGATCTGAAATGCAGCAAACTTCATCATGACATGTGAACAATAGTTATAATCCTCATTGTAAAGATGTCATTCTGTTACATATCTGAAATTTTGTGGGTATAGGCATCTAGATTTAGATTTAGATGCTAGTGTATCACTGTTATTTGGTAATTGTAGTGTTTAGATTGGGAATTTTTAGTCATTTTTCCCCAGAGGTAAACTACTTTTATTCGGTATTAATTTTAGGCATACAAATCAATGGTATATTTCTACTGATCCTGTATCATTCCGTACTGAATACTTACAAACCATGTAACTTTTTTACCCTACCAATGACCCGGCGCTATTTAAAAATAGATTAAAAAACACGTAGAAATATTGCAAAACGTTAACCTTATCCAAGCAAACAGTATCAAAGTTTTCATTTCTTTTCCTGTAAATATTGTCATAGGAGTCTAGTGTTCAGCCTTTTTGTTGGCTTTCAATGTCTCATCCGAAGATACTTTCATCATTTAGATCAATATCTTCAGCAGAATGCTCCACTAGCATTTATTTGCATTCGCCATTTTGGTTGATGTTTACATTAGCGACAAGGGGCATAACTCTAACCCACCCGGTATAGCCCTCACAAACCCTGCAACTATGTACAGAATGGTACTAGGTTTGTCATGTGATTCATTTTAGCCAACCACTTTCATGGAATTTAGTCAGATGTATGGTTACTGTTAATCTTTGCTTTGAAAGCAAATGTCCTAACCACTTGGCCAAACTTCAACCTAAACTCGGAAAACATGTATATTGTAGTGATTGCTGTTTATTTATTTATTTATTTATTTATATTTATTTATTTTCAGGAACAATGGACAAGTTTTACCTGCAGGGCGTAATCCGCATAGAGTAAGTAAATTTTAATTTCATTGTTAGATTTTATAGAATAGTGAAACGCAAATAGATATGTAAATGTGTATTGCAAATATACAAGAGCTACGGGCAACAACATTGACCTTGTCTGCTTGACCTTTAATTTTTTCTATATTTTTTATGGGCCAGTACAATTATGTAAAGGTGTTTATTTTGTCTACTGCATGAAAAATATGCATTGTTTATGTATTAACTGGAAATCCAAACATGTAACTCATGTATTGGGTCAATCATCCCATGTAAATATTCATAATGAAAGGTCAAGTGTACAGATCAGTATTGTTTGCCTGTATGTTGTTAGTTATATTGAAGTGTTCACAGCAAAAACTATGGATTCCATAGTTAAACCCTGATTCATTGCCACCCTTTCAAATATTATGGTGGCAATGTTACCAATGGACATTTTAACCAGGTTTTACTGCACAAATATGTACATATAAAGAAATCTCAATAGCATCAATTGAGAGTATTTGGTGTATTTCTGTATTGGGACCATTTCTTCTGCTGTTGATTGGCTTAGAATTCAATTTCTGATACATTAAATGAATAAAATCTGGGATAATATTCAGATGAAATGACACCAGTAAGGATATTTTTTTAGTTATTATTGTACTTTTGTAAGAATTGCTTGAAGGATTCTGTAACCTAAAACATTGAGTGTACTTTTATTAACATTTTTATTGACTTTTCTTGGAGAATAATGTTTTTCCATCAGTTTGAAAAATTTACAGCAAATTTTTCTTTCAAACATAAAAACTGGCATATTGTGAGGCTTGATAATATAACATATAAAGCTTAATATTGTCTCGAAATTCCATTTATATAAAAAATTTTCAAGAAACTGCAAAAAAAAAATTACCGGTAACAACATTTTAAAAAATGACACAAAAATTTGATACACACAAAAATAAATATATTTACAGCTTATATAGAGACATCACAAACTAATTGTAAAACCAGCATTTGATATAATTGAATGACAAGATAATGGTAATGATGAAGGCTGCCATATCATTCTACATGTATTTCTATAATGTCAGCTTTGAAAACCTATTTGAAATGTCTATACAGCCATGTATAAGTCTTATATCTGTGACAGTTAAAGAGAAGCATTAGAAAAAATTGGATAATTTGTCAATTGAATAATTTTCTGAGTTTTATACATAATTTTAACATATCAGTGATTTTTTTAGACTTAAGTGATATTTACCTTAAATGGGGATGATTTACTGAAACCTGTAAATGATCTGCAAAATTTGGTGACAATCTTATTTTATGGGCTCAGTTGGTAGATTGCTTGCTGTGTGAAAGGTAATGGGTTTTAAACCCTTATCAGAGTGCTTGCTGTGTGAAAGGTAATGGGTTTTAAACCCTTGTCAGGTCTGACCAAGACTGGAAGATAAGTAGTGACTGTTCTTTTCTTAATCAAATGAGAAATGAGAGTGACATGGTTCTTCAGAAGAGATTTAAAAACTGATGCCTCATGTCTTGGAAGGCTTAGAAAACCTTCCCTGTACATAACTATGAGTGCAGTGAGTGCACTGCAAAGGTAAAACATTTTGCGACTTCACTTATCACTGGTGATGTCTTGATATAGTGAAATCTTTTTGACTGGATCGTAAAGCACTATTCTGTCAATTAATCAGTCATGTTATTGGTTCATTCTTGCTGCAATTTGTCAAAAGCACAGCTAAAAATCCTCCCAAGTTTGCAGGAGGGTTTACTTGTCAATAGACTTCTGAACTATGTACTGAAGATCTCTTCCATATCCATGACAGATGATTATGAGTTTTACCGAATTTAAATAACTCTGTCACTGATTAATCGTAAAGTCATTATCCTCAATATTGAGTAATGATAATTGATGGTCAAATTTTTTTGAATATTTGTAACATCTCAACTTCAAAATAACGCAAATTGATTCATTAATAAGAGTTTTGAATCCTTGAAATGTGTTTAAAATCTACTGAACCGTTATTTGAACTAAAAAATTTTAAAGGTTTAACTAGTGTAAGTTTTAAAGTGATGGAAACTGATTCAATGCCTTAGAGAATTTTAGATTTATTTGTAATTTAGAGAGCAACAGCAGAAGTGCAAATTAAAACTTTACCAGATTCTTTTCAGTGAGGTGGAAATATATCTGGTCTTTGATTAAAATCATTTTCTGTGTTAGCTTTTTGAATTTATTACTATTAGCCAGTTGGCTACTGTTTGCCAAATTTTAGTAACCAAATTAAAATTTGACAAGCCAACAAAATATTGAACAAATAAACAAAACAAGTTTTGAATTAATCAAATTCTTTAAACGTTTTGCTTGTTATAATCAGCAGACTTTTTGGGATTTTTTGGTTACTGGTGTAGACGCTGGTGGCTCCAAACAACCAACTTTCCAGTACTGTTTATTTAAGAGTCAGTTGCCGACCGACCAGCCACCGATGCAACTTGCATCACATGAAGCTAGGGTCACTAGTCGAGTTCAACAAGTTTGTTAGTACATGTAGTTACCATAATACAAGGCAGCACATTTATTCCATTAAAAGGAAACCCGAGTCATTACTAGAAATATCAATCGGAAATGTGTTTTTGCCACTTTGGCGATTCTGGATTATTTTCAATCGCCAGAAATCATGTTTATTCAACAAAGATGAATTGGTGATCGGGTAATGCTCAAACAGATTATATTGTTTAGCGTTTCCTCCATCTGTTTCACCAACATTTTGTCTGCTACTTTTTCTCACATCTAACAGACCTTTATGAGACTTCATAAGAACAATCTTGGGGCAGAGTAGATGTGTCATTGGCTATTTTTAGTTTGAACATGCACACAGTTTGGAAAACATGGATTTCCCAGTTTCAGTTTGTTTGGGGACACTTTTGAAATTGCATTCCAATTGAGATAAGACAATTATCTTTAAAAAACTTTAAAACAAATTCCTTCCTGTTTTCTATGCTACATTATGATAGCATATGTTAGTGATTCCTAAAATATCTAAAAAATTTCAAGTCAAAGAGAAAAGGCAAGTGCAAAATGGAAAACAAATATATACCAACAGTAATACAATTTTTTCCAGACCATTTAACGTTAAGCAGGTTTGTTGTGCAGCCAAACACATTACTGGAAGAGTTCTGTTTCTACCATGTACTAAAATGTTCATTTTGACTAAAAAGGCTTAAAATGACCAAAAATTTTTTTTTTTACATTTTAGTGAAAAATTCAAATATATGAATTTTACTAAGAATTTAGTGGGTGTGTGGAAGGGGGGGGGGGGTTACAAGATTATAACATGAACAGAACTCGGACCCACATTACATGAGTGTGTTTAGGTAGGACATGTAGGAAGTGACATGTTATACTACAGAAAAATTCAATTCATAATGTGACCAAGGCCAAATATTTATAAATGAAAGTTTGGAGTGGAGTAATCATCGTATTTTGTGACATCTTCTAAATCAAGATTCTTCTCATTATGATGAGACAGTCAGTTCTTAGATGTTGTAAGAAACCAAAATACAAAGAGAAAATTACTAACTGAGATCCTGCTGATAAATACAAGATAAAAATATTATATACATGTAGTTACATAATCAGACAGTGCTTCAGACTTGCAGCAGATTGCAGTACCCGACATTTTGTCATTTTTGGCACACCATTCGGCAGTCTTAGCTTCCAATCATGTTTTCTAATTGTTTTGGCACTCTGGTAATTGCTTATTTATCATGTACTCTATATATATCAAATTTTCTTCAGTCTGTCAATTTTTCCAGCCAGTGCACACACTGTTTCATAACTATATCTAGCAACTACATCAGATGTTCCTTAAATTTTCATTGTTTTTCGCATTGGAACACATGCTGATATAAAACATCTAAATTGGGTATTTCCATATGAACTTACTGAAGTCATTATCAGAAAAGTAAATTATACCCAACATATTTTTAAAGAAATGATGAAATAGTTGATCTAATTGACATATTATCTAATTTACTATATGTATGATTAACACTTAACAATGGTTCTCAGTATGGTTTATCTGCCATTATAAATGTTATATGTCTTTTAAAGTCTGACAAATAATTCCAATCTGAAAAATAATTCTGCTGTTTTAGCTAGATGATGGAGTTTTTAACCTATGACATTGGACTTAACTTTAAATTTTTAATTTTGGCAAGGCATTATCTTACATTTTCATTGATAGGTGTGTGTCCATCTACTATTCTTTTTATAACCTTTATGAAGGAATTTAATGAAATGTGTCATATGTGCAGAATGCATTGCTTGGAAGTCCAAGGCAAACTTTTTATTTAAATATGCTAAATGCTGGGTACAAATTGGTTATGAGAACTAACAAATAATTAGTTAAAACTCTTACATACCAATGAAGTAAAAGTAGAAACTTCTGTCTCCAAAATAGTCAAAAATGAAAACAACATGGTTGGATTCTGCCTTCATTTTTTGTCCTTTTGCAGTTTTCATTAACATTTTCCCCCATTTTCTGCATATTATTCTCGCTAGAAGAAATACTATTAGATGAACTATGGTTAAAGTGGAAAATTATATAGCCATGATATATAGTCATCTTTTGGAATACAGTGGACAAACCAGGAAAAAATATGTTATTTTCATTATATAATGCCATTAAGTAAGTTAATTTGTATGTCTTCAGGAAGGTTGACTGTCCTCATAAAAAGTGAAATACACAAAAATTAACTCATACACTTCCTTATTCGGTCAGATGTACTCTATGTTGAACAGTATCCAGGTAGGTCGACAATAAATGTAAAATAAATACAACTTAAGTATGTATCAACTTCTATCTAAAATATATCATCTTCACTTAAATTATATCCCCACTTCGGAGAAGAGGGGGGGGGGGTATACCAATACTGGTCTACCTCTTTCCTTGGTCCCTCCATCCAAAGCAAAATCAGCAACTACTAAACACAGCCACTTCAAATTTTGTATGCGATTTACTATGAGGTTTCATGCCTCAAGTATCGATTTCAAGTCTGCTAGACATCTACTTCCTGTTTACCGACTTTATTTTTCAACATTTACAGTCAACGGTTGAAGTTAAAAGGGGAGGGTGTGTGTGTGTGTACTAAGTGAGCAGTAGCTCACAGATTTTTTTTTTATTCTTTATCATTAAATTTGATGAGTACTTTTACTCATCACCAAACTGTATTTGATGAGTGCAATAAAAAGTAAGACACAGATTTGGTAATTATTTCACCAGTTTTATGTGAACCTTTCGGAAATTAGAAGTACTTAAAAGAAACATTGCATGTGGTTTCTAGTTTTAGTACAATGGTATTTTGACTTTAGAATGCATCAGGATTTAAATTACATGAATAAAATTCATGTTAGCAATGTAATACTTCTTGTAAATTGTGTGTATTCTGTGGGTTTCTCTTTGTCCAAAAAAATGTAAGTATTCTTTCTAGGATTTATTTCCTTAATTAAGTGAAGATCTATACAGATTGAAAGTAGAAGAATCTAACCATTACCAGTAATAAATACTTGTGAAATCTTACAAGTACATATCAAAACAAACATACTAATCCATGACCAAATCCCAATCCAGAAGCAAAGCAAAAACTTTGGAACTGACAAGTTAGGTTAGACACGTGAACTTCCACCAGGGCAGTGAGGCTGGTTGCTTCAGAAGGGTAAGCACCTCCTGTTTAGCTAGCTACACCATCCACCTGTGTAATCAAAATTGTGTAAAAGGAACATGGAACTATGGGACGTCAAATATATCCAGGGCAATCTAGGGCACAGAGACATCAAACTTATTAACAATACTGTGATGACAGCCATAAAACTTCTTAAGGGCCTTGATAAGCCTAGGCTTGCAATATCCCAGTCAACAATTTATTTGCAAGCAGCCTGCTTCACTGTACATAGTCCCTGTAGTGGGAACAAGCTCTATATATAAGTATTAAATGGTTTTTCATTTCTGATTATCTCTTACTGCAGGTAGGTGAAATATTCTGTAATTTTAAATGCCAAAAACATTTCAGTGATATTCACAATTTCTTAAAAATAAAGAAAAAGCTAGAGATTTGTATTTTTTGACAGTTACAGTTTTGTACCTCACTAAAGAAAATTGTGTATTTTTAGTTTATGTTGCTCAGTCTGTTTCAATCACTTCTAACTGTAAGCGCCCTCTGTAGCAGCCACAGCTGGCATACTATTATTATTATTACACTACAGAGATGTTGCATATACTGAGACACAGGACCTCAATTTTGAGTCTCATCTGAAAGACTACCTGGTAACAAGCTTTTTACAGCTCTAGTATGGGCAGGAGATGACAGTCATCTCAAAAAATTTCCAAGTCCAGAGTGAGGTTGAACCTACAACCTTTTACTTTGAAAGCCAGTAACAGTACCACTCAGCCATGTCTGCCCATTTTGTTCCCACCATTTTATTAAATGGTCTAACTAATATTATAGTAGTAATTGTTTAATAGCATGGTCATTGTGGAGATTCCAAGGCATGGTAAAAGCTTACTGAATACAAGATAAACCTAGCTACTTGTTTAACTGTTAACCTCCAGAGGTTTTGGTGTCATTTCACACAGTTTGGTTTGGAAATCTAATCATTACTAATTGAAAAAGTGGTAAATTCTGATATAAGTATTAACATTTAGCATGCAGTTTATCAAATAATACAGTTTACACTGTATGTATTGACTTTCTTAGGGAACTAAAGATAAATTCTTTGCCTTTGGCTTTTTGGCATTTAGGCTTCTCTCCAAGCTTGAACTGACCAAAGAACCTTTTTTCAATCCATTTCTGATGGTAACCTTCAAGCTGGTGTCGGTGCTCTTAGGATCATCTTTGAAGTTAGCCAAGATGTATTTCAGGATAAATAATTGACACTTTATTGACAAGTGGTCATTATATACAGTTTTTTCTTTAATGGATATTTGTGACAAAAGTACTTTTAAGCCTTTGTTTATATAAACACAATAAAACCTGAATGATTTTGTGACTACTTCTATAGGCCCCTTTGGTAAAATTAAGTTTTAAATATATGTATCTCAGCCATTTGCTGCTTAATTTTTAGGCATTTGCTCTGTCTTTCATAATAAAAAATTGTTTTTGCTCTAAACTCAACATTTTGATTTTTGCATGATTGTTTGATGAACATAACTTTGGATGTGTTAGAGAAGTGATAACTTGATATGTTTAAAGTATTGATATGTTGTGTTATCTAAATACATAATCAAATTCAGTGAATTAGGATGCCCTGCTGGCAGTTTTTTGTGATTTGTCCAAAGGGCCATAACTCCGAGGAAATTGAGCAAACCAACTCGGATTAAAGATATGAGCATCTCCTATCTATGTTGATACCAAGTTTTGTATAATAGTGCCTCAGAATTCTGAAGAATTAGTGTAGCCAAGAAGTTCAGATTGAAGGACAGTCAGACAGAAGGAAACTCAAATTTAATATCCCCCTCTTTCTTTGAATGGTTGGGGATAACAAAGACAATTTGATTTTATGATAGACTGAATATGCTGTTCTGTGACTACCCTCCTATGTAGGAATTTTAATTTTAAATACTCTTAAATTGCAAAGTAATGGAAAAATAATGTTCATGTAAATTTAGCTGTAGATTTTATGTAAATCCATCATGTTATTTCATGGAGTCTGTTTGATGTAGTATTCATGTCATGGCCTTTGATACACTTTACCTAGCATCATTGAACTTTTCCTTATGTCAGATTATTTAAATTTGAACTGTACCTGTTACGGTTTACTCAATCTAAATTCATATAACACTTTTGTTTTGTCTGGCAGCTATGACAAAGTAAAACGTATGTTACTTTTCTGTGTGGGTGACATCATTGGCTTTGTTGTAGGCCTCTGAGAATGTGAAAACTGCATTTTACTTAAACTCAGTACATGTATAATTGCAGAAGGAAAATCTGTAATTAAAAAACTGAAAAAAAGTGTACTCGGTAACACCCAACACAACCAAGTACATGGAACATAATACATCATTGGCTTTGTTGTAGGCCTCTGAGAATGTGAAAGCTGTATTTTATTAGAACCCATACATTTATAATAGCAGAAGGAAGATCTGTAATTGAAAAACTGACAAAAAATGTACCCGATAACCTCAAATACAACTAAGTGCATAGAACAATGATAAAACATCCAATACAAAAAGACATATTGGACCACTGACCAAAGCCCTGACTTTAGATTGGCACTGGAGTAAATGTCTAGTGGCATGGTTATTATACTATTTCAGTGCCTTCAGCTATCCCACTTATTTCACAACCACTGTGGTCCATAAATATGCACATACATGTTTATAATTTTTAATTTAAAAAAAAAAAAAAAAAAAAAAGGCCTTTATTATTATATTGAACTTTTGCATATATGTATATGAAATTCATAGAAATTTAAAGGAATGTATTTATACTTATATTTAAAGTTGGATAATATTCGACAAAGAAGTGCTATGCTTCAAAGGAACTGGCTAAGGATCATAAATTAAATATAGAAGCTCATAGTGATTATAGGAAAGAAAGGAATTAAAAGAGTTTAATGAAATGGAATTCTTGTTTATACCTATACCCTTTCTAATGGTGAAAATGACAAAAACAAAAACAAACAAAAAAAACCTATTTCTTATTATTGAAGTGTTTTTGAGTTGATAACAAGCAGTTCAATAAAAATGACAGTTGTTGTTTAGGTTTAATATTTAAAACTGATAGTTTTACGTACATCAGAAATCCATTAGCAGAGATGATAGACAGATAACCTTGTTTATAAGATTCTACCTTAAGGATAGAATTTTTATTGCTATCTACTGTTTGATTGGACATTTATTGTGAAGCCAATTATTACCTCACCCTGCGGTAAAAGCCAATCAACCAACTATCATTTCATATACTTGCATTACATGACTCTTGTAACATGGCAAAGTAACAAGCACCAAAATACTTCTTACCACAGGAAAGGAAATGAGGCTTGTCTTGGGCATTATTTTTCTAAAGTACCATAACCAGCAATGATTGAGCTTGTCTTGGGCAATACTTTTCTAAAATAACCAACATCAGAATGAGGCTTGTCTCTGGCATTACTTTTCTAAAGTAACCAACATCAGAATGAGGCTTGTCTTGGACATTTCTGTTTTTAAAGTAACCAACATCAGAATGAGGCTTGTCTTGGACATTTCTTTTTTAAAGTAACCAGCATCAAAAGGAGGCTTGTCTTGGACATTATTTTTTTAAAGTAACCAGAATAAAAATTTATACAGAGTTTTATATATAATTTAAGCACCAGATTTTTCTGAAATTTAGATTCTATAGTTCACTCACATTTTAGTGGGTCAGTCCTTTGTATGGTGCATAGGTTTCAATGTGTTTAAAGCAATAAACAATGAGTTGAGTATTGGTAATGTTGTGTTAAGCTCCAGTGAAGATAGAGGCACTGTGATCCATAAAACAGTGCTGTAGACCACTTGGCCACCGAGACCCCACAAGTTCTTTATAATTTCCATGCCTGCTGTGAAATGAGGCATCAGTTTTAAGGTCTCATTTGAAGGACCCAGAGTATAGTATCATTTTTAAAAAAAAAACTAAAGTACCAGTACTTGTACTTGGACAAAAAGGAGTACCTTTCAACTTTTCTAAATATTTATCAGAACAGACAAAGTTTTAATCCATATTAATATTAATATCCATTCAATTAAAGAATGACCAAAAGTATCATTTCTATAAAAAAAAAAGAAAGAAAAAAAAAAGAAGAAAAAAAATCCAAAAAAAACTAAAGTGCTTGGACAAACAAAAGTTCTTCATTTTCAAATCTTTATCAGACCAAGGGAAACACCAATCAACATCCTTCCAATTTAAGAATGAGCATTTTACTATTACTTAGCTAAACACAGTAGGAATATTGAGGGATATAACAAATTAAGAACTGTTTACTAGCAAAACATTCTCATATTTATGGAAATATACCATTACAACTTCTTGATAAAGTAACTGAATTAGAAAGGTTTCTTATTTAGATTTAATAAAAAGAATCTTACTGTTGCCACGGTAATAGATATATCTTTATTGTACCTAATTTTGGCTATTATGTGTGATCTAGCCTTTATTAATTAATTACCGATACTTACAAGTCTTGTACCACCATTTCCGTCTGTCTACTTGTACTTTCTGTATTATACCTAAACTAAGCTTTTATCAGTTTTCGCCATTAGCAAGAATACTTTCCTTGGTGCTTTTCTAATGCTTTTTGTAAAAATTAAGGTCTTAATTATCAGAATCTTTCTTCTGATAAATCTATCTGATATGGCATCTTTGATTCTATCATTAGAGCTTCATTTTGCCTTCCAGAAAAATTAGGAAGTATTAATTCACCATATTTACCAGTATTTCTACTTTCCTTTAGGATAAAAATATCAAAATTAAAGCCTGATCCCTGACTCCTAATAATTTTGAAAGAAGCTGTTTTGTATTTAGTAAATTTAATTGTACTTCAGAAAAGAATTTCAAAAACAAGTTGTTTTGCTCCAAGATTTGCCAATGGGATAAACATTAACTTTTAATGTTGTTGAAAGTACATCCACCCTTTGTAAAGTTTTTGCTTTTGTGATAATATCAGAAGAAGAAAAGCTAATTCCTCTTTGAAGATATTTGTAGAGGTTTTTTCATCTGTTCTATAAATTTTTAGCTCACCTGAGCCAAAAGCTCAGATGAGCTATTGCAATCTATTACCGTCCGTCGTGCATCGCCCGTCGTGCGTCGCCCGTCGTGCGTCGTCCGTCGTGTGTAAACTTTACATTTTAATCTTCTCCTCCAAAACTACTGTGCCAAATTTGATGAAACTTGGTGATCATCATGCCTGGGTAACAGCCTTTCAAAATTGTGTTCGAGATTTTGCCACGCCCAACAAGATGGCCGCCATTACTAAAAATAGCAAAAAGACAAAAAAATCTTTTTCTCTGAAACCAAAAGGTGCAGGCAAATTTTGATTGGATATTTGGATTCAGCATACCTAGAAACATTAAAATTGTGTTTTTCATGAAAATTGAACGAAAAATAGGTTACGCGTTTTTTGCGTAAAATTATGTAATTTTTAAAATGAGACATTTATTGTTATTGCTCAATAACTGCTGAAGATAATTGTATGGAGTTTTCACTGTGGAGTGTTCACTTGTCTTGCTATTTTCTTCCAAAAGATGTCAAAGTCAAAGGTCAAGGTCATGTCCCTGTTTTTGACCTTTGATAAAAAATGCTATTTTTTAAACATTTTGGGTGATAATGGCATGGGATTTTCAGTTAATTGTAGGTATTGATATGACAATCATTTTGATACATAGATCAAGGTCATGGGTTCAAAGGTCAAGGTCAAAGATGCACAACTATTACTGTTATAGTTGATTATCTGCAAAACTTAACTTTTTGTATAGGCACACATATTAGAATATTGTAGGTAATGGTAAAATGGTCATTTTGATATATTAATAAAGGTCAAGGGTTTAAAGGTCAAGGTCACAGATGCAAACAAGTACTGAAATGGTAAATTATGAAAAAAAATACAAACTGTATATATTAGAATATTGTAGGTATTGGCCTAACAGTCATTTTGATATATGAATGAAGGTCATGGGTTCAAAGGTTCAGGTCACAAATGCAAGCAAGTACTGAAATGGTTGATTATCTCAAAAACTATAAACTCCTTGTATAGACATATATATTGGAATATTGTAGGTATTGGTCTAATAATAATTTTGATATATGAATAAAGGTCATGAGTTCAAAGGTCAAGGTCACAGATGCAAATTAATACTGAATTGGTTAATTATCTTGAAAACTATAAATATTTTGTATAGGCATGTATGCTAGAATATTGTAGGCATTGGCCTAATGATCATTTTGATATATGAATGATGGTTATGGGTTCAAAGATCAAGGTCACAGGTGAGCGTTAAGGCCCATGGGCCTCTTGTTTTATTTGTATATAACTCCATCCATAGTTTTAGCAAAGTTCTGAAATTGTAAGAAACCCTGCAAGAGTTATCAGAATTTAGAAAAAAATGAAGTAAGATGATAATAAAAGTACATAAATCTCTTTGAATATTTTAGTTTGTCTCTTCTGGTTTTCATTGATTATTTTTTCTATTTATTGTTTTATAACATGAAAATTCAAAGTCTGACATCTGTATAACAGTATAGCAGATTATCTATATGTTTGTACATCATCCAGATTTAAGAAAAAACATTTTGTTTATTTCTTAGAATTTACACACCACTGTGTTAGCTCAGTTGGTAGAGTGTTCGCTCCATAAGTGGGAGGTGGTGGGTTCGAGCCCTGACCAGGTCTGACCCAAGACTTAAAAGTGGGTAATGACTGTACTTTTGCTAAGCACTTGGCATTACGAAATGAAAGTCATGGTTCTTTCGTATGGGAACTTATAATAAACGAGGTCCCCTGTCACAGTAGGTTTGGCAGGATAAAGAACCCTGATGTAAAATGCCATCAGCCCAAGGTACAGGCAAAATTTCTGCATCTTCTCCTAAATCTGGCAACATCTCGATGTAAGTGAAATATTCTTGACTGGGATATTAAACACCATTACTCAACTCAACTCTTACAATTTACAGTTGAATCTTGTTATCTCCAACATGAATATTTCTAATAATTCTTACTTTTTTTTGAGAAGTCTGTAAGTCTCTCTATATTCAAAGTGTAATTCTATTGGAGACAATAATGCAATCATTTGTATGCCGGCAAATTATAAAAAAAATAAGAAAATTCTGAAATTGACTTATCTTGAGTAAATAAAGAAAACTAAACATTTAACAGTTAAATGTGTAGGAGATAATGGCCATGGGAGTAAAAACAAAAATACTTATCGTTTACAAAAAGTGTTAAGGTTAAGTGTAAGTCAGCAGAGTTCTTCTGAGACTTAAAACTGGAATATAAATTGTTTTCTGCTTTAACAAATGTTTAGTAAATCCTATCTTAAATAATATTTCTGTAGTATATTTGAGAATAATGCAAATGAAGTGGGGCAGAGTGGGCCAATGGAAATATTTGCACCACCTGCAAACTACTTGTAGTTTAAGGGGGGTATATAGGAAAAAGCTTGTCTGTCTGTCACCCCATCCTGTCTGTCTGTTTGTGTAAAATTGTGTCCAGGCCATATCTCATATGCTTTGAATAATCTTTATGGTACAAAGTTGTGTCATGACTTTGAACCAATGTTATATCGCAAAAGGTCAAGGTCGTTGGAAAACATTAAATGTTGGGGGTGGGGGGGGGGGGGGGGGGGGTATTTGGCTCTCAAGAGACAGTTCTAGTTGTGTTTTTGTCTAATCCCCAATACTTTTACATGATTGTTTTCTTGCATGTACAGTATATGTATACCGTGTATTGATACTTGTGATTTGTTTAAATATGTGATAGATTTGTTGCATGTCTCTTAATGTGTTTGCAAGTGTTAATGTTTCCATAGGGATTGGTTTAAATCAATTTTTCTTAGAAATCTTCTAAGCAATGTATGGCAATGAAAAATGCATTTATACTTTTAGTCAAGTTGCAACAGAGTGCGCACTTAGCTTGTAATGTGGCCAATGCTGGTTGGTGGGTGTGCTTTTGTTAATAATAACTTCTGACTGCTGTACATTCTCAACCAATTTAAACCAAATGCACTATTTAGATATATATATTGAGATTATCTTGAATGAGTTCAATAATGACGACCATTTTCCAGGTCAGGCACAGTTATGGATCTTGATGTAAAATATTTCAATACTTTACAGCCTCTACACTCTACAGCCTGGATTTCTAAACCAGCTTGAACATAATTTACTGTGTAGGTAAATATAGAGATTTTCTTGACAGAGTTATGGCTTCTGATTTAAAATATTTCAATATTACCACAAAACAGCCTGCATTTCTTAACCAGTTTGAACATAATTTACTGTGTAGGCAAATATAGAAATTGTCTTGAAAGAGTTAATCCCCTATATTTAAAATATTGCAATATTACCACAAAACAGCCTGCATTGAAATTCTTAACCAATATGAACCTAATTTACTGTGAAGATAAAGATTGAAACTGCCTTGAATGAGTTCCATTGATCATTTTTACATTGATGTTTGACAGAGTTATGGCCCCTGACTTAAATTCTGTCAATATTACCTTTTTACCAATCTACTGTCTACATTTCTTAACCAATTTTAACCTCATTTACTGTGTAGGTAACAATTGAGATTGTTTTTAATGAATTCCATAATGACAATTATTCATTAATAATGGACAAAGTTATGACCCCTGATTTGAAATATGTTCTACAGATGTGTAATATGATCATAAATTATTTCAATAAGGTCATTGTCCATTCCATGGTTGTTTGGCCATGATGTAAAATATTCCAACACTATTTTCTTATCAGATTAAAATTCTCAACCAATTTTAACCAAAATAAATTAAGTGTTGGATTATATTTCTCTTTTGTCTTTTTTTTTGCTTAGTCTGTTTAAATTGGTTCTAGATGTTAGCAGCCACAGGTAGGCTAGGACCTCCATTTTGAGTCTCATCCAAAAGACTACTCTAGTAATTAGCATTTCACATCTTTAGTATTTGCAGGAGATGAAAATGATATCAGAAAAATTCCAAGTTCTCGGGTAAGGTTCGAACCCACAACCCTTATCGGTAATTCAAAAACCACCCTGCCATGTCTGCCCATATTTAGCTAGTTATGACTAATACACCATGCATGTATTGTTTAAGGTCAACATCTCATAAATTCAAAACATAACAAAATACAAAAAAAAAAAAAACTAAAACAAATACAAATAAAAAACTGAAAATTAGCAGCTGTTTCCGATGAACCATTATATGTCAACATTGATGTAAAAAACTGCCTAAGGCATAACAGAATAAGGCTATACAGTTTATTCTCCTCTGAAGCAGGATAACATTTAGTCCAGTCATACATTTATACACAATCTGGCCCCAGTTTCACGATCAATAACTAAGATTTTTACATAACTTAAGTCTGGTAAATTTTGGCAACATTTTAAGGTATTACAAATAAAACAATTTAACAAAATTAAAATATAGCTTTGATAAGCTTTGACTGATCGTGGAAATGACATCTTAAATTTCAGAATATCTTAAAAATTCAGAAAATTATTGCAGTATTAAATTTACCGGATTTAATTAAGTTAAGAAAAAATCTTAGTTTAAAAATGATTGTGAAACTGCAGGGGCTTGTTGTTTTCCAAGCTATAGCTGTTTATTGCTATGTAATTGAGCACCAACATGTGCCTGTCTCTTGGCCTAATAGGGACCTGTCAGTAAAATAGGGTGTAACGATATGCACAGAAATTGTATTGTGATTTATTATATAACTGAATATTTAAAATTCTTTTCTCCGATAGAGGTTGTGGTGGCCTAATGGATACAAATCTAGGGTCTCTCACCGCTGTGAGTTCGAGTCTGTGGGAAAGTGGATTTTCCTTGCCATTGGCCTTTACTGATTAACCTGGTATCAGTATAATGGACTGGGGGAGTGGTATGCTTGTTTGCTGCGTACTGACTCTCAGCTAGCTTGTTAAAGTTGCCCTGAGTGCACACTAGTACAAGGCAGACCATACAACACACTGGCACTTAAAATGCATACACGAAATTGTTCATAGATTAATCCATAGAGATTAATAAAATAGTTCTCGTCTCGAATAGCTGAAAAATTGCTTATGGGACGTTAAGCAATATCCAACTTTTTCTCTGATTGGTCAAATACAGTAGTACATAATAGCGATATTCAATTAAAAATGTCTCAATAAGTCCATAAATAGTTGGCATACCAAATAAACAGTAGCCATTTATATTTGTGGTGAACTTTCTGGAAAACATTTATGTTGCAAATGGGGTTCGCTGCTGTCTCACGTAATCAATACCCCCGATTCCAGGAATTATGTCAATCCAATATTAAAAGGATATAAATGTTCCACAGAAATGTTATTTGGTTTTACGTTTTCTGACAGTGAACCCTATTGTCACAATGACTTGTTAGAACACAATTTTTCTTCGAGTCAAAATTAAAAAAAACACACAAATATATTTTGTTTTTAGTTTTTATTTTCCCAACAATAACAGTTTAAATAACATTAACCTATTACATAAAATTATCTCACCTTAATTAATATTCTCCCTACATCACATAATAAACAGGTTAGTACAAATGCACAAACCAAGCTTATAGTAGGTTTATAAACTGACAAAAAATTTACAAGTTAAAAAAAAAATCTTCTAAAGTTAGTACTTATGTACTTAAATTATAGTGTTATCATAAGAATGTTTTTAAGAAACTTTGTTGATATATGTTTTAATAAAATTTCTATAGAAACATTTATAGTTTAATTTGATTTAATTTTATGCTAGAATATTCTTGTCATTAAGTTGATAGCTTGCACCATCACTAAATGTTGACAAAACTGCAGAAATTGAATTATTCTTTGTAGCTTTACAATAACTAGATGTGACTCATATAGCTTGATTTGTATGTTTCCCAAACCTGATAAACAAATTTAAAACTGACATTTATCAACAAATAAAAAGAATTATATGTTCAAACCTGTCTATAAAGACCACTTAAGGGAACCAGTAAAAGTAGCCTTTATGGGCAGGTGGAAAACAAGTAAAAGTAGCCTTTATGGACAGGTGGCCTTTTTATACAAATCCAAAAAACAAAAACAAATTAAAAGCAATTTGAATAAAATCATACAAGCTTTTAAAAGCAGGTGACCCTTATATAAAGATGGCCTTTAAGGCAGGTTTGGCTGTACACAATATCAATGAATTAAAAACAAACATAAAAATACAGGAAAATGAAAGCATACATTTCCTAATAATATATCACTTTTACCTCTTAAGACCCCAATCATATTCTGTTAATGTTATATAATTCAGTGACTGTCATGGTTGTTTATTTTCTTGAGAATAAAACAGAACAGTAGAAGAAGTTCTGTACTTGCTAAACAGCTTAAGAAAAAAAGTCTCTGGATTTGTTAGACCATTAGCATATTATAAGCAATAACAGAGAGGAAACTCTTAATAATACATGACTGAAATGCTTACAGTGAATGGATTAAAACCGTTTATTTTGATAAAGAAAAATAATGCATCGCTAGATTTCAAGGATTATGAATAAATGCTACTGTATAACATCTTTGATCCATCTGAAACTTTACATTTCTCCATTGTTTACTATATGAAATACACGGAAAATTTGTAAATTAGAGGTATGCTATTACCATAAGTACTATAGAAATATACGATAATTGGAATTAATATTACATCCGAATCAATTTGAAAATGGAAAATAATCATCAAATTTCAAAGACTTAAAAGGCTACAGCGAAAATTTTACAAGTATATAAAGTTGATTTAACATGAAACAATTTTTTAAATAATTCATTTAGAAGTTTGTGTTTCCAAGTTGTTTGTTATATAAAAATGTGAAAAAATGTGCAAATTAGAATATTTGATATAAGTTGTTTATATGTATACGATAATTGTAACAAATTTCCATTTGATTCATTTTGAAAATGGAAAATAATGATCAATTTTTACAGACTTAAAACGCATCAGAATTAATACACATGTAATACAAGCATAAAATTTATTTAACATGCAGCAACTGATTCATTTTCCCTATTGTTTGTTACATAAAATGAGACAGACTTGCAAATTACAGTATTTGATACTAAGTGGTATAGATAAAATACTTGTAATTGGAACCAACTTCCATTACAGTAAGATTGAAACTGGAAAATATTGAAAAAATTTCAGACCTTGCTGCAAAAAGGTATATATTAAATTAACAAAAATATCAATACACATATATAAACAAGAGCACTGCTAGGCAGAGAGAGATACACCCATTTAATTTTTGCCATTCAAATGTTTGGTAACATTCTTCTGCGCCCCCCCCCCCTACTAAAAAAAAACCTTGATTAAAATTTCAAAGAGGCACAATACTGAAAAATTTGCACAAAGTAATCTCTTTCTATTGCACAAACAATGTCATATCCTGGTAATCATGAATACGCAGTTTAGTAAAATCATTTGTATTGGTGTTGGACATTTGATGTTAGATGAGTAGGCGGACAAACTACTACAGACGGACAGGCAACAGCTTATGATACATAGGAGTGGACGTATAAAAATAAAATCATCATTATATTTTCTCAAACTTTTGTTATAAATTGGAAGGATGGAAAATACAAATTGCATGTATAAATTGAAATAAAAACTCTGAAGATATAGTGCCGGAGCATTATCAGCAATAATTTTTTAAAATAAAAAATGATGATTTAATTTCAATCACAACTTTGATAGAAAGAACAAATTATGAATAATACCAAACAGAGGAATTAAAATCTTAATTTTTGT
The DNA here is from genome assembly GCA_021292105.1 of Anadara kagoshimensis. Classification (NCBI taxonomy): domain Eukaryota; kingdom Metazoa; phylum Mollusca; class Bivalvia; order Arcoida; family Arcidae; genus Anadara; species Anadara kagoshimensis. Next base: position 52,763,966 of record CM037870.1, on the reverse strand, counting down.
GTATTGCAATTGTTTAAAAATGCACATTATAAGAAACAGTATTATTGGTGAAAATATTGAATATTCTCTTAAAATATGAAGTTAAGATGTATAATTAGAATAATCAGAAGTATAATTGTGGCAAGCACAATGGTGAAAATCTTCCTCTACCCCAACATGTTTAACCCACCTTATGACCATCAGAAGTTGAAAGCACATCCCAGAGATATATCATAATGACGAACACCTACAATCATTTTAAAAATGAAAATAATCATTGAATTTCAGTCCTTAAAAAACAGATGCAGAAAAATGAAATTGCCTCATGTTTGTGTTTCGCAATCATTTAAAAATGACATATTAAAAGTAACGGGATAACTGGGTAAAATGTTAAATGTTTTCCTAAAATTGGAGGTTAAGGTATATAATAATGGCATTAATCATTTTGAAAATGAAAATAATCATTGTGTTACAGTGAATGTCTACTTATTAAGAAAAAAAACACAAAGCAAATTATAAGATTTATTGAATTACAATAGTCTTGTTATATAATTGTTATATGACTAGTCTCATTCCGACCTACAGCACTTTAAATCAAACATGTCGTAATTAAGTCTTACCTATTGTTCTACTGAATGATCGATGTGCTCTTAATGATGACATTTTCTTGAATATTTTTCATGTCTGATTGGAGCATGTTCCTTGCTTTGCTGGTAATTTAATATTGGTAAGATTGCGGAAGGAAGGAAATAATGGTTGGAGCTTTGTTTAAGAATGTTTCGTATCACCCAGATGATCGCTGTTCCCCTCATTATATATAATCTATATTGTCAAGAAAATTGTCCTTGTACTTGTATATGATGACTTGAGTTAACTTGTAGCTGGTTACAAACATGACGTTACAATGATAGTTAGTTTATTTTATGTGTGTATTTTGCAGAATAAAAGATGCTCATTCACAGAAAGAAAAGTGTGAGATTTTATATGAACTACCTGTAACTTTTCACTGGCATATTACCCTCCACATTTTATACATTTTTTGTCTGCGGCTTTTCGAAAAGAAACAGGATATTAAATTGAAACTTCCCACCATCCAGACACTAATTCTCTAGAGTAATTCTCCAAAACTATGAAGCACTAGTTTACAAAACTTGGTGCAGTTAAAATTCCTGATGAATGAAATAGAATATTGTTAAAAAAAAAAAAAAAAAAAAAAAAAAAAAATGTAAAAAGCCACTTGGTAATAATACATGTTTATTCATATATATTTTTCTCAACAAAAACAATTTAGGACCATTTCCAAAATAATAATTTAGCAATAATAGTCATCTAAGAAATTAAACCTTTAATAAATCATCCACAGATTTTGATCCATAAATTTAATTTTCCAGTAAAATTCAAGCACACACTATTTTGAATTTTTACAAACTAATTAAGAATTCAAGCATGCAGCCTCGATTGTCACAATAAAAACTCTTAAAGGTTGCCAGTATGCTGTGTATAAAAGTATGCAGTGCAGTAACATGTAATTTGTAATACCAGAAAGTTTCTGAAAACCATATCAACTCTTTACAAGTTTTTAATAATATAAGCAACCCAGGCTCCAGTTTCACAATTATTTCTTAACTAAGATTTTCCTTAACTTAAACTAGGAACATTTGAAACCGTAATAATGAATTGTTAAGATATTCAGGAATTTAAGGTGTCATTTTAATGATTTCATCAAGCTTATGGGCTCTTTATTTAATTTTTGACAAATTTATTATTGGTAGTTCCAAAAAAGATTTCACCAAATTTTTCCCTATTAAAGTTAAAAAAACATCTTCTTAATTAAGGAATGTTTGTGAAACTGAAGCCTTTTTTTCTTAGAAACAATTATTTGAACACTAAGTATTAACACTAAATATTTTTATTCCAACTGGTAGCCCATTAACTGTAATGTACTTGACTCTTGGGACCTTGTTTAAGACAGGTCTTTTGGTTTACAAGTACTTTTTAATTCAGCTCAGACAGGTTCCATCATAGAAGTGCATTTAATACTAAACTAATTTATTGATAAAATTGCTTTTATTGTAATGATGTTGTGGTAGCTATTTTAAGCATTTCCCAATTGTTAAAGTAATTTTCACTTTAATTTTCATTTATTAATCAATCTAATGCTAATTTACATATTCATTGTTCATCAAGAAAATTAAAATTTCAATTAAAATTTCTGTCAATCTTATATAATACGAAAAATCTTACACAATATTAAGAAATTTTTATTGACAATTTGCTAATAAAGGAAATGTGGCTTATTGTGAAACAGATCAATATAAACCAAGATTTATAAAAAAATAAAAACCCCAAACATTTCCATAACAATCATGATGTTTTCAATATATTTTAATTAAACTGAAAATTTAAATCTATATCATCAAATTGACATGTTCAAAAAGATATTTTTAAATAAATTGCTATCAATGATTCGATCAATGTTTTTGATATGATCACAATGAAAATATTCAAAACATTCGAAGTATAAACCAGAGTATTTGCATGTCTCCAAACATTAATATCACCGGTAAATATTGAGCTAAGTATAATACATGTATGGGTAAAAACTACTTCTTAATACTAACACAAACATATTTTAAAATTTTATCGTCAATTTTGTATCCCTTCTTATGTTGCAGTATCAATTTTATCATAACTACCCTTTTTAGGAATTATCTCCCTTTATACATACAAATGGCCATTAAACAACAATGTATTGAGTACAAGATCAAAAGTTTAAAATGCTGCTAAAGAAGGGAGCTAACTCTTTGGATCTCTGAATAAATTAATAAGGATCCAAATACAGTAAAACCTCGATTCATCGCCACCATTTGTTCAGTCAAAATTTGGTGTTATAAAGGGGTTTGGTGATAAATTTAGGGAGGCTCATAAAAAAAACATAACAAAATGGATTTTGTGACTTCAAAATAGTGTGACGATATGCGAGGTGGCAAAGTTATCGAGGGGCATTATAATGAGGTTTTACTGTACTGTAATTTTTACCCACATAAAAATTATCACAGATTATATACTGGTAAACTATATATATTATCACAGTATTATAAATAAAAATGTAAAATAATTTTTGCTTTACCAATTATTGAATTATAACTTATCGATTGTAAAACTTCTACTTTTTTCACCGTTGATTAAATATGTCCTTTATGTCTTTGGGCAATACAGAAATGAAACAAAATTAATATGCAGAATGTTTAATTGATTTTTTTTAAATGTGTCCTTCTACATATAAGAAATGACATTCTTATTTTCCCCATGATGCAAGTATAAATAATAATGACATTGGCTTATGATATAATGGTGACCTTGACCATTGACATTTGACCTATAGGTAGTAGTCTAATGGGCAATCCCACATGATTTCATTTTTCTTATTTCACAAATATTACTGATTATTACTTATTTTATAAAGTATGTTAATATTCTGTTTTCAATCAGTTTAATTAAGGACTGAATTGATCACCACAGAATTGGTCAGTTACATCTATATGACATATATCTGATATTTTCTATATGTGTGTGATACTCTGATAGTATCAATATATCTATGCAGAAAATGTTGATTAAAATCTCTGGAGTAACACAGCTAATACTTTGTATGATTTATGAATGATAACCTTTTGTGTCTGGTCTTCCAATGGAGAGCTTTGATTTGTATACCACTTTCACAATTTTTTCTTACAACATTTCATTACAGCATACTTGGTAGCTAAATTAATGGTCAAGATTACATGATTACTTGAAGCAAATATCCAATATTAATTTTTGGTGCCTAAGTTGCCAAATGGTCTAGACCACTTGTTTAGTATATATCTTAACCACTCGCCACCTAGGAGACAAATCCTTATGTGGGAAAGTTTGTCAGTTCTGTTGCTAATGGTTGGTGTTTTTTTCTCTGGGTACTCTGGTTTTCTCCACCATCGCAACTGGCCACCTCGAAAAAAGTGAAACAATGTTGAGTTGGACATCAGTCACTAGTCTACTTCACTCTACAATCAATATATTTCCTTTGTAATTTGCTTTCATCCATAGGGCTTTTTTCCATAAGGCTTATTGTTTCATGCTTGAATAAATAAACACTGCCAACTTTTGTTAAAAAATATTTCATATTTTGAAGTGTCGCATCAGGCCTAGCCAGAGATTTGGTTGTTTAGTTAATTGAAATATTTAATCTAACATTCCAGTTAATACTATTTCCACCTTAATGACAATTAATTCAGAATGGTGGAGAAAACTGGAGTGGTCACTTGAGAAAACATCAACCTTTTAGGCATGCAAATTAAAATCAAATTCTCAAAATTAAAGATCTATCAAGTTGAAATTTAGCCTAGGCAGTGTAAATTTAACCTAGGCAGTGTTAGTGACATTGTAGTTTAGACCAGTCAGCCACTAAGACCCCTCCCTCTTGCCAATGAGTAAATGAGGACCATTATAATGAGGCTTAACTGTATAATAAAAAGAATTCATAATGTTATGGAAAAATGATCAACAATTTATTGTATGTATGTTTTATTTTCTTCTTTTTGTTTAAAAAAGCATGAGTGATAACATAAATAGAAGATAAATACAAAAACCTGACATCTTTAATGTATTTATCTAAATATCTAAATTGTATTTAGTATTCTATATTTAAATAGTGAACTTGAGATGAAATAAAGATAAAAGTTTTTATTTTGATATTTTTTTCTTAGTAATGGTATTTACACTTTTGAAGAGGAAAGAATGTGAATAAAAAGTTTAAAGATGTGATTTTTAACTCTTGTCTATGAATGCCAATATATTAATCAAATAATAAAATTTTGCACAAATGACACCATGTGCAGAGTCTCCATTGGTATCAGTTCTCAATGAATCTAATGAAAACATGAATCAAAGCCTAAATGATTTAATTCAGTTTGCCCTTTATGTCATAACACAAAACAATAATTATGAATTATCAATAAATTTCAGTTACTGTCACTGAGATATGAATTTCCAAGCCCTACCTAACCAAATCTCCTGGCATACACAAATTGATGACCAAAATGATTTTTGTTATCTATGCAAATCAAAAAGGTCTACTTGTGGTTAACCAAATATTTACAAACAGAAGCAAATTTAAAAAAACCTACTTGGGGTTAACCACATATTTACAAACAGAAGCAATATCACATCTTAGGACAGCATCTTATTAATTTCTCAAACTTTTCTAAACCACATAGATTTTACATTAAAGAAAAAATAAATACCCCTATAATGTAATAAATAATTCCCCCGAGATCCGGTTTTTCAAAGCTCTATTTAGCTTAATCAAATGGTTAGAGAAAATTCAATATTTAAATATTTGAATATCCAAATATTCAATATATTCTGTTTGATAATAACAATTGTGTGCATTAATTTTTTAATAGAAATTTAAGAAATATTGTCAAATACACAAGATACAAATTTTGACCAACTAAATGGTTAAGTTAAGCTAAAGAGTTTCGAAACACCGGTACCTGATGGTAATTAAGACACACGATTTAATCTTTATAACAACAATTCCTTACACTTGATCTAAATAGCTTAGAGATTATCAGATAAATAAATGGATTAACAGCAAAATTAACAAATACTAAAACATGACATATAGAAGAAAATATCTCATACCATTGTGATTTAAGTTCAAATCCAAGTCTTAATATATCTCTGATGTTGGCCGGAGTTGTGGTTAGTAGATACATTATGACCGTTGCCACCACCATCTTTGACATTGTCCTTGTGGCTTCCACTCGAACAGCTGCCACTGATCGTTTCAGTTTTGCTGTTTTTATGAAATGTATGATCAGAATGATAAAGAACGGAACGAAGGAAAACAGCAAGGTCACACAGATGTTTGTTACCAGTGCTAGCTGTGGATAAGCTTCATAGTACAGAACCACTACAAACAGGTAAAACAAAATTACGAGCGAGCAAAATACCCATATTCCAATGGATATCAATATTATGTGTTTTACTGTGGCATAGGCGTAAAACTTCAGTGGATGTACAAAAGAAAAATAACGCAAAACATACAGTGCTAAAATATGGACAGTAGAAGAAGCACCTGCCACTGATCCGATGGAGTCCACTGCCAACATGTAGTAAGATTTAACAAATCCAGTAGGAAACGTTTCCGGGAATTGAACCGCCACGATGCTGGACATGTACTTGAATACCAGGAATATAAAATCTGCAAGACCTAATGATGCCAATGTTACAAATGTTGGTGTGTGGAGTTTCCTGTCCCATATTACTCGCATAAGTACTAAAGAATTAGCCACAAGTCCAAGCAAGGTAACCGCAGTTACGATGGTTGCCACAATTAAACATTGAGCCGATAGACAGTTTCTGAGATAATGCTCCTCTTCTATTGGATCACTGGAACCGTTATCTGGTTGCCACCGGAAATCTAAATCCCATATATTAAATGATAAATTTCTATTTAACACTAATGTGGTGTTGTTCAATCTGTCCATATTGGCTTTGTTTATTTGTTGTTTAACACAATCTGTCACAGTTTAAAAACTAATCATTTGATCATTTAATTCAGGTTGAGATCTAAGTCTTTTTTTTATTACAATGTAGCCACTTTTTTGAATCACAACCAAATTTATTAAAGTTTCAACTGTTTCTAGTTTTCTCAGTTCTAAGTCTGTTTATTATTACCATGTAACCACCACTTTTATGAGATACGTGAACGTGTTTTTGATCGCCATCAACACTTGATAATTCATAAAATAGTTACAAAACGTTCCTTAATTATAAATATTCAAATTAAATAATTTGAATAAGTTGTGTTAACTTATTCTTTTTAATTATTTTCTGTCAGATCCAAAATCTAAAATTAATTAAAATTTCCAATTTAAATTCATTTTTATTTTTTTAATTATCAGAAATGAACTTAAAACATTAATTACCTGTCAACAAATGTTAATCTGTTAAAATATCCAATTTTCCTTGGAATTACGGTATAAATTTGGATGTTTGTCCTGCTATCTTAAGAAAATTCTACACATGCTCTCTCATTATACCAGAATATAGTGTCGTATCCCTCTTTATACAGTAATCGGTATCGCTGCAGTGTCATCGTAACTTCACACGTGGGCATGATGATAGTTACATGGTTTTTATTTCTGGTATTAGAATGATATTGATCTGTTTGACTTTTCCGAGTTTATCTACCAACCTACAACAGAATAATAACAAGTGGCTGCTGGCTATAACCAATGTGACATTTATCTGTTGACGTACATATATATATATTTTATGTTACGTGTAATTTTCCTACACATAAAACATCTTTCAAATAATTATAAGCCATACATATTAAAATTTTAAGATTTTGGCAGAACCATTATATTTCTGTATATATTCTTACATACAGTAAATATATCTATATTATTTTTTAATAAATTTATTCTTTTTTCTACGTTAACTGTAAATACACTTAATTTTTTGTTTCTGATAAAAATCTCTTCTGACTTCAGTGAAAATATCCAAGATTTTCACATAAAATTCCAACTGTGGTTAAAATGTCCCAGGTTTTCAATTAAAATCCTGGATTATTTTCTCTAATGCAGGATTTCCATTATTTATATATAATGGTTTTTTTTCTAAACATATTACTAGTTTGTATTTATTGGGTGGTTTTTTTGAGTAATATATTAACTTTCTATTTCAGAAAATATTAAATCCCTGTACAAACTCTATGGAGAAATGGCTAAACTTTTTTTCAGAGCATTATACCTTTGATTTTTTTCCCATGTACTTTAAAAAAAATTCTTCCACTTTTGATTCCAGTGTTTTCTGCCTTGTTGTTTGTCCTTAATTACTTGAATAATTTTTTTTCACTGTCTCTGAACAAACATCAAATTATGTTAGTGTCCAACCTAGGACTTCCTCTCTCCCAAAGTCCACAAGTTATCGGACCCAAGTTATCATAGCATGTGTCCATACAATACACTTTTAATGATAAAATGTCTACTGTTGTGTGTTTACTAATGGGTATATGGACGTGTCCTCAATTCTCGATTTCATGTGATGATATTCCATTAAAGATGTACCATAAACATGACACTTTTAATAAGAGCCTTCAGGGAAGTTTTTAAAGGAGCTCACTTTCAAAGACATTATATATAGATGTTCCTAATAATTCTGTTGTCCAAGTTTCCGTCTATTGTAATATATTATTTAATATCAAGAAATACAAATATTTTCAGATTTCAGTGTTTGAATTTTCATTAAGAATTATATTTTTTTCAAAATATATTTATTCTTATTTTAAAATGTAATTTAATAATATTCATTTCAGAAAACCAGGCATTTACAACAAAATGGTAAAAAAAATTGATAGGAGATTGAATCTGCATCCTTGAGATACCTTAAAGGCTAACACTTAAACCACTTGGTCATTACATTTGCTTACATGAATTATGTCCCCAAAATGAAGGGGGGGGGGGGGGAGAGAGAGACAGATATAGCATTTATTCCATTTCATCCTTCAACATTTTTCTTAAAACTATTTAACAGATCTTTATAAAACGTCACATGAACAATCTTTGGGTATAGTAGATGTGCTAATGTCTATTTGTATTTTAATCATGCACGCAGTTGGGAAAACATGGATTCCCGGTTGGGATTTGTTTAGGGTTACACTTGATATGGCATGCCATTTCCATTATAACTTTTTCCAATCACAATTTTATGATCGCATGATGTACAGGTATATCAGATACCCAATATTTATAAAAAAAAAAAAATACAAATTCTACAACCATTCAGTTTTATAATATTAACAAACATGTCATTGATGCTAGACTGATAATTATTCAAGTTGGGTGGGACCTCAGTAGATTAGTAGTCCAAAACAGGTGCTCACAGATTACAGAACCTCTCACTGCCTAGGTTCAAATCCGCTCAGGACAGATCCTTATTGTGAGATAGTTTTTCAGTTCATTTGTTGAAGGTCAGTGGGTTTCTCCTTGCATTTGGGTTTCCTGCAACATCACAGAACTGATCATCTCAATATAAGTAAAAAAAAAATCCTGACTGGTGCTTAAAACTTTACTTCACTCCTGGTAACTTTTTTCAAATTCATTATTAAAAACATTTCACTGAAACCAATACCATATTAATATCCAACACAGTGTAATGTGTAAATTAAAAGATCACATGCCATCTGCTTTATTTTGAAATAAAAAAACAAAGGAAAAAAAATACCCACATTTTCAAGTTAAGAAGATAATTATTGAATCTTTATCAAGTACAAAAAAAGAAAAAATCTAATGTAACTCCAAACAAAGATCAGTCAGCTTTATCGGGAAACGCTGAGCTGATAATGATTCAATTATTTTTCCAGAATCCTAAAAAACGTCAAATGAAGTGTTTATCCAAAAAATGTTCCTATTTATAGAAAACCAAACAGTTTACTAAATTGTAGATGATAATTATTCAATAATTATCCAGCACCAAAAAGTATAAGTTGGTAGATTATTCTAACCTTTTATTGGAAAACCAAACAATTCAGTGTAGCAGAGATGACAATTATATGTTAGTTGTCCAATAGTTTACAACTGTTATTGAACAGTACAATATGAAGAAAAAATAAATCCAGATTACATAGACAGGATCGGCAGGTAATAGCTCAATATTATCAGAAAACAGGACAACACTAATTATGTTAAAAATGTTTGAAAGAAATAAAAATTTTCAGCAGGGAGTAATAAGATATAATTTAAACCAATCAGTCATCGTTACTGTTGTAAAGGAAACATAAGTCTGATGGCTGGTAGAAATATTACTTGTGATTACATGTAGTGGAAATATGTCACTAAATATTGGAGAGAATGTGTTAATCTCACCCAAGGGATTTATCAAGAAAAATAATTCTTGATTTATTTTTAGAACTTGGGTTTACTCCTAGATTAAGAAAAATGTGAAATGGTTTGGAAATGTATGTCATGTAATCATAATTGTTACAAAAGGAGACCTTTGGGATTTGGTTACCATATTTTGATCCTTTCTTCATTGATTTGAGATGCTTTAATAATGGGTCATACAGACATATATTCTGAGAATTTTATACAAAATTTATTTAAGATGAAGCTAATGATCTAAATATAAGTAAGGAGTAGTGTTATGTGACACAGTGAAGATTCTTTCTCTTATATCAAGGTTTTCAGTTTTTATAATTTGAAGAAAAATTGGAGTACTTGAAAAAAAATCCTCTGACCTTTAACAATCAAATTGTCAAGCTTTCTCACACTATGATCTGCCTAAGTGACAGTAAAAGGCAGAACACAAGTTTACATGGTGTGCAAGTTTTGTGCAAATGTTTCTGATCTGCTTTGCAGGGCCCCACAAACGCCGATAAGGTCATTCGGCGGTAAAAATCACTGCTTTTAAAAAAAAAAAAAAAAAAAAAAAAAAACCTCATTCATAACACCCCCCCCCCCCCTTCATTGGTTTATAGAGCTTTTTGGTGGAGCTTACATTTCGTCTGGAATGTTACACAGCAAAAATCTACTTTTAGATGCTGCCTTTCTTTCTTCATTTTATTCATGAAAAACTATTCATCCAAACAATCACCACAAAGTCGGGAAAGACTACAGCCATGTGCTTTGTTTACTTTCTGTCACTATCATGATTATGTCCCTTTAATACATGTTATTCTAAGCAGAGTGGATAACGACTATTTGTCAGGTTAAAGTAAAAAAAATATATGGCTGTCACATGTTTTACTGCTTACATGGTCGTAATAATTAAAATCTGGGTTTATTTAGAAGAATATTAAAGAGATCATGATTTTATTATCGTCATACAGCAATTCTATAAAATAAGGAATATATAATAAGGTAATTTTGTTCATCTGCCTTGTGCAATACACATCGTTTGCCTACAGTAGCTCTGTTCCAGAACAGATGGAGATTTTCTTTTTTGTGCGGAATATTCAAATAGGATTCGAATAACAGCCAACTAATATTCAAATGCTAAATTTGGTATTCTTTTCACCTCGCTTTTTGAATCATCTCCTTAAAACATGCAACAAGGCATAAATAAAACTGAGGCCTCATAAGGTATTTTGTTTACACGGTTTGTTGAACACACATGGTCTCAGTAATAATTAAGTGATTAGAGGATTAACTCAGGTGTTGATTATACACAGTCAATCATTAATTACTTATCACATCGATTGTACACCTGTGGGACACGTGGCTTCATCTTAAAGCCTTGTGTGATTTCTCGATCTAATCTTAATTAACAAGACAAAATTTAGAAGGTTTATAGGGGGGAAAAAACCGAATGACCGAATTTCAATTCGGCGTTTTATTTGCCAATTCGGTGATTTTTAGCCGATTTTGGCGATTTGTGGGGCCCATACATGCCATATTTTTATGGGAGCAAACTGTGAGATTGGTGGCAATTTTAAGGGAGTTTTGAAAAAAATAAGGGAGGTTTTACATAAACCTGTAATCCCCACAATTTTCGCGTATTCTTAGGTTTTTTTGACAACTATAAATGCTATTGTATTTTGTCACAGCATAATGTCTTTTTCAGACTTTGATCTTTCATCTGAATTTTCATGAAAAATAATTAAGTGTTCATTACATTATATGTAATATTTAAAAGATTTGCATTTTGTCAAAACATTCAATGATACAACACCAGTGTAGATTTTTATTACAAATAAGTTTCCTTTTTTTTCATTTTATCAATGAACAATTTATTCATTAGATACCCACAGTACATATTCAAGACTTTTTATTATTAAGCTACAAGTAATACTAAATAGAAAATCCATGGGAAATAAGATCTTATATAGTTTAGTACATTTTTTTTATTCAACTGTTCAATGAAAGAATGTGTTTATTTTTTGTCTGGAAAAATAAATAAGTTACATAACAAAAACCTGCTTTCAGATGATCATTTTATCAATGAAAAGGTTTATTCATCCAAACAATCACCATGCAAACAGTGTCAAATGACTGATTCTGCCATGTGCTTTTGTTTACTTTCTGTAGAAACATGATTATTCCCCTTGATATACTTTATACATGTTATTCAAAGCAGACTGGTTAACGACCATTTTATCGGGTTGAGTTAAAACATGGATGCTACAGCATGACTTTTAGTGGTCACTTCAGACAGCTTAAATAGTCTTTTTCTTGAAATTTGGGTATGTTTAGAAGAAAAATAAAGAGATCATGATTTTAATTGCGTTATACAGCCTTCATTTAAATAAGGAATACATAAAAAGGTAATTATTTCCATCTGTCTTGTGCTATTCACATCGTTTTCCATCCAAAAAATTCCCTGTTCAGAAAAGATAGTTTCTCTCTGCCTCTGGCGCCGGATATCTGAATGGAATTTTCACAAAAAGGAACAATTTGTGTAATTGCTTATTTATCTATCACATGATAAATCCATACACGTGTATCTTAAATTAAATGACCAAGTACACCATGAAGGTGACAACGCGTGTCCACTTGCCGATTAGGGGATTATCTACGGTACATTGCACACGACTTTGGACACTTCAAACCATGTTTATTCAGTAATCATCCCAACTGATTGGCGTAGCTTGTTTGAAAAAAATTAAAGGGAGACATAGCAATTTCCCGTGAGAAATTGATCTCACGCCGGGAGTTTCAAAAATAAACAAAAATCCGTGAGGTTTTGTCTCACGGCGTGAGATATGGCATGTATGGGGGCCCTGCTGCTTTGTACCATTGTTTACTTGTGACAAGTCAGTACACCTGCCAGCAGTATTGAGAGAAACATTGCAGACCATTTATTCTATTAAAGTGGTGCTGTTTTACACCTTGGTTAAAACTTTTCTTTTATATTGCGGTAGTCAGTTATTAGATGAGGAAGTAAACCAGAGTACCTTGATAAAACCACTAACCTTTGACAATTAAGCTGACAAAATTTTTCTCACAAGGATTGGGAGTGGGACTGAGATTGATAGGAAATCTAGGTAAAACAGCGAAATTTCCTATTTTGATGTATAAGATATGATGCAGGCATTTAAATATCAAATTGATATGCTCTTTTTTAAAACAATTCAAATTTGAACAAATTTGAAATCACCAAGAGAGATGTGATCCACATTTAAACAAAATAAATGACATTATCAAACCCAAATGATGTGAATACATGTGTGTATATTAAATACAGATTTTAGTGACAGCAGAAATCCTGAGTGATCTCTTAATAAACGAACTCAAACTTAAGGTTAACCTCTGATGGTCGAAATCAACTTATTGTGACACAGTTAATTGTCACACATTCTTGTGAGGTTGTAAAACCAAACTTTATATTACTAGTACTTTTTTATTTTTATATTAAGTCACTTTTTTAAAATTTGAATTTCAATCATCTCATATTTAAAGTTTTTATCTTAAAAAGATTTCTTGTGGAATGGATTTTGCCAGTGTAATGTCAGTGTACCACATGATCAATACCACTTAACGTTTTGGAAAAGGTTTACATTGTAATATCCTGCAATTATGTTGTTTCTGGCAGAAACGTCAACTAATGGGGTTCGCCGCTGTACCACGTGATACCTTCTAACATGTCTGTGAAACGCTTGTTACAATGGACATGGAATCGCACAATATGACGCTTTCCCTTAAAACGACGTTATTCCGGGAATTTGTAACGTTGACATTTTCCAAAATGTTCCGCACAAACGTTAAGAGGTATTGATCACGTGGTATGGCGGCGAACCCCATTCCGTATCCAATAAAAATAATTACTCCACACAAACGTTAAGAGGCATCACATGGTACACTTACAGAATCTATTACCGGTACACACCATATATGGTAAAAAATATTATCCATGTTTACCATGGAAACATGTTCTGTTGGACGATTCTCCAGTTTTATGGTGATATTTTCTATTAAAATGGTATAACTGTATACAGACTATCAGTTTCAATAAAATAAAATAATTGTAATTTGTTTTTGAGGGTGTTTTTAGATTTCTAGTATAAAAATACCAATGCTGGTTGAAATAAGTAGATTTAATGATTCCTAAATGCTGTTAACTTATTCAATTTTTTTAAACCATTGAACTAATGTTTCTTTTCATATACATTAAAATAATTTTTCTTTTCTTTACGCTGGGCATACAGATGTAGTAATCAAAATCTCATATATATAGTTTACTGGGGATAATTGTAAATTCTAATCTTACAAAAAAAAAAAAAGCGAAATAGATTTTCCATCATGCCATATTGTCATTCCAAGATACTCCCCTACATTTATTTAAGCATTGTTGGATGTTAGTCAGTATAATTGCATGTGAATTAATAGGTGTATCAAATATTCACATTATTCACAAAAGTTAATCATTTGTTACTCTAGTGTATTTGTGCAAAAAATAAAATGAAATGCAAAAATTTCTTGTGATTTATTGTTCCCTATGACATTTGTGCAGAATCAACTATGAGTATCTGTACTTTGGGTATGAAATCACATCTGAAGTTGAAGTTTTCTAAAATTAAGTATATTCATGTGGTATGCTTGAAAATCCCATTGTTACACAGCCATGACTGTCAGTATTGTTTAACTAAAAATAAGGCCTAGAGTGACATTGTCGGTCAAGTTTTAGGGTGGAATTTATTATCTCCCGCAGGGCTCAACATTAACATTAGCCTGATTGCCCGGGACAACTAAAAAGTGCCGTCGGACAACCCAACTGGACAGTGATGTTGTCCGACAGTAATATTTTCCGCCGCCCTTCAGTATCGTTGATCACATTTCTATAATGAATATTTAACCATGTAAGTGACGATATTATCGACCGGAACTTGTATGTAAAATACTTTGGAACGAGGTTATAATCTTACTCTCCTCTGCGCTTAAAATTGATGTTTGCTTTAACAACATTGAAGCGTTTGATTTATGTAGATTGTTTACATGCGATAACAGGAGAGGCAATAGATCTGTCCAAATTTTGGTTTCCCTGTGGTCCTCTTAAAAAATAAAAAATAAAAACTCTGAGGAGGAAAAAAAAAGATTTCTACGACAACTTAAGAACAAAACAAGTTCGCTTGTTCCAGGAAAGTTGGTCAAGCGAATTGATATTTACAACTGTGAACAGGTTTATCACACAGTTTATATTATCATTAACAATAGGCACTAAATTACTTTAGATTTGAATTAATAAACATACAGGTTATAGCTTTAAGTCTTCAGCAAATGTAGTACTGATTTTAGCTGTAAACTTTCAGACAAGTTTGTTTTTCCGAAGGACAACCAACTTTTTCATCTACTTGTCCAATGGGACAAGTTAGAAGAAAAGTTAATGTAGAGCCCTACCCTGCCTTATAAAGAAAAAGCGAGATATTAAAATAGAGTTTGTGTCCTTCCTTCCATCTGAAATTCTTGTCTGCACAAAATCTACAAAAGTATGAATTACTATTTCATGAAACTTGGTGCAAAGCATCCACATTGATAGAAGATGTGCATTTCATTAACCCAGAGTTAGTTAGCTCATTTATTTGGGTGTAATTGCCCCTTGAACATATGTGCAAATCGGGGAAAAAACTGCTGACAGGGGATCCTAATTCACAGAAGTTGCTTGTTCGTAATGATAAATGAGAAGTTGAAATGATGTTATACAGATCATCTTTTAAAGAATATTGGCGTCAGTTAAATGCATCAGACAACCAAAGAAGGGCAAAAGAGAAATCCATACAGATTAAAAATACCCAAATCCATCTTTTCTGCATGATTAATGGGGATCATAGTAAAGATGAACTTTAATTGGATATTCTACTATGTGATGAATTTAAAGACAGTAAAATCTATCTACCAGATTGTGGGGATTACTTCATTGTTAATGAATAGTTATCTGTCTAACTCGGAAATGCTCAGAAAACTTATTACATGTCTGATTGATTCTGACAAAAACAGACAAAAAAGATACATATAGGATTATTAGCCAATTACTTTATTGAATATATTGCATAACTGACTAATGTAGTTTATGTATACTGACAGGTCTGAGGCTAACCTCCCTGTATATACCTTATTAGAGTATTTTTATATTTACGGTAATAACAATAGATCCTCAATTTTCATAATTTGATTTTGTTCTTTAGAATGCAGTTAATGTATACAAAAGGTTATATGTCCCTATTTCAAAGATGTATTGAACTACTTCTTTAACCCAGACGGTTGATTGTTAAATTAGTGCCATAATTTGAATATTTGGGATTTTTACCCAAACTAATTAGTTGTGGTTATTCTTTCCTCAAGCATTGTGTGTTTAGAATTGAAGCCACAGATGAAGGCTTTGTTTACAGCAACTGGTTGGTATACCACTACAGTAGTTCAGTTGGTAGAGTGGGAGGTTGTGGGTTCAAATCCTGGCAGGCTCTTACCAAGACTTGAAATATGTAGTGACCGATTTCTTTCCAAGCACTCAGCATTTCCAAATGGAAGTCACAGCGTCTCTCAGATCAGATCTCAGATGAAGCATGTAAAAGAATCCTCCCTGCACATAGCCCTAAGTGTACTGCAAAGGTCACAATTTCTGCCACTTTGCCTATAGCTGGTGACATCTTAATATAAGTGAAATACTCTTTACTGGGACATAAACACCATTCAATCAATCAGTCAATCAAAAGTGGTTAGTTTTCCCCACCATCTTAGAACTGACATATTCAATACAAGTGTAATGAGCTTTGACCAATGCTGCTGACTAATCAGCCAATTATCAGTTTGTACTATTATCAGATTTTATTCTTGATAACATCCTCTAATTTTGTTGTCTGGGCATGATATTATTTTCAAATAAAAAGAACACATAGTTAAGAAAAAACCCTCCCTTTTAACCCTCTATAAACCAGTCTGTTATAGAAAATAAACAATGTTATATCATCAACTACGGTAGAAGACTATTTTTGTTATTTCAACAATTACAGAGTTTTTAGAAGTGATAATTATATATAATTCCGGTGGGCTGCTGTCTTGAGTTTTATTTCATCTATATTAGTTTTGTTTTTGATGGGAAGAAATAATGAAGGAAAGGCATTGTCACTTATTATGTTTTACTGGTGTTTGAAGTACATGTACAAGGGACTTCACTCACCTGGGCCTCTGTGATAGAGTAAATACAAGGAACTTCACTCACATGGGTCCCTGTTATAGAGTGGTTGCTGTGTGATTGCTTTTAAATACATGTACAGTGCTTCTCAATTGGGCAGATCCTAATGTGATTAAGTTTCTCATTTCGATTGCCAAAGGTTGATTGTTTTCCTTTAACTTTGCAGTCTGATTTCTTCATACACAGTCTTACTCATGAGTTGAATTTCAATTTGAATTCTATTTTTATTTAGTTCCTTTAAATACGACAAAACCTTGTTTTGCCCCACAATAACTTTGCTTCCTCACATATTACCACAGTAAAACCTCATCTTAATGCCCCTTGGTAACTTTGCCATCTCAATTATCACCACAGTAAAACCTCATCTTAATGCCCCTTGGTAACTTTGCCATCTCACATATCACCACAGTAAAACCTCATCTTAATGCCCCTTGGTAACTTTGCCATCTCACATATCACCACAGTAAAACCTCATCTTAATGCCCCTTGGTAACTTTGCCATCTCACATATCACCACAGTAAAACCTCATCTTAATGCCCCTTGGTAACTTTGCCATCTCACTTATCACCACAGTAAAACCTCATCTTAATGCCCCTTGATAACTTTGCCATCTCACTTATCACCACAGTAGAGCCAGAGTATAATGCTCCCTAAAGCACCCTGCAGATTTGCATATCGGTGGCATTCACACTATTTTGAAGTCCCAAATCCATATTTTTCCCCATATAAGCTTCCCACAATCTATTACCAAACCCCTTCATAGTGCTAAAATTTGACTGAACAAGTGGTGATAGTGAATTAAGGTTTTACTATAAAGAATATTATTTTTCATTCAAACTAAATTAATATATTGGTAATAATACATAAATATCCTTTGACAGAATGAGAGAACCTAGTTCTCTATAATAATTATTTTATATTGTGTATTGGATTATTTTATCATCTACAAAACTGTGTCAGTGGTTTAAATTACTTTATAAATGACAATATTTGATAATTAAGTGACATATATTGACAATATGAATAGAAAGTGATGGAATACCAATTGATTAGTAATGTTCTTAACAGTTTTCAGTACTTCAGGCACCAGTTTCACAATCATTTCTAAACTGAGAGAGATTTTCTTAACTTAATTTTAGTATTTTTTGCAATTTTTTATAATATTACAAAAGTTGACAAAAACAAGCATTTGAATGTTATGATCTTAAGGTAATCTCCAAATTACATCTTAAAGGCTTTGATTATCTTGAAAACTAACAAAATTATTCAGATTCAAATTTGACAGTTTTAATTAGACAAATATTGATGATTGAAACAGAAGTGAAAGTTAACATAGTGCAAAGGGGTACATGTATGCCACATCACAGCTTGATGGACTTAATGACCATTGCAACGGAGGTAACTCACTATTTTATGGGGTTTTTTTAAATTTCGTTTTTTAAATTTTGATGCATACATTTGGAATTTAATTTCACCATAGAACTATTTTAATTCATTTGTTCTTTTCACATCTTTGTTTTCTTTCCAATTGTCTTTCAAATCTTAGAACTTAAAATAAATATATCAATACTCCAAAGAATCCGTGGTTGCCATGTTGTCTAGCATGCACTGACAGATCACAGTATCTCAAACTGCCTTAGAATCGACTCCCACTCACTAGTTTGATGCAAGGATTAGAAATATGATCAGTTCATGCCTGAAGGTAGATTGCTTGTTTTGCCCAGGTGCTCTGATTCCATACACCACCCCAAGACTGAGTGAAAAAATCTCTCTCTCTCTCTCTGTTATTTAAGTTTCAATTATATTGTTTTTTCCTGTGTTCTCCTTATTTTTTGTTTATCAAAATATAAGATTTCTAGATATATCAGAAAAATAATTTATTGGATTTGAAATAAATCACTATATGGCAGACATTTAAAATTGGATATTTTATCCCTAAGGAAATGAAATGTCAATTTCTCTTTTACTGTCAAAACCAATATGATATATACAAAATAATTATGCTTCAAATAAAACAGATTCCAGGGATAAGCATTAGAGAACTTGTCAATTTCTTCTGTCTTACAGCACTTTATCATTGGAGAATGTATCTCTCTGTCAATTATCAGTTGACAGGTTTTTTAAATTCGTCAATTTAAAACTACACAGGTTATTTGGTGAAATTTATACTCATTGATGCATAAAATTAAATTTTGGACATTTTTATTTTTTTAATTTCATGCCATTATTTATTCTGACAAAATTTGTCAACATAAACATGTTTTGTATTATATCAAGGGGTACAGTGTACTTGTTTAGGACAAAATTCTGGCTAATCTATGGATTCTAAAACATTTTGATTAGAATTGACTGAGGAAATGATAAGATACTTTATTGACATTGGATATAGTGGCATCAGGGTTTAGGTTTATACAGTACAGCGATGGAAGTCTTCCACTTCTTTGTTTTCTATGTCATATTAATTTTAGCTCACTTGAGCTGAAATCTCAGAAAGGCTATTGCAATTATTCGCTGTCCATCCATCTGTCAAACATTGTCCTTCATGTGTCATGCATTAACTGTTTACATTTTAGCCATTTCCTCCAAAACTACTTGTCTTAATGTGATGAAACTAAGTGATTATTATGCCTGGTTGATGGGCATTCTAATTACTTTAAATTAAGGAGTTATGCCCCTTTGGGACCCCATTTAAAAAAGGTGGGTGGTAGTGAAATAGTAGTAAAAATCTTGAGAGAGAAAAAGACTTCTACTATGAACAAATAAGAGATACATCTTTGGATATTTTATGTAAATCAGTGTTAGGATACTTAGTTTCAAATTTGCACAAATCATAGACATTAGAACAGACTTTACCATTGGTTCTTTCTATAGACCTGTTCTCGAATAAAGTCATTTGATGCTGTTTCTAACCACAGCATACTCATGATGGTCACAGAACAATATTTATGGGGCCCTTATTTAATATCTTTATTTTTGCTAATATTTTAGGGATTATTCAATATTTGATATTAGAATTTTGTCATTTTATTCGAATAAAAACAGCTATATTATAATAATACAAATAGGAATAGATTAGAATAATGGTATTCTAGATCCCACTCAATGTTCTTTCACTTATATCAAGGCAATTGACAGATCGCCCGCCATGCCCACAATGTTCCGACAAAGGCCTGGCATGCTTGAATTACACACAGAAAGAATGAAAACACAGCCTGCATTGTGCCATTTAATAATGTCATCGACACTAGTCATTAGTTGTTGTGATGCTGCTTTAGTACTGTAATGGCAGCCAATGTCGGAACATAAAAGGCATGGCAGGCGATACATGAATTAGTTCTTGGAGGAAACTAGATTACTGGGGAAACCACTTACCTTCATCAAGCAAACTGACAAACTTTCTAACACTAGGATCTGCCTGATTGGGTCTCGTACCTAAGCAGTAAGAGGCGATGTCATAAGTGTACATTTTAGGCCTTCCACCCCCAAGGCCCAGTACAAAATAAGAGTGTATAGGTCGCCACTGAATTTGGGAAATAGAAACATCATTATGAAAAATAACAACATGTATTGATAGTTTTCATGGTAACATGGTAATAATGTTAATTTATTATTTATTTCAGTTTTGTGATTTACAATTTGGAGAGTGAAAATAAATATCTGATGGACATGAGTATCAGTGTATGTCTAACTGTCATGCCAACACTGAATTGTGAATTTATAACACAAATCTTCAAAAATACCAAACTTCCACAGAAGCCATGTAAATGGGACACAGGATTCTCCAATCAAAGTTAGTATATTATAATGTATAATGTATTAAAAAAATCTGATTTGTTTGGCAATTTGAAGACTACTGGTATTTTATTGAGATCACAATTTGAACTGGATTTTCATATTCCAGGAGGTAATACTGTAAATGTTTTAATTTTGGTGGGTACAAATTTTAGCACAAAATATAATTTGGGTAAATTAGTTTAGCTATATTTCATCTTGTTCACGAAATTTTATTTAGATTTTTAGTGGATTTTAATTAGTGCTACAATATAGTCAAGAAAATAGCTAAAATTAGTACACCATTAAAATGAAAAGTTTTACAGTATATCAATATAATGAATTGACTTTCCTATCAAAAATATTTCATTTATATATGGTGACTGATGGCAAACAGGTCTTCATCCTGCTTGCCAATACCCATCAAAAAGACATTTAATTTTCTCTTTTTTATGGAGTATTTGGTGGTTTCAATTCCAATCGAAAACAAACATACGGATCCATGTCATAATGACATTCTAAAGCAAAGTAAAACTTTGAAGACTGGCAAATTAAGTTAAGCATGTCAACTTCCACCAGGGAAGTGAGGCTGGGTGCTCTGGAAGGGTAATCACTTCCTGTTTAGCTAGCTACATCCTCTACATGTGTAATCAAATTTGAGAATGAAAGGAACATAGAACTAAGATAAATTGGTATACAGTTACATCATTTTAACTTGTTTTCGCTCTTTTGTTTTTTTTAGACTTTTCATTGGTTGCATGGCAACAAGAAGAAGGTTTGGCAGCCAATCAGTCATTAAACAGTGTTCAGATATCTAAACTGATTGAAGTACTGGGTATTGGTGAATATTTAAGTTCACCTCAGTGTCGCAGATACTTAAGTCCATACTCACCAGGGATTCAAGGATGGAATTCAGGTATGTTTGAAATATATACTGTATATTGCTTTATTTCCATGGTGTCAAATTTCTGTGGTTTGATGAGGACTAGTGTATTTGCAGTGTCAAATTTTCAGTCTTTTGAGCAACAATACTGAATGCCTCCAAATGTTGTATTTTGCAAAATTTTATTTTGGTGGGAGTGCACTGGACAGCGGATATAGCGAAAGTAAAACCACAGTCAAGTATAAGCATTAAACAGTATATTGTCCAAAATACAAAAAAATATAAAGGGAAGTAATTACTGATTGCTAGCTAGCTAGGTTAATTCAATTTTAGATTAAACATTTTGATAAATTTTGATAGTCTTTTGATGACGCTTTTATCATTCATTTTGTGAAATATATAAATAATACTATCTTGTGTTTATTATCAAACAATGCACAGACAGAAGTGTATGTGGTGAGTGTGAAATTCTAAAGTTGTAACTTAGATTCTTTATCCCTCACCTTTCAAGAAAGAATGTGGTAACCTTGACCTTAATGATTTACCTGATGACCTTGATTTTTGTTCCAGAGTGTAGTAATCTTGACCTTAAAGATTTACCTGATGACCTCGATTTTTGTTCCAGAATGTGGTAACCTTGACCTTAAAGATTTACCTGATGACCTTGATTTTTGTTTCAGAATGTGGTAACCTTGACCTTAATATTTACCTGATGACCTTGATTTTTGTTTCAGAATGTGGTAACCTTGACCTTAAATATTTACCTGATGACCTTGATTTTGTTTTAGAATGTGGTAATCTTGACCTTAAAGATTTACCTGATGACCTTGATTTTTGTTTCAGAATGAGGTAATCTTGACCTTAAAGATTTACCTGATGACCTTGATTTTTGTTTCAGAATGTGGTAACCTTGACCTTAAAGATTTACCTGATGACAAGATAAGTTGTTATATACCATCATACTGCACAAAGATACAATGCTGTATGGATATAGAACTAATCCAGAGATCTGTTATAACAACACTTGACCTTGACCCTTGTAACATGACCTTGACATTACAGATTGAGAGACTCCACACTGAGGTGGCATTGCATGATTTTATTTGGGGTAAGTTTAGAAAATAAAATGTTTTGCCTACAAATGTCATTTCTTATTTTATACTTCCTTTGAGCCTTTTATGTTATCTTATACAGATATTGACTTTGATGATCCTATTTCCCATAATTTGAGGAAGATCAGATTATGAAATCTAAGTTGCTTATTGAGTGAGTGAGTACTGCAAATATGAATGTATGGATGAGTGAGTGGGTGTGTTTGTGAAAAAATGTGAATGATTATTTAGTTAATGAGAGATGGAACAAACATTTATACCTATACCTCTATATGTGACACATTGCATATGTTCATATCCAAGGGAAATACAATGTACATTTATTGTCACCTTAAAGGGGGGGGGGGGGTATAGCATATCATTATAGTTATTTTACCATCCTGTTTTCCTAATCTTTTTTTCACAATATTTCAGGTCAAGTACAACATTTCTACTTGTTTGGATTTATCAGAATAGAGTAAGTTCCAATACAATACAGATAACATAAACTGAATTATAATGGAAATAGAGTTAGCAAGCATATAATCTGAATAATACATACCATATTTATTGTCTATGAAAAACAATTTGAAAAACATTTATGTTGCAATTTCTGGGAAAACATCAAAGATTTGACTAAAAGTTTGATAACTTTTTTGTTGCAATTCTGGTAAAACATCAAAAGTTTGATAACTTATCATTTCTGGATTGTTGTCAGTATACCAGTAATCTGACTAAATGATTTTAAACAATTTAATTAGACCCCGAACTAGTTTTAGGGGTTATATAGGAATAACCATGTCTGTCTGTCTGTCCATGTAAAACATGTCCATGGCCATATCTCATAGCTGCTTCAGACGGCTGTC
The DNA here is from genome assembly GCA_021292105.1 of Anadara kagoshimensis. NCBI lineage: Eukaryota > Metazoa > Mollusca > Bivalvia > Arcoida > Arcidae > Anadara > Anadara kagoshimensis. Next base: position 52,740,200 of record CM037870.1, on the reverse strand, counting down.
ATAAAACTTCACATGAATATAATTTTCATGGTCCAAAGTTTGTCATCGAAGGTCAAGGTCGCAGGAAAACATTACATCTTTGTAGATGTTGCGGGCATGGGGTATTTGGCTCAAAGGAGACAGTTCTGTTCTGCAATTCTTAAGTATTCATCTGCATGCTGCACAACACATCATATCAAAATTATTCAGAACAGACCCAGACATCATACAAATGTTTGATTAAACATGAGATTATAATAATAAGATCATATTTTGTCATAAATGTCTGATCATTTGATAATGTGACATAAAATACTGTATTGGGAAATTATAGCATTCTAGCAGACACAAAAAAATTAAAAGAATGATGAATATTGAATTTTAATATCATATAACGTCTGTGCAGCAGTAACAACAAACAAGTAAATGAAAAGTCGGCTACTAAATTTTAAATGTCACTTCTACAGAAATTAATTAGTTTATGGTACTGTGAAATCATTAATTTTGTGGTATCCCAAATTTCTTTGTTGTCATAGATACATTGACCCACAAATTTAAATGTCAACAAAAAAGTAGTTCTTACAAACTAAATTTACACACCCACAAAATTTGGACACCACAAAAAATAAATGAGGTAAGAGTTCTATTTGTACCCTCCACTTATTAAATTCCAAATATTCAAAATTGCTTGATTCCTTCATTTTTAGACTTTTTTTTTAGTCAAAATTAAAATTTTAGTCGAGGGTACAAATGGGGCTTTCTCCATAAATGATTCACAGTATGTAACCAATTAATATAAAATTATCTCTATGTATTTACAGTTTTACCATTGATAATTTGTATGGGCAGGGTAAATACTTGATAAGCATGAATCTGAGTACATGTTACGAGTACAATGACAATTGTGCCGTAGTCATTAAACTGTTTGACAACACGTTGCTGCCGAAGCAGACATGTGATTGGAGCTCTGACTTTGTCATTCCTAGTAAGTAATAAATATAATGCATTTTATTGTTCATTCTTTACTGTAATGATCTGGTTTGCCCCGCTGATGACATATTACACATTTTACAAGGCAAGAAGTCTTGGGTTCAAATCCTACATTTTTTCCTATATGATAACCTTTGGTGTTTCAGTGGTATAAGGCACTAGTATAAAGATTGCAGCTAGCACCTTTCACGCCTTCGTTTAAAACCCACTCAGACAGATCATTGCAGGGGAAAGTTTTCACTTTACTTACTGAAAATTGGTGTATAGGTATTCCAGTATCTGAGAAATGACCAGCTTGATATAAGTGAAAACAAAATTTTTGGCTAAGGCATAAAGTACCAGTACTCAACTCTGTCTGGTGCAGTTTTGATGGCATTAAGATCATTAAAATGATTACTTACCAATGTCAGTCAAAGATATGTCCATCCAAGTCAATTTTTTTAGGATTTCTACCATGTGAGAAAATTAGAAAACCAAAATATCATCAACATAAAAGATATTTATTTACTGAACTTATCATGTTGTGACATGATTGTAAGCATAAGCAACACATCAACATTACCTATCCTTTTATAGGGCAGATTTGCAGTTGTCTATAAACTCTTTTTTGTAACTTACCGTATACTTGACGTATCGCCAGCGATGCCTTTTATGTACCGACACTGGCTGCTATCATGATACCAAAGCAGCGTCACAACTAATGATGTACTAGTGTCAGTGACGTCAATAAATGGCACAATTCAGGCTGAGTTTTCATTCTTTTTGTGCTTAATTCAAGCATGTTGGGCCTTTGTCAGAACATTTTGGGCGTGGACGGTGATCTTTCAATTTTATATGCAAAGTAACTTTTAATAAAAAAAATATTTTTCCTTTTTTTCCTTTTTTTTTTATAGATTTCTCATTGTTTCAATGGTTACAAGGTCGAAATATTGCTCAAGGCACCCAATTAGCGGACCATGATATCCTAATTCTTATGGAAGAAACTGGGTTGTCAAGATACAAATCTGATGTGTCATGTGACCGACAACAGGCCCCTTACAACAATTCTGTCAATGGATGGACCAAAGGTAAATAGATTTTCCTTAACAAATCAATCTATTTCATTAGTATAAATTAACTGAAAAAATAAGATAAGTACATTTAAATATATGTGGACTATATTGAAAAATAATATCATTAACAGTGTATGTTCTGCTGCTGCAATGTATACTTGTGCTATATAGAATATTAGATACTGTAAACTTTGAAATTTTTTCGACATATCTTTCCTCTAAAATAAAACTGCGCTAAAATTATCTATAAGGGACTATGAGTACAAACAAATAGTTGGTGAGCTAAAATAAAGATGTGCCAATCACTTACTAGTATATTGAGGAAAATCGCAAAAGTTTATCTGCTTTCTTTGGAATGTGTGCCAGATTTATGATAAGCAACATTCATAATATTTCAGGATGTTAATCAATATAATTGAACTAGGTCGTAAAATCCCATGTATTTAATTAATTAGTTTGGATGAGGAGTTTTAATTACTGTAATAATTAATAGCAAATTTAAATTTGTCATCCTGAGACAGAACTACATTACTGTGATTAAACATAATTATCTTTTTGTAAAATTAAATGTGTTATTACCTCTAAGTGCAATCATTTCACTTAAAAACTGTCGTCTAAAAATCACTATACCGGTACATGTTTAAAACTGGTCATATCATTACAGACTGAAAAATTCACAAAATTAAATTGTTAAAAACACCATTCTGCTCAAGCTGTCTGTGTTCAAAATTTTTCACCTTTTCATTTCACTTTTCAAATATTGCAATTAGGTTTATCAGAAAAACCTGAATAGCTGTTAAATCTTGCAGTATACTCTTTTTTTCAGATTTCATATTTCATCCCTGTATGTTGATATTTGATTTTTGCATAACTAAATATTAATTTTGAAATTGATTGACTTGCACTTTAATTGATCAATTTATGCCAGATTTTAATTTTAAAAAAATCACTTTTGTTCTTGAAGACACTTTTCAAATTCATTAGTATAAAGTAACTGGTAGATTTGATCATGTTAAATATCTTCAACTTTTCGTCAAAATAATTTTCAATAAAATTGTACTTAAAACCTTTGATCTCTACAATTAATTCTGTATTAGGAATACATCTATTATATTTATTTGAAGGTTACACGATATGGTGCACTTTTTTTTTTTTTTTTTTTTTTTTTTTCGCTTGATCTCATCAGTATCACAACCATTTCTTAACAAAGATTTTCTTAAGTTAAATCTGGCAAATTTGAAATCTTAGAATTTTGTTAATTTGTAAGATATTCAGGAACTTTACTGTGTTATTTTGAAGATCGCTTCACTTTTATAATATTTGCATTATGTTTTGCCTCAAAATATATTTGTAGGTTTAAAAAATATTGCCAAAATTTATTTTTACTAAATTTTAGTTAAAGAAAATATTATTTAAGAAGTGATTTGGATACTGGGGCCTGGTATCTATTCATTTTACTAAGATTTAACTAATATTTTATAATACAATGTTATGAATTGTTGAAGCTTGGAACTCTTCTATATTAAGAAAATATACCATCAGTCCTTAATATCAAAGGTTAAAATTTATTGATGTCACTTGGGACTCATACAACAGTTTCCATCTTGCTTTCACATGAAAAACCTGTACCTCAAGTTCCGTAGTTTATCACAGTTTCGTTATTGAAGTTAGACTATTCATTTCTTTTTTTATATCTACAGCTATATCTCTAAGATTTATTTTGCATATATATGTGTATTACCCATGGCGCCCCCTACATTTCGGGAAAAAACATTCAAAAATAAAAAAGGTTTGAAAAAATTTCCAAATTCCTCAAGTTTGAATAGATTTTTTGGAACCCTACATATAAATTAGGTCCAATTTTTTGGATGTTCAGAAAGCTCGTTTAAAATACTACAAAATATGGGAAAAAATCCAAACCCTTAAAGCTTGTTATCGAGATAAATGACGTAACGTCAGAGGTACAAAAAATAGCACTATTAAAATGCTGCAATGAGACCAACCGGGGGTCAAGTTGAGCTGGCCATAGATCCGTACACACACAGCACAATTTAACGCAGTTTATATATTCAAGTACGATAACACCATATCTTCCTTTCTAAAACATATTTTTCTAATTTTATCATCATTTTCCTGTTGTTATGGGCAACAATTCGTTGCCACACCAATTTTTTTGATAATTTTAAAGTTTAGACCGTGGACGAAAATACGAAACTGTTGTATGATACCTTAGAGATCTGGTAGAAATCTGTTAAAATAAGTTTAACCTTAGAATCGGCTAAAAATCCTGTTATATTGACTTCCTGTTTGTTGTAGTCCTACATTTTGTTATGGATAAAAAAAATCATTCTTATTAGTCATTTGACATATTTTTGTCATTTTGTTCACTTAGTACCAATTTTGGGTCTATTTCATCTTCATTTTCATTTCCATTTAATTATGTATAAACTTTGATATATTGCAGTAAACTACTTTTTATTGGTGCACACTTATTTTGGTGATTTTACATTGCAGAATGAATAAGCAGTCTTATTTTAGTCAGACAACTTTTTGTCTACAAATGAGTCATACTTAATTTTAGCAGAAAGATTTACACCAGAAAAGGCGCTAAAATAAAACTAACAACATTCCTAAACTTTCATATTGGTGCACACTTATTTAGGCAATTTCACTTTGTAGAATAATTAAGCAGTTTTATTTTAGCACAACAACTTTTTGTCTACAAACTGAATTATTTATGCCAAATTTTAGCAGAAACAGTCAGACCTTGAAAAAGTGCTGAAACAAATATGCTGCTAAAACTTCTTGGTTTATAATATATGTTCTTAAAGATCATATGTGGAAAAATGCTGAAATTAAACTGCCACTAAAATTTTTCAGTTAAACAGATACTCCTACATGTAGCAATTTAAGTTTGATGAGTTTTGTGCAAATTAATCACAGTATTAGAAGATTTATTGCTTAATTCATCCAGCTAAGTGATTGATAAATCAAGAAAAATTGAAAATCTATTTTATAAATCGCAATAAAATTTCTTCCCTGAAAGGCAAAGTCTTAAATCTAAACTTCTGTGTCATTTAAACTCTTAAATGACGGCCATAATGTCAGTCAACCTATACAACGGTATAAAATGGAGTTTGATTTAATTTAAGTATGCACTATCTCTGTAATGCAAAATAATAAAATATTACTGAAATTCCTATTTGGTTGTGGAAAAACAAATTAAAATAAAATGATGCTACTTTAAGTTAACCATTGAAAAAATAATTACACTGGTGCAGTCATCTGTTTATCACAAACGATTCTCAACATTAAAAAACCACTGAACTTGAAACCTCAAATAAAACCACAGATGGTTAGTTGTTTGGATTGCATAGAGGATGGTTGGTTAGTTGAATGTTGTTTTACCTCGAATTGGCAATACTATAGCTATTCATGACAAGACAATTTCAAGAATAAATTTGTTCATATTGTGTGAAGGTTTTGTGCCACTATTTCTGATGTACTTTGTGCTAGTTTACATTTATATGTTAGTACTCTTGCCTGCAATGTGGCAGATACACACCAATCACAGACCATTTGGTCCATTATACTGACCCCAAACCTCTTAGGCAGATGAGCTATGCTGTTCTTCTGAGCAAATAAGGCATGCTGGTGTTTTTTTTTTTTTTTTTTTTTTGATACAGATGAGATATACTGTTTTTTTTGCCAGCTCATGCTTGTATTCAAATGCTTTCATGATTTGCAATAACAAATATATAAATAAAATCAATCATGACACAATTCTTTGTAACTTTTTTATTTCAGACTGCGGAATGAGTATGTCGTTGCCTAGCTTGATTGGTGATATAACCTGTCATATGGTCACTTGTACAGCCGTGGAATGCTGCAACGATATTGACTTCCTTCGGCACTCGTTTAAGACGTATGTCATGATTGATCCGTGTAATAACCAGTTAAGTGTTGGAATTGAAGAGCTCTTCTTTAACAGGACCCTATCAGGATATAAATGGGGTAATTTTTGTCGAAGTTTGATAATTATTTTTTTTTTTTTTTCTGTAATTGCATGTAATAAAATGTAACAGGTCATTATTTGATATAATTGGACATAACTTACTTATTCTTTCACCTCCAGTTTGTTACAAATAATACCAAAAAACTAATGGTGTTATCTACAGCCCCTTACAGCAATCCACATTATATCACAGATATTAGTAAGACACTGAGAACACCAAGTACTCTATCTTATATCAGAAATCTATGCTTTTTATGGCGTTTTTTATCACATTCAGGACCTATGTGGCTTAGTGGTCTAAAGAGCAGACTTACAGATTATTAGAATCTATCACTTCTTGTGGTGCCAGATAGGGAAAGCTCAACATGAGTTCTGGACCAAATATATTAGAACCAGGATTGAGATTTTCCTATCTGGCACCACCAGAAGTGATTGATTCTGTTTCTTGCGGTAAATCAAATCCAATAAAAATCTAATTGAACATGTTTTCAACCTATCAATACATCTCTGATTTCATTGATGAATCTTGACAGGAATCAGAACATATAGTCTATCTTGCAAATGGGGGCTGCGCAAGATGGGAGATGGAGATTCCTGATGTTACTGCTCTTTTTATGGATATTTTGTCTTGAGTGCAAACACAGTATCTTTCACCACTAGGTCAAATCCTATTCAGGCAGAGAGTGCGAGAATATTTGCTAGTTAGCATGCTGGGGTTAGTGGTTTTTGTGGGGTACTCCAGTTTCTTTCAACATCCAATTGCAAGAACTGACTGCTTCAATATTAATGAAGGAATCTTGGCTGGGGCATAAACACTATTACTTTAATCAATTCCATTAATGTGTTTAATAATGTTTTGATGTTGTAATAGTTTGGCATCAATCTAGAAGTACTTAAAAAAAAAAAACCCCACTATCAAATGAAATTAATTTTAAACTTTAAGCTTCCACTTATAATAAATTAATTAAAAGATTTATTTTCTTGTAGCTAGTTAAGTCCTGTTATCTGAAATACAAAATATACATCTGTGGTTTAATGGAAATGTGTTTGAAATGTTGAGTGACCTGAAATGATAGCTAACTGTTTCCTTATCAGGTCTATTTCTCAATTCAGTATAAAACATTTATAAAGGTGGCAACTTAAGTAATGCTAAGGGATATATCTATTAAAATGATTTAAATTTTGTCAGCTTTAATGTAAAAAAAATCACTTAGGTGGTGCAAATTTAGAATTTTTCATGCTTTTTTTTTTCTTTGGCTTTCTGAAAAATTTTATATCAAAGAAAAATAGAAAAAAATATGTCATGGAAAAAACTTCATATGGATTTCTCACCATGTACACATCAAGTCTGTTCCAATATAGTTATAACCCCAACCCCCCAACTAGTTTGCATTTTAGGGGGGTATATAGGAATCACCATGTCTGTCTGTATGTGTGTGGCTGTGTAAAAATATATTTCATAAACAAGACGACTCTCATAATAATCTTCATGATCCAAAGGTGTGTCATTACCTTTAACCAAGGTCATATCAGAAAGGTCAAGATCACTGGGAAACATTAAACCCTTGTAGATGTTGGGGAGGGGGGGTATTTGGCTCTCAAGAGACAGTTCTAGTATAGGGCTGTTGTAACAAACAACACATGTAAAAAACCTGTATAAAAGGGCCACCTTCTACAAAGGCCACTTTTACTGGTTCCCTTGGATGGCCTTTATAGACAGTTTGGACTGTACATAAATATGTATAAATTTGTCGTCAATATTGACCAGTATATTTCTTTGATTTCAAACACACAACACTGGCTGCTGTATCAGATTGTCAATAATATACTAGTAATGCTTCTTTTGATGGAGTCAATTGACATTTACATAAATACTTTGTCTGAAATCGTACCACTAATAAAAAGTTTAGAGGGGATTAATTATATTTAGAGTCCTTAGGAAAAAAGACATTTTTCTGTAATCTCTGTAATCAGCACAATGAATGAGATATTTTGTACAACAGTAATATATCCTTAACTCCTGATTAAACAAAAGTTTTAGGAATGGAATGAAAATAAAAAGTATGTTAATATTCTCGTAAAATATACTTAACAATCTAAACATGGAATATTCTCAAGAGTTTACAAGCCGTAAGGTTGGTAATTCCCATCATTCTTGGATGGTATTTAATCCTCGTACAGCCTCACTTTGAATTTAATCATCAAAAATATTTGTAGTCTATCTGTTCCGCTATCTTTTTAAATTGTTTGAAGATATTTGATTGGCTTCTACATAAATATCTGGATTCCGTAATTCTGAATTCCAAGCATCTGAACGACTTAAATAAATACCAAAGTTTAAGCTGCATAATAGATCTTAGACATTGCTAACGGGAATGATCACGATGTCATGTTGATAAAAGCCAAAACAATTTATCTTTATCAACCCAGTTTAAATATTGAAGTTTATTTTATTTATTGTTGTTTTCTTTGGGTAAATAATAAAAAATATCATTCAGATTGTTATTTTCTTTTGGCAAACAGAACTAAATATTCTTTGAATAAGCTTAATCAAAGAAAAAGAAATTTCTTTTATTTTTGTCAAAAGAATAATACTATAAAAACGTGTGTATCAAATGGATTTTCTGAAGGATTTTGATGTGTGAAGAGTGCTTTTGAATTAAATTTATTGATGTATAGTCAGGGATGGTGCCTTCAGACTTTGTGTAAATATTTTATAAGATATACAAACAAATAAAGACAGATACAGCATGGTGTAACAGATTTTTATAGTCTGCTACTGTCATTGGCTGATTATTCAAACATTGGGGTTAATTTTTTATGATACAACCTTGATCTTTCCCTATGAAACAAAAATTCTGAATTTTGTCTGAATATTTCTGAAAATATCTGAATTCATCCCCTTAAAATAAGTTTCTGAATTTTTCTGAACATTTTTATTTATATTCTTTATTTTGTCTCAAAATTCTTAATTCATTCTGAAAACGTAAAACTTCGAGTTCTCAGCATTTGCTGACATTTAGACAAATTTCTGGTGGGAAAATTCAGACTTTTTTTTCAGACAAAAAAACTTGTTTTTCATAAGGGTTCTGTCCGCTTGTGGTACTGTCAGTTAACGTTGCTATGGTACTCGCAGGATTCCATGAAAATAGATCATGGAGGAAGGTTCTAAAAATTGTTTGATGGACCAAAACCATTACCGGTAACCTATAACAATAAAAACCAAATAGATTAATATCCCTGGTTTGATTTGATTTACTGGTTAAATTGTCATGCTAAAAAGCTTCAATAACCGTATATGCATATTCTGTAGCAAGTGACTAGATGCCCCTTCTTAGCTTTAAATCATAACTGACATTTTCTGCATCAAGGTATTTTAGAAAGAATACAAGACAATTAATGTCTCCATAATAAAACATATTGTTTAACAAAATGACATCAAATGTATCCATAAACTTGGACTATATCTTACATGTTACATGTCTATATATTCACTGATTTTGGCAATAAAGATGGTGCTTAGTAAAACTACAATTGATACTGTTTTTATGCCCCACCTTTTGAAGAAAGGGGGATGTTAAATTCAGGTTTTTGTCCATCCTTCCATCTCTCAAAAATTCTTGTCTGCATTAATTCTGCAAAACTATGAAGCACTATTTTACGAAACTTGGTGCAAAGTATCAACATAGATAGGAGATGCCCATATCCTGAGTTGGTTTGCTCATTTTCCTCAGAGTTATGGCCTTTTGAATATAAGTGCAAATCACAAAAAAAGAACCTGCTGGTGGGTGATTCTAATTCACTGAATTTGCTTGTTCTATTTTATTTCAAAATTGTCAGAAATATTCCCATCAAATCACTACTGTAAATCTATTGACTGCTGACTGGCACATCTATATCTGATCATAACTATAATCTTGTTGTTGATTTGAAATTTAATTACCTCTGCAGAACTTTCCATATTTGTGCAATCAGTAGGTCCTTCTAAACTTAATTTTATTTTGAATTTAAATAAAATTTGTGTTATTTTTATTTTATTTTTTGCAACAAACAATAGACTGGTATTTGTTTTGTAATCAAAATAAAATGTTTTGCTTGATTGTATTAAGATTTTCAACAAATTCTTGAATTAGTTTTATTTTGGAATAAAATTACTTGACTTTGTTTTTTATGTTGTTTGTTAAAAATTGTTTCTGGTTTCTTTTTCAGGAGAGGTTCAACAATTTTATCTCCATGGAATCATACGCATAGAGTGAGTTTGTTTATTTGTGTACATGTATTCTCAATAGCTATAAATGAAGTCCAATTTCTGCAACTTTCTCGAGTTTCCCTAATTCTAACAGTAGTATTGTTATTAATGAATTAGTTATAATAAATCTATATTAATTATAATTAAATTATAATTGTAATTATAATTAAAATTGAGATGTTTTAAGTCCACTGATTCTCCTTTAATTCTTCATTTCAATTATTTTTTATCATTTATCATTTAGGTAATTACTGCTATGTATCATTATTGATTTGATTTGTCAGTACTAATCAGCATTTAAATTCTCTTCACACATTTCAACTTCTGGCAAACACATGTGCAAAATCACAATTTTATTTAAAATACATAAAAATGATAAATCACAAGGATACTAATTATACTAATTCACTGAATTTATTTTTTCAATTTCATTTTTTAGTTTTCTGATTTATGATTTGTATGTGGAAAGAAAGTACTTAGTAAACATGAACCTAAGTTACTGCTCTGAGAGTAATTCCCCCTGCGACCCACAATTCCAGATTTTCCAGAATACCAAATTACCAAAGTTACAGTGTGACTGGAGCCAGGATTTCCATATAACAGGTAGGCATAAGGGGAGATAATGTGCCTTGGTGGGCAACAGTCTTAAGTGTCAGATTCCAATAACAGTGCTTTTCCACACCTAGCTTCCTGGAGATTCCTGGAGTTCCACTCAAGACAAGATTCTAGTGTTAGGAGTTTAGTTTGTCAGTTTGCTTGTCAAAGGTTGGCCATTTTTGCTCTGCACTTGAGTTTCCTTTATCATTCTAGAACCGATGGCCTCCCAATTTATGTAAAATAATCATAAAATCAAACAACAACAATTGAATCTGATATCACCTAAAAAGATGATGCTACAATTGTTCCGAGTTTTCCTAAACATTTCCTGATCACATATGTTTTCCATAAGGGTCACACTAAGGTTTTCATTAATTCCATAAATGGCCATATTTACAGGACATTAACTCATGGCTACAGGAAATTGACTCATGTCTACAGGACATTGACTTATGGCTATCATGTATCTTGTTTACAATGTTTTTTCCATATTGACAGCATTTATTGATATTTCCACTGTGTACAGTCTTCATAGCTGTTTATTGACAAGGTTAAGAGCTTTGATTGACAGAATCTTAAGATTGGAAACATTTATTTATTTTGATTACATTTCTACAATAAAAGCCATATAAAATAAGAAAAGAACAATGAAATAAAATATGTTCAAATAACAGATATTGACATTTGAAGCTTTCTTTTTAAATAAAAAAAAATATCAAATTAAAAACAGTTGAAGCTTTCTTTTCAAATAAAAAAAATATCAAATAAAAAATTGACAGTTGAAGCTTTCTTTTCAAATCACATGTAGCTTATTGGATTAAGTGTGCTTAAATTTCTGTCTGCTTTGGTCCATCATACTTACTTCTATATAGGGAAACAACATTGACCTGTCCGATTGACCTTTCTTTGAGATACAGTATTCATATAAAATGATTCATTCAATAAATGGATACTGTTAAGATTCACAATTCATAAATAATGAATGCAGTTATTCCATGATGTAGATGAAACAAATACCTGTGTTTTCTATACATAAATACACTTGTTCATAATAAATATTTAAATCAAAGGTCAAGTGGACAGGTCAATGTTGTTTATCTATATGTGATAATAAGGTTTTTTTATTCCTATGGTAATATCATCTACACAAAAAGGTAATCATTTGTTCTGTCAAATTTTGACTTTATAAAGGGATTTGGCTATAAATTGAGGGACAGCCTTATAAGGAAAAGAAATTTTTGTCCCACGCCGCAACGCGGAGCGGGGACATAGAAATGCCGGGTGTCTGTCCGTCCGTGTGTCCATCCGTCACACTTTTTTGTAAGCGCTCTCATGTTTATCTATATGTGATAATAAGGTTTTTTTATTCCTATGGTAATATCATCTACACAAAAAGGTAATCATTTGTTCTGTCAAATTTTGACTTTATAAAGGGATTTGGCTATAAATTGAAGGACAGCCTTATAAGAAATTTTTGTCCCACGCTGCAACGCGGAGCGGGGACATAGAAATGCCGGGCGTCCGTGTGTCTGTGCGCCCGTGTGTCCATCCGTCACACTTTTTTATAAGCGCTCTCATGCCTACAAATTTTGACGGATTTCCATTAAACTAATACCAAATGTTTATACCACTAATACCTTGGTCAAGTTCGTTGTTTTGTTGGAGTTATGGGACTTTGACCACAATAATGACTCCGTTTTATCCAAAACTTGACCTTGTAAGCGCTCTCATGGCTACAAATTTTGACGGATTTTCATTGTCCCCCGCCGCAACGCGGAGCGGGGACATAGAAATGCCGTGTGCGTCCGTCCGTCATACTTTTTTGTAAGCGCTCTCATGCCTACAAATTTTGACGGATTTACATGAAATTGATACCAAATGTTTTTATACCACTAATACCTTGGTCAAGTTCGTAAATCAGCATTGGTCGATACTTTTTGTTGGAGTTATGGGACTTTGACCACAATAATGACTCTGTTTTATCCAAAACTTGACCTTGTAAGCGCTCTCATGCTTACAAATTTTGACGGATTTTCATTAAATTTATACCAAATGTTTATATCACTAATACCTTGGTCAAGTTTGAAAATCAGCATTGGTCGATACTTTTTGTTGGAGTTATGGGACTTTGACCACAAAAATGACTCTGTTTTATCCAAAACTTCACCTTGTAAGCGCTCTCGTGCCTACAAATTTTGACGGATTTTCATTAAATTTATACCAAATGTTTATACCACTAATACCTTGGTCAAGTTTGAAAATCAGCATTGGTCGATACTTTTTGTTGGAGTTATCGGACTTTGACCACAATAATGACTCTGTTTTATCCAAAACTTGACCTTGTAAGCACTCTCATGCTTACAAATTTTGACGGATTTTCATTAAATTTATACCAAATGTTTATACCACTAATACCTTGGTCATGTTCGTAAATCAGTCTTGGTCGATACTTTTTGTTGGAGTTATGGGACTTATGAGTTATGGATTTATACAGTATACTAGTATACTGCTTGAGCGGCGGGGGACTCAGGAATTCTATTCTTGTAAAAATGGATTTTTGGACTTAGAAATAGTGTGGCGATGAGTGTGATGGCAAAGTTATTGATAGTTGTTATATCAAGATTTTACAGTATAGCACTGCACCATGGGTCTTCTGTTTACTTGTAGAAGCCAAAGAATCATAACATCTTGTTGTAGACTGTTTAAGTGTCTTTAGCCTAAAAATATAAATAACATGTTTTGTTCCATGATTGTTTTGACCAGGCTTCTCTCCTCTGGACATCCATTTATTGAGAAATGATGTAATTTCACTTTCTGCAGTAAACATCACTAAAAAAGTAAAATATTCTGTTCTAGCCATGATTATCTCCCCTTCTGTACATTCATTCATTGACAAATGATGTAATTTCACTTTCTGCAGTAAACATCACTGAAAAAGTAAAATATTCTGTTCTAGCCATGATTATCTCCCCTTCTGGACATTTATTCATTGACAAGTGATATAATTTCACTTTCTGCAGCAAACATGACTGAAAAAGTAAAATATTCTCTTCTAAAATGATTCAAGAGTGATTTTCTGTAAGGACCAAATTGACATTGAAATCAAATGTCAGACTTTGTTAATGTTGTTGGTATACCTAATTTATGGGTTAACATAACAAACTGAGACAAAATGCCAAAACTGTTTTTTAACTGTTTCCATGGTAACCAGTCACAGAACCAAAATCTGTATCCATGGAAACCAATCATAAAAAAACTTAATTTTTGTAAATCAAGTCTGGGTGCATATTATCTGTGTGTATCATTGTATTGTATGTTGTCTTTTCTTTTTCAGACTTTTCTTTCCAAAAATGGTTAGAAAGCGAAAATATCAATTTTTCCCCTGGTGATGTTCTTGGACCTGCAGATGCTGCCAAACTTCTGGATGATGTAGAATTGTCACCATATTTACAGCAGACCCAGTGTAAGCAGACGACATACCCATACTCCCCAAATACAAATGGCTGGAGCACTGACAGTATGTATATAATTTGATAATAAAATATTTGTTACAAAAAACTGGCGTTACAAAAAAAACTGGCAGTTTATAAACTGACATGCTCCAACTGGTGAGCATTTCTTGTCAATACCTATTTGAGATTTGTACAAACTATGTTAAAACCAACATACTGGTCCATGCTCAAATAACAATTTCAAAAGCAAAGTAAAACTTTGAAAACTGGCAAATTAAGTTCAACATGTGAATTCCACCAGGGAAGTGAGGCCAGGTGCTGTAGAAGAGTAAGCACTTCCTGTCTAGCCAGCTTCACTGCTGTATGAAATCAAAATTGATAATGAAAGGAACATGGAACTATGGGACATCAAATATGTACAGAATTTTTTTTAAACAGAGTTATCATCAACTGTAATCTGTGTAATTTGAAAATTTCTGATGATTAATTGTAAACTACTAAATTTAAATTATCTTACCTAATTCTAATATTGTTTTCAGATTATGTTTTTTTTAAATGATTAGGGTCACGGTTATGACCCACCTTAGTTTTGATCCTTATGTTTTTGACATTTTTTAAGCTATTCTTTGAGAATCTTTACAAAAAATGCAAATTTTAATTGTTTTATATTTTAGAGTGCCAGAAATCTAATTCACTAAGCCTTCCATCTATTACTGGTCACACCATCTGTCACCTAATCAGTGATTGTACCGGATTTGAATGTTGTTCCGGTATAGATTTCCTCGACCGATATTTCCGGACTTTCCTACATGTTGATAGTTGTACTAAGCAGCTTCATATTGGAATTGAGAAATTCAACAGAAATGTTTCCTTAGTGGATTATCCTTGGGGTAAGTTGCCTCTGAATTAAAGGTTTCCTTACAAAGTCTGTACCAAAAACAATGATAATTTTTTCATGATTACTATTTCAACGGTTCAGTGTCTAAAAATGTACCGCCATTGTTTTGAATTTTTCTCTCAAATGATTTGGTGGTAGATCACTGTTAGACATAAAATGTAATTTTATGGATGTTGTGATTTGCTGCTGGTATTACAAGGTTATTGAGCTGTTAGTAAAGTGTATGGGCTTAATTGGGAAAGCCATTTTGAGTCCATAAGAGACATTTTCCAATATAAGTTCAAACAACCTTTTCTCATATGTAGGACAATATTTTTTTCTTTACTGAAATGTATTAGGATATTTAAGTTTTGAATTTACTCTCGTTTTGCAGCAGTTCTTGTACTTAATACTTATGTTACAAGAACTGAAGCGATATCATTCTATCAAAATATACTGCAAAAATGAGGTAGCTTTTGAACGGTTTATTCCTGTTAGTCCAACATCTATTGTTCTGATATAAGAAATCTGAAAATTTCATGTTGGACTATCAGGAATGTGTGGGACAGGGAGAACAATAGGTAATTTCATCAGCTTGGGCTATGGTCTGTTTCAATACAAATAACTCATACATAATATATTTCACTCCAATAGCAAATAACAAAAGTAAAACATTTTTTAACATATATTTATCGAATTTTCAAACACACGCACATGATAATATGGAAATTACAAAAAATATCAAAAGCACAAAAATTAATAACGAAACATATGAATTTATATTTATGTATGAAAATTATATCGCAATACAGAAAATGTATTTTGTATCAATAATGATTAATAATTTCATTAATTTCTTTATATCAATTAGGAGATAGTTTTTTTTTTTTTTTTTTAAAAAAGACTTATAAAATCAGATATAATAAGTAGCAACTGTTTTGAAGATATTATATTCCTACTTGCACTATTTAATGTAAAATGCACATTGAAATATAAAGTTAAACGTTAAAAAGTAAGATACAATTGATACAAGATTCATCATCCCATGTTCAAAGAAACAATCAGTTTGTTTTAATTGTTTAAACTTATTGAAAAAATTACAGATATTAAATAAATTATATATATTAGAAAAATTATGAATTTTAAATATGTCATAATTTATCAATGGTATGAAATTTAAAATACTGTGTAAATTTTAAATAAATTGTGTAAATTTTAGATAAATTGTGAATTTTCTTAGGATATTAGATAAATTATAAATTTTAAATATATCATAATTTATAAATTGTATAAAATTTTAAAATATTGTGTACATTTTTAATAAATTGTGTAAATTTCAATTAAATTGTGCAAATTTTAAATAAATTGTGTAAATTTTTATTAAATTGCGTACATTTTTATTAATTTGTGTACATTTTTATTAAATTGTGTAAATTTAAAATAAATTGCGTAAATTTGAAATAAATTGTGATTTTTTTTAGGAAATTATTTAATTGAAAATCACTTGAAAATAGGGAACATATATAACTAAATTTTAAATAAATCATATTCGGTAAATTTTGAAGAAAATAGAGGTACAAAAATTAAAGCTAGTAAAATTCTGAAATAAAGTATAATTCCCTAAATAAACATGGATCTTAAATGTATATCTAAGCAATGTTGGACTATCAGGAATTATGTAATATCAAATGTTGGACTAACAGGAATACACCCTTTTGAACATGTCAGTGTAAGATATGGAACTACTTTGGACCAAAATGTTCACAGGTGTGTGTTAATATCAGTCATGGAATGATGCAGTTTGTATTGTTAAAATAAATACAATGTATAATGTTGGGCACCATGCATGATGAGTTAAAATTCTATATGAAGCCAGAAAGGGCACATAGTATACATTAACAAAAACATTCCATTTAAAAAAAATTAGAAAGATAGGGGAAAAAAATTAATACATGTATTAAAAAATCCTATTTGTTTCTAATTTTTCACACAAAAAATTATTCTGTGAATTTATTTTCTTAGATTTCTTTTTATGCGAAATTTTTAGTAATATTTTATTGATTTTTTATAGGAAGAACAGAAGAGCTATGGTTACAAGGGATTATCAGGATTGAGTATGTGAATTAGTGTATTGATGAAAATCTTTTTGCAAAAATGTTCAAATGTATCAGGAAAAGGAAATAATGCAACAGTCAAACAAGGACCTTCCCAACACTAGCTGGGTGCTCTACTGACTGAACTGACTGAAATGGCCACATATCAGACCCAATATGCTACATTCTTTCTTTCTGGCATTAGACAGAAACCGTAACATGTGAATGGAAAAACTAGGAATCAAATGTGGGATCTCTTGCACTATAAGGCACAGGGAGTCCTGCTCTACTCACTGAGCTACCCAAACTGGTGCTGCTTCCCTTTGGTTTTTCAATTCAAACACTTTGAATCAAAGCAACACCAGGTTCAACCCAAGACCAAACCATAGGTCAGCCACTTGGAAGGGTGTGTTTGCTTACAGAGTTACAAAGAAAATTAAATGTCTGCCTGTTTGCCAAGATCAGAGGTTGTTTTAGGTACTCCATTTTCCTCCACCATTCCAGAATTTACCACCTCATTATAAGTGAATAAGTATTGACTTGGGCACAAAATACAATTTTGCGTCTCCACTCAACAATTTTTATAATTCTTGCCATACAAACATGCCTTCCTTCAAGGAGGGACAGCGAGAGGTATGGTCATAAGTTATTCTGGTGTTGTCAAAAATTTTGCATGTATTTTTTAAACAGAATTGCAAAACACTTGCATGTATTAGGGGCTTTTCATCAGAAATTTGTTAATATATATTTCCATCTACTTATTTAAAGATCAACGTGCAGTCATGGACACATTGGGATAGCCTAGTGAGTCCTCACTGCCATTAGCACCACAGTTTGACAATGCTATAATACTTGTAAATGATTTTCTGAAATACACTGGAGTAGCTGCATTAGTATTAAAGAAGTATTACTGAATATTATATGATTATTTTTTCAGATATGTATTAGAAGATTTACACGGTGACCAGAACTACTTAATAAGTCTCAATGTTAGTTACTGTTTTGAGTCCAATAGCAGCTGTTACAGAACTGCTTCAATCTTTAGTAACACACTGCTACCCAAACCACTATGTCAGGGCAACACTGGATATTATATACCAAGTAAGTTTATACATATTAAACCTTAAAAGCTATATTTAAGTTGTGTAAGACCCCTTTACAGGGGGCATAGGTGGCCAAATGGTTTGATGTGTATGTAACAGATCACAGGACCTCTTGATGCCTAGGTTTGAATCACACTTGGAACAGATCTTAGTGAGAGTGTTTGTCAGTTTTGCTTGCCAGAGATCAGTTGGTTTCTCTTGGCACTCCAGTTCCCCACAATTCATGAACTGACTCCCTGGATATATGTGAAATATTCTCGATTGGGACCAAAGATCTGTTTTGGTTATATTTTTAAGGTCAAGGTCACAGGGTGTGTGTTTGGAAATGATATTCAAGCACTAATTCATTACTACTAAGGACGACTTCCATGAAACTTTACAAAATTGATCTCAATAAAAAAGTTCTTATTTTGATTTGGTTTGATATTATATTATTCGTCTTAATTGAAAGTTATCTTTTTTTTATAATTTTTGAAAACTTTGAAAAGAGGTTAGTCATTACAGTGCTATTAACAGACATGTTGATATGGGTTTGTCTTTTATTTTAGATTTCTCACTGGAGTCATGGCAACTGGATAATGATCTACCATTGGGACAACCTTTACCATTGTATGCAATATTATTATTGGAAGAACAGCTAGGAATAGCCTCCTATCTAAGCAGAGACCAGTGTAACAGAAACTTTGCTCCTTATAACTCACCATCAAATGGATGGACTAAAGGTATGTTGATGGTACAGACTACAATAGAGTTTCTCAACTCTAAGTTAACCTGATATCCCATGTATTGTTTTTAATAGCAAAGTTTGGAATTTTTAGGTAAAAGTTTATGGTAGACCATTTGTGAACCACTGTAGGTCTTTTGGACAGATCGGGTCTTTCTCTATCTTCCCTTGCCATTCATTATTCAACATAAATTTGAAATACATGTACAGAATGTTCACAAACTGATTGTAGAGTGTTTATAAACATGGATGAGTTAAAACCATATATACATGTAAATGTACAAATGTATTAAGTTTATAATCTTGCTTTCTCATGCTTTATTAATTACAACTGCCCTAATATTACGAGTCTTGCTGTTTGCTTTGCCATTTGATAGTGAACAAATAATGCTGGTCCAGGGATATAAGGTTATAAAACTGTGTAATAAATTGATAGATTTTGTATTAATATTATTTATCATTCATTCTTTCTTTTTCAGCTTGTGCACTAAGCGTAGACTTACCACAATTAGACAGCAACACAACAGATGTTATAACATGTCACAATCCATCACTGTGTTCTGGTGTTGATTGCTGTATGGATGTAGCAGTGTTTAACAGATCGATCCGTGTATTTGCCTCCATTGATCCTTGCAGCCATGTACTGAGTGTTGCCATCGACAACTTCTATAAAAATGAATCTCTGCATGATTACACATTCGGTAAGCCTTTTCAGATTTTGGTGAATTCTCTTATTCTTTTTCATCATTTTCTAGTCTGTATTGATTGTCAATGAAGAAAATGCCTGCAAAACAGAGAACATGGAAGTTGACTCTGTATTTCACCATTGGAATTGCAGGAACTTGTGTATTGGATGTATATAGCATATGTAACATTTAAATGGTTTAGTCTTTTCAGCCTTCAGGTTTCAAATGATTGAGCAATATTTCTCATCATCCAAGAGTGCTTTAATTTGAGGGTTAATTGTGTTTTACACCCCAGTCAAGATTCTGTCACTTACATCAAGGTTGTCAGTTCAACCAAGGTGGGGAAAATCAGAGTGGCTAGAGAAAACCACAACCTTTGGCAAGTCAGCTGAAAACTTACTCTCAGGATGGTCTGCCTAAGGTGGGATTCAAGCTAAGACTGTTTGTGCCACTGTTATCATAGGTGCACCGTTTGGACCACTCATTCACAGAATCCCATACTTGGATCCAATCATTGGCTCTGAAAGTGTTTTACAGTAACTATTTCTAATAACAATTTTTCCATTAGACGCAGCAGAATAACTCAATATTTTCATCAATTTCAGGTGAAGAAAAACACTTCTATCTTGGAGGAATCCTCAGAGTAATGTAAGTATAAAAATGCCTGGTTATAATGCAAACATAGTTGTTATAGTGCTTGCTCCATGTGTCAAAAGTTCTAGGGACCAAACCCCAAGTAGGTCTGACCAAGACTTGAAAATATGAAGTGACTGTTCTTTTTCCAAACAATCAGTATTTAGAGATGAAGGTCATGGGGTCATTCAGAAAAGGTTTTAAAAACCAATGCCCTGTGTCACAATTGGCAAAGTACCCTCCTTTCACATTGCCCTGAGCACACTACAAAGGTCAAAATTTCCCCTGATGACATCTTGATACAAACATTTTACTGAATAATCACATTTGTGTATATAATATTTTGTGGTAAAACACACAAAAATGAAAAGAAGTTAGTGTAAAATTTAAAATGGGAAGTTGTCAGTACCTTGTCAAGGTAAAGAAGCTAGGCATAGGCATTACTTCTCTAGTGGCTTTTTGGTATAATAATCTGTTGTGTGAGTTTTCCAATTTTTTCAATATTATTCTTTGGTGATTTTCCTGAATGCCTAGGCCATGCCAAAATAATTGATAGTTCATTGAACCTGGTCCCCTTTAAAATTTAGAATGAAACGAGTTAACTTTAGTTTAAAAAATTTCTGGTAAAATCCCATGTGCCAAGTTTGGTCCTCTTTTGTTTCAAAAAACTCTGTTGAACTAAAATTTACTTTGAATTTATGAAAACTTCTATCATTGTATTTATTTTGGTATGGCCTCATTGAAAGTTTATCATTATATTTATTTTGTTGTTTTCTTTGATTTATCTATAGATACACCATCATTGATTTAGAGGATAAGAATAGTTACATCATGTCTATGAATATCAGTGTTTGTATGGACAGTCAAAAGTCATGTGACAATACCTATACCATATATGATAATACACTACTACCAAAGACATCATGTGACTGGACACCTGGATTTGTTCATTCAGGTACGTATACGGTTTATGTCACACATGGCTGATTTTTTTTCTTGAAGAGTGGAATACTCAATACAGTAATGGATTTAACGTCTCATTCAAGACTCTTTCACTTATATTGAGGCGGTCAGTTCTTGGATAGTGGAGGAACCCAGAGCACCATTGAAAAGTTAAAACTTTTAACAAGCAAACTGACAAACTTTCTCACACTAAGATCTGTCCGGAGTTTGATTCGAACCTAGGTTTTGAGAGGACTTGCTGTGATCCATAAATAGGCAATATAGACCACTTAGCGGCAGAGGTAAAGTGAAATTAAAATTCCAGGTCATATAGAATATGTAACCAAAATTCATACCTGTGACATTGACTTTAAAATCCATGTAAAAATGAAACAACCATGTTACCACCTCGTCAGCTAACATTGTCCCCTTCAACATCTTCAGTTTGTTAGAATTTATACTATGGATGTCAAATCTGTCAAAAAATGTTAACAATTTTTTTTCCATTAGACTACTAGAGTACCCAAAAACTCTTGGTGGAACAGTTTCAATATTTAGTAAAGTCTACCAGAGAATTCACTAAGACATAATGACAAGTAACTAAGTAATTTTGTTTTTTGCTTATTTTTGTTAGGATTTTCTCTATCATCCTGGTTAACAGCCAATGGATTTTCAGCAGGACAGCAGCTTCCAGCGTATGGTGTATCTCAGCTAATGCAGACTCTTGGGATATCTGCTTTCTCTGATGATTTATGTAGTCTCGCTGATTATCCCTACAACACTGGGAACAATAACACCTGGAATAATGGTGAGTAAATACAGTCAAACCTGTCCTAATGGCCACCTCTATATAAGGACGACTTGTTTTTAAAGACCAGTAAAATGTAATCCCATTTGCTTTTTATTCATGTGATTTGAACATATAAGGGTCACCTGTCCATAAAGGCAAATTTTACTGTGTTCCTTAGGATAGTCGTTATAGACAGGTTTGACTTTACATAGAGTATCTTGTATGCGTGATTAATGGCAAAAAACATAAACAGACATATCTTCCTTCACCTAGTGGCACTCTTGTGGAAAAAATACAATTTTTATTATAAAAATGAAATTAATTTTTCTTTTTGTTATGGAAGTATGAAAGAATTGGGACATTTTGCACACTGAATAATTCAAAAGGCGAATCATGTAATGTATGCAAATCAACACTTTAAAACAACAATATAGCTATAGCAATTAAAAAGTATCATCATGATGATGTAGGAATTCAAATATCTCTATGCATTATCCATAATAACATGAATAAGATGATGTCACCGAGAGCCAGTCCATTCATCAAACGTAACAGAAAAGATCAAAATGATTAAATCAAAGGAGAATTTAATTATAGAGAGATAGAGAGTGCATATTTTTTTCAGTTATCAAATATTTTAAAAAAAAGATGTATTTATTTATTTATTTATTTATTTATTTATTTATTTATTTATTTATTTATTTTCAGTATGTACAAGAAGTGTTACTCTACCAGATTTACCTCCTGATGTCCCTATCCGATGTTACATGGCCGAAACTTGTTCATCAGTACATTGTTGTGTTACACATTCTACAGGATTGTCATTTAGATTTAGTCTGAACATTGATGTCTGTGACAATCTTGTGAAGGCAGAGATAGAGAAATTAAGTGTTCCATATTTCTTGTTGGATTACAGCAATGGTAAGTAGGACATTGAAACGCACCTGAGCAAATTATTGATATATCACATATTTTACAAGGAAATTGAGTTTTAGATCACCTTTGGACATTGATGTCTATAACAATCTTTTGACAGAATAAAAAGAAAAATTAAGTGGTTAGATTTCAGGTGTGGTAAGTAGGACATTGAAGCTCACCTGAGCAAGTAATTGATATATCACATATTTTACAGGGATATTTAGTTTTAGATTGATGTCTCTTAAAGTCTATGCTCATAAGTTGGGGCCTATGTAGATAATAGGAACTAGAAGAGACATTTAATTCCTGGAAATCTGGTTTTACAAAAAATATCTCCTTTAATACTTTCAAACTGCTGTGATTATTTTTCAGATCACTATACATTTACATATCTACCAAACATGTACCTCACCTGTAACTGACCTATATGGAATACAGAAGAGCCAACGCCTTGGAGTGGATCAGTGGTGTTTTACACCCAATCAAGATTCTTTCACTTATATCAAGGTGGTTAGTTCATGGATAGTGGAGAAAATCTAAAAACCACCGACCTTTAGCAAGCAAACTGACAATCTTTCTAAAGCTTGGATCTGTCCAACTGGGATTTGAACCTAGGTGGTAAGAGGCACTGTGATCTCTAAGCATTTGCTTTAGATCTCTCAGACACTTAGACCCTGATAGAAGAACCAACGGTATAATTACTACCAGTCTGAAGTTAAGAACCATCATTGGTGTCCTTTGTTGAAGTTTTTTGATTCAAACTTTTAAAAAATGACAAATCAAAGTGTTTTGAAGGACAAATGTTAAAATGTTTGGTTTGGTGTAAACATGTGTCATGTGTATTTTGACATTAGATGCGCATGTAATTTATACACTGTTTTATAGCTTTTGTTTATCAATATGACCTTTAATAAAATAAAATAAATTTTCTTTCCCTTTAGAAATGTCTGCCCTTATTTTTTGAAACAATTAAAATTTGAAGGTTTTTTTTGGTATTGGTATCATGTCCGGTGTGAAATGTGATCAACCCTATCTTCCCTCCAGGAACATCTGCCTTTGTATGTCATTTATCGAACATTATGAGTGCTACGTTATTATGAGTTTATATTGAAACATTTATTTCCAATAAAATGAACTAACCTCTGTCTCAGACTTATTTTGTCGTCATTATGAGATATACATTTACTTGCATTTAAAGGGTATCATCTTATATCATTAAGCTGTCTGATTTTTTAAATTTAATTTTATTTTTATTCTCTTTTTTTGGCTTTTTGGTTTTAACATACATTCATGTTGATGGTGTTATTCCTTTTTATGTCATTATATGTCTAACCAATGAGATAAAAAAGTTTGGTTTGTCTGGTGCAAGTAAATAGATAACACTTAACTCTGTGTAAGTCATAGGTCTTGTTATGATACTTAGGTCTTCACTGTTTTCTGTGTAAAAAATATTTTAAGGAACAAATGGATACTTTGTACAGAGTTTAATATAAAATCTGTGTAAGTTTACCTAATGGAATACAGTATCTTCATTGTGTCTCTGCATGTGTCATTTTAAGGGAATACTTCAACTTATTACAGTATCTTCATTGTGTCTCTGCATGTGTTAATTTTGTTTTGCTTTCTTTTTATTCCTTGTATCATTTTGTCTTGTCATATGTCATTTTTCTCCCCATGTGTCCAATTTTGTTTTTCTATATGTAAATTTGTCATGCATTGTATCATTTCGGTCCAGTGATGTCATCTTTGTCTTGTCATGTCATTTTTGTTTTGTCATTTG
The DNA here is from genome assembly GCA_021292105.1 of Anadara kagoshimensis. Classification (NCBI taxonomy): domain Eukaryota; kingdom Metazoa; phylum Mollusca; class Bivalvia; order Arcoida; family Arcidae; genus Anadara; species Anadara kagoshimensis. Next base: position 52,715,320 of record CM037870.1, on the reverse strand, counting down.
TCCATTTTGTCATACAATCTTGTCATCTTTGTCTTAAAATTTAACAAGACAACACATAGGTTCTAAATTTTTCAAGATTTTTGTTAAGTTTCTTAATTTTATCATACCTTTCAATCAACATGGGGATAGTGAGTCTTAATCTAAGAGTAACAGTTTTCATTATCTGATACAGTCGAACCTGCCTTAAAGACCACCTCTATATAAGGGTTACCTGCTTATAAAGGCCAGTAGAATTATATCCCAATTGTTCTTTATTCATATTATTTGAACCTGTATATAAGGGCCACCTGCCCATTAGGGTCACTTTCAGTGGTTCCCTTGGGTGGCCTTTATAGACAGGTTTGACTGTATATTTAAAATTTATGCTGTATTTTCAGGTATAAAGAAAACCATTGGTCTGTTTGGTACACTCCAGTTAGAGTGAGTATAAACACCATAGAAGTTACAATAAACCTCATTTTTATGCCACTCAATGACTTGCCACCTTCTTTATTGCAGAACACTATATTAGATTCACAAAATCTATTTCTTCTATTTTTTCTTTGTAAAAATTATTTGATTTATCGCCAAACCACTCTTATAAGGCCCAAATTTGACTGTACAAATAGGGAAATTATTTTCTTGTTTCTTGTGAATAAATATAATAAGAAACAAAAATAAAAGTATCATAAATATATAAACATACAGTAGTTACACTGGCTATCACTTGTAAAAAGTACATGTATGGTCCCTTAATTTTTTTCTGTTTTTTTTTTTTTCACAAACAGACTTGCAGAACAGGAGTGTTATGTTATTTGAAGAATTTATTCATTTTCATATATTTTATTGCAGTTTTGAGGTGAATAAAATTTCAACTTTGAATTCCCATCAAGTATCACTAAACATGAGACTGTGTCTGGAAAGTAACCAGCCTTGTGAATATAACATGACTGTCCTACAAGACACCATCTTACCCACAGGAAGTTGTGATTGGTCCAGAGGATACACTGCTAAGAATCCATGTGAGTATTCTGCACCAATTCACAAATGCCTAAATTGGAACTTGGATTAGATAGAATGATAGAATATACATGTATAACAGTAAGAGTTGAGTTGAGTAATGGTATTTAACGTCCAAGTCAAGAATATTTCACTTATTTTAACATCGCCAGCTATAGGCAAAGGTGCAGAAATTTTGCCTGTGCGTTGCGCTGATGGCATTATACAACAGGGTTCTTTAGCGTGCCAAGCCCACCATGACACTGGACCTTGTTTATTTTAAGTTCCCATCCGAAAGAACTGTGACTTTTAATTTTAATGCAGAATGCACTACCAACTTTCAAGTTTTGGGTCAGACCTGGCCAGAGTTTGAACCCACAACCTCCCACTTACAGAGCGAGTGCTCTACCAAATGAGCTGCCGCATTGGTTTATATAACAGTAGGAACAGCAACATAGCAATTTCCAAGAATTGTGGTTTGATTTCTTTCTCCATTTTGAAAATGAGAAAAAATGTTTTTAGCAAATGTCTGAGTGTGGAATAAAGTCAGCCACCTTTATACTCATGATAAAACATTATAAGATAAGCTTTATGCACCAATGAATTAAATTGCTGGGTTAATAATACTGGTAGTTTGAAATTTAATTTTAAATTCGCAAGAAAATATTGTTATTAATATAAAACATTCCGTTATTTTATTCCAATCAATTCCATGGCTGAAGCACCAAAATTTGTTTTTGCCAATCTTGAAAAAAATTGGACACTTTTTGTGTAAAAAACAAATTGCCATATTTTGTATAATATACAAGAATATATTCCATATTAGATTCAATCTAAAACTTTTCTGCTACATTGGCTGTAAATTTACCATACATAGATAGCAAAAACAATTTAATTAAAGTTAAGAATTATTGAAGTATTTACATATGTTATTATTTTTAGCTTTCTCCCTGTCTCAGTGGCTGACATCAAAAGATTTGCCAACTAATACAGAACCAGTACCAACAAATGCCTTATATGAACTACTGGATACACTGTCTATATCAAGATTCCTGGAAGATACCCCATGTGATCCTACTACTGGCATTTATGCTGGTGCCGTGAATGGATGGAAAAATGGTACAGATTGTTTTCACACTCAGCATACACTCAGTAAAGAATATAACAATGCATTGATAAGACACTGCCATTACATGTCCAATAAAAATTAACAGTGCAATATAATTTAACAACTTTTAATCAGCTCAATGTCATTTCCTTCACACAGTGGTTTTATGTTTGTAAATGTGCTTATTATGAAATTAACTGACAAGATGTAGCTATCTAGACAGGAGGTTTTTACCCTTCCAGAGCACCTGGCCTTACTTCCCTGATGGAAGTCCACATGTTTAACACTTATTTTACCAGTTTTCATAGTTTTTACATTGTTTTTGGATGCTGATTTAGACATTGGGTGGTGTGTTTAGGTTTCATTAGAGTATGATAATTTTCAAACTAAAGTGTGTTGATTTTTTCTGACTTGATTCAAAGTTGTGGTTACTTTAAAAAATCACAACAGATTACAATATAGCTATTTGAATGGGCAATTTGCAAAATATGACATATCTAAATTGATTTAGCAATGTTGTCCACTTGGGTTTAACTTGAAATGCTGAATCAAACTACAGACAAACCTGTCTATAAAGACCACCCCAAAGGAACCAAGAATAGCGACTTTTAGGGGCAGGTGGTCTTTATATAATATAATATGAATATAGAACACTTGGGATATAATATTACTGGCCTTTATAAGCAGGTGTCCCTTATATAGAGGTGGTCTTTAAGGTAGCGACGGACAGCGGTCACATGATTTTTTAACAATATGTTGATTAAAAGATCAAAGTCGGGAAACGGAGCGAACTTGATTCGGATAACGATCACGAGACTTGAAATCCTACTGAAACTAATGAATGTTTGTAGTTCACTGACTTAAAAAGAACAAAAACAAGAGTGAGTGAGTGAGTAATGGTGTTTAACGTCCCAGTCAAGAATATTTCACTATATTGAGACGTCGCCAGCTATAGGCGTAGGTGCAGAAATTTTGCCTGTGCGTTGCCCTGATGGCATTATACAGCAGGGTTCTTTAGTGTGCCAAGCCTACTGTGACACGGGACCTCGTTTATTTTAAGTTCCCATCCGAAAGAACCGTGACTTTCATTTCGTAATGCCAAGTGCATGGCGAAAGAACAGTCATTACCAGAGATGCCAACTATTACGGATTCTCCGTAATTATTACGATTTTATTACTTAAATTACGGTATTACGGTAGAGGTATCAGCAATTACGGCAAAAACAGAAATTCCGGCCAGGGTTATTTTCGTTATCAACATGGTTTTTAGAAAGAAGTCAGCGTTTCCTTTTATTGAGCAATACAAAACAGGCAGTCAACTGGCATCGGGAAACCAGTTATAAATGACGTAATTTTGATTTCCGAGTAGCAAATCTCTGCCTTCTTCATTGTTATAGTCTCATATTTAAAATAGTTCCGAACAGTTGTCATTGATAACAGTAAAAATGGCGTCAACTTTTGCTGATGATGATCCTGGTACGTCATTATTACTGACAAGGTACCCAAAATTACTGAAAACATGAGCTGGTATTACTGATGACACTAAGACAGGGTTGGCATCTCTGCATTACCCACTTTCAAATCTTGGGTCAGACCCGGCCGGGGATCGAACCCATGGCCTCCCACTTACGGAACGAGCACTCTACCAACTGAGCTACCGCAGTGGTAACAAAAACAAGAGATGGGAATACTACTCACATGAGATTTTTTCCAAATAAATAGCGGATTTACTAATAAATAAAATAAAAATAAATCCAAATGTCTGATTGGAGCGTACATTATCCTACTTCTAAAACCATCCGAGAGAAAAGAACCTTCACTCTGTCTCCGACATTGTAATCTTACTAAGGAAGCCTAATAACTATGCAAAAAAATCATGTGGAAACATCGTCGTCAGCTTCTGCTGTTTTATGGCAGATCTTCCTGCTTGCCATGAGTGAATGAGATTCAAGTTGTTGATAGATTGTTCAGAAGCAATGTTTTTGGAGCAAATATACATTGTATAACAAAAAACTTTTCTTACAAAAACATCTTTTCTTACATCACATTTGTCACTTTGCCCTAAATCCAAAAGAATCTCTCAAATATCCTACTGCAGGGCGGTCATTGTTTTGAATAAACCTGTGTTGACAACTTCAGAGTGACATAACGAAATGTATACATTTGTGAAGTACTTGGCGGGGGCGCATTTGGGGTGCTTGACTGATTAAATAATATTTAAAATACTTTATGTAATGTTTCAAAGTTAAATTTGATACTGCTTTTATTGAACTAAATAGATACATTATGTTATGCTATTTTTATCTTTTTGTGTTATATTTACAAAGATATTTATCGGCTTTTTGTGATATTATTGATACTCCATCAGACCTCCTTGCAGTATTCATTCATTATAATCCCAACAATTTAAAACAAGTGATCATGTATTTATTTATTCATTCAAACTAATCAATGCGCCAAGTCTGAGTTGTCCGATGTCTAATTAAGATGTACAAGAACTGATAATTATTAAATGAATGAAATGCGGTAATTTTTGATAAACAAAAACATAAGGAGTCTTTCATGTCAATGTAGGCAAGTTCACATCGCCTCAGTAAGAAAATATTACATTCCAAATCGGAAAACGGTTCAAATATTATACATCCCGGATTTCCCGATTTTTGCACATTTTCCGTCACAATAAAGACATTTACTCAAAAGTTAGTCCACAAAAGTATCTTCATTTTCAGATACGATATTCACCTCTATGTGTTTCAAATACACCTTTTTGAAAAAAGTTTATAGTCAAAAAAAATTTTACTGCACATTTTAGAGGGTATAATTGCATTGAAATTTTGCAATTTTTAATGAAACTTTTCTATTCAACTGCCATTTAATTCTGTTACAGGCATCAAATCATTATAATTGATGAGTTTATTTAAAACCATCTTCATCAGACTTAATTTAAACAAAACTTACATATTTTATCAACTATTTGCATAAAGTTATAAGTGTTTATATCAAGTGGCTGCACAACCGTTAGAACAAGACAGGGGAGACAACTTTCAAGGGGAATAACTCTTTTTTTAACTCACAAAGTTGACTTGAATTTTTGATATATGATACAGGATATTATTATCTAAATGTATGCAAAAAATTATAAAAATCTATAGTTGAATAATTTCCTATGGCTCTCTCTGTAGCCTCCTTAGGGCTGGCTGGACTGTACATATAATTACTGAAACCTATTTTCTTTATTTCAGATTGTAGTGAACCTGTTGGATTATCTCCCTTGGACAGCAGTGTCCTTGCCTGTAACATGCCATCACTGTGTAGTGGAGCTACATGTTGTATGAACGTCCCACGTTTAAATCGTAAAATCAGTGCTATGGTTGTTGTTGATACATGTCGTAATAAACTACAAATTCAGATTGAGAGGGTCAATATGGATATCAAATTAAATGATTATTCATTTGGTGAGTAAAATTACGTTAACACTTTCAATAAGTGCCTGGTGATGCCTTTATGTAAGTGAAAAAGCTTTAGTGGGAAATAAACTCTAATTTTGTCAGCTTATCAACTATTCATCAATCAGGAAATTTCTGCATTTTATTTTCGTGAGAGTAACAAGACACAAAAATCAAACTTTCACAAATATTTTGTTTTGATATAATTCACTTGGTTTTGCACTGACCATTTAATATCTAAATAAAAGTAGACAGAAATTATTACAAAAATGAACTGACATGTAAATTTCCCTATACAGTTAAGAGTTGAGAATTGAGTAATGGTGTTTAACATCCCAGTAAAAAATATTTCACTTATATCAAGACATGGCCAATTATGTAGACAAAGGTGCAGAAATTTTGCCTGTGCATTGCGCTAAGGGCATTATACAGCAGGGTTCTTTATCGTGCCATACCTGCCATGACATAGGACAATGTTCATTTTAAGTTCCCATCTGAATGAACCGTGTCTTTCGTAATGCCGAGTGCTTGGTGAAAGAACAGTCACTACCCACTTTAAAGTCTTGGATCAGACATAGTCGGGGTTCAAACCCATGACCTCCCACTTACGGAGGGAGCACTCTATCAACTGAGCTACTGTAGTTGTATTTAGTTAAGAAACTGTATGTTTATTTTCTTACACAAAACATTAAGCAGATTTAAAAATGGCAACAATTGCCATCCCTGTGTATCATTTTGATCAGGTAGTTTCAACTTTTATCTTCTCATAAAACAGATTTATAGACAGATCTCTACGACTCATTTTAAATAAATTAGAAACACAAAATATATACAATTTTATAACCAATTGCTGTTTTATATTTCAGGTACATCTAAAACTGATTCTTTATATGGTGTCATCAAACTTGAGTAAGTTGAAAAGTTTAAGTATTAATACAAAATCATTCCTTCTCTCTGTCTCTTCCTCTGACACCTCATCTTACTACTATAAGTAAGTTTAAGTTTCTTAAATACTTCTAGCAAAACTTTTAAGGATAAATATTTCTCCTTCTCCACTTTGTTTTCTTCTTTGTTCTCCTCCTCCTGCTGGTTTCACAACATTGCCCAAACTTTTGTCTATCACTGGCTTACATCTAAGTTTTATCTTCACATTTCATTGTTTTATCACAGTTATCGTATAGAAAACCTAGTAGTTGAAGAGAAGTACAAGATTGACCTAAAGATGAGTGTCTGTTTTGAAGCGCAGGGTAGTTGTGAGATCGAAGTCCAGATATTAAACAACACAGAAGTCAATAAACCAACTTGTAACTGGGCAAACGGATTCCTTAATTCTTGTAAGTATACTCATTTTGATATTTTAGTTGTTGCTTTGTTTTAAGTTTGGGCAATTTTTAATTATCACTACTCTCCTCTAAAGGTGGAAGTAACAAAAACAAAACAAAAAAAAACTTTGCATTTGGGAGACATGAAATCTATAGTTTTATGGATCACAACAGTTCTCACCCACTAATTCAACATCAGGCAGATCTTAATGTGAGAAAACTCATCATTTTGCTTACCAAAACTCAGTAGTTTTCTCTAGACATCCCAGTTCCTTCCACCCTTCTGACCACCTTGATAAAAGTTAATAATTCTAACATCATCCACCCTACTCTTATACATTTTGAAAATATAATGAGTACCATGTCTTCAACAGTGATATCAATTCTTTTGTACATTATATTCCTTTATTTAAATTTTCTTCTATAAATGACATTACAGTCCAACCTGCCTTAAAGGCCACCTCTATATAAGGGCCACCTGTTTATAAAGGCAAGTAGAATTTTATCGCTATTGTTCTTTATTCATATTATTTGAACCTGTATATAAAGGCTATCTGCTCATAAAGACTACTTTTACTGGTTCCCTTAGGTGGCCTTTATAGACAGGTTTGACTTTATTATGAAATTTATCAGTAACTAATAGAAACATCTGTCATTGTGTACCAACAGTTAGAGGACAATGATAAATAATACATATTTATTTAATTGTTTATTTATTTATTTATTTATTTATTTATTTATGAAATATTTATTAGATATTTTACTATAATTTCTATTTGACAGCCTTCTCATTGTTATCATGGACTGCAGAAAGAGGTGTGGTCAATGCTTCAGACATGACACTTGTCCTGACTGATGAGTTAAAACAGACTTTAGGAGTAGATGATTTCATAACTAACCCAGAGAAATGTAGCCTATCTTCATCACCATACAGCGACGCTGTCAGTGGCTGGAATAATGGTAATGGGTTAAAAAAAAACACTTTTTTTTAATTGAATTAAATTAAATTATTGTCTTCCTTCAACAATGTTTTACAGTGATTAGTTAACTTGCCAGGATAGTGGAACTATGTTCATAAATATGTCTGGTACATTAAACATAAAAGCATTTAGCACTAAAAGGGAAGTAACTCATACATCACAGAAGTCTGGTTATGGTAAACAAATATGATGACAAGGTACACAAGTAGCAAGAAATACAAAATTAAAATAAAAAATGGCTAAAGCAGTACTTCTTTGAAGGGTGAAAAAATGTTATACAGGTTTTTGGCATGCTACATGTTAGCTGATAAAGCATAAAATTTATCAAGATTGCAAATACATATAAAATAATTGAATTACAAACAAGACATTTTAATTTTTTATAGTTTAAAAAGGACCATTGTTTCCAATAGTGTAGTCTGCCATTTTTACCCATCATGCATTGGTGTATCCTGTTGTATAATTGTTATAATATTGAAAAATTTCTCTCAAAAAGTACAATTGTTTCCAATAATGTATTCTGTCAATTTTACGCAACATTCACTGGTGTGGTCTGTTATATTTATGCCTGTTATGATCTAGAAATCTTTCTTTTTCAGAATGTACAAATGTTTCCAGTTCCATTCTTCCTAATATAACAGACATCGATAACGTAGCCTGCCATCTTTACCCATCATGCACTGGTGTTGCCTGCTGTGTTTACGTTGATTGGTTTAGACACTCATTCCATAGTTATATAGAATTTGATACATGTCTGTATATACTATCAGTCGGTGTTGAAGATCTTAAACAATCTATGGATCTATTGACATATGCTTGGGGTATGTATTTGAAGGTTTAAGAGATGGAACTTCAAGTTTTCACTTGCCTAAATGAAGTTCAAAAGACCCTGCATGTATACTGTATCCATACATGAGCATTAGAGCTCATTATATGATCATTAGGATACTATGGAAATATCTCTGGTTGGATTCAAAACCATGATCCTTCGGTCTTGAGTCCAATGCTCTACCAACTGAGCCATGTGCTTTCATATGGTACAGTAACAGAAACACAATCAGAACAAGCACCAAGAAAAATTATATGAACATATGCAACTTTGAATAGCCTTCAGATGTAATGAAAAATGTAAATTACTGGATGTGTTGAATTGGATTAATGGTATTCTATGCCCCATTTAAGATTCTGTCACTTATATTGAGGCAATCATTTCAGAGATGGTAGAGAAACCAGAGTGCTGGAGAAAAACTATGACCTGCAGTAAATGAACTGACAAACTTTCTCACACTAGGATCATATTCCAGTGGAATTTGAACATAGGCAGTGGAAGTAAATGCAAATCAAAAGGGAGTGTCAATAAGGCTCTTTAGTAAAAATTACTGCTATATACAAATTTTCTGTTGGATCACCAGGTACTCAAGAAGAAATTCAGTTAAATGGAGTGGTGAGGTTGAAATATAACATCAATAATGTAGCTTCACAAAAGATGTTTGTTGTTAGTGCTGAAATAAAGGTTTGCGTTGAGGCTCAGTGGGGTCAGTGTATGAAGGAAATCACAGTGTTCCAGAGTACTAATCTACAATACAGTTATTGTAATGCTTCTGAACCAAGACTATTCAATGGTAAGTCTGGTAATTTGTTATTATGGGTCATTCAGGGTCTGAAATCAGTGTATAGTCAAACAACACTGACCTGTCCATTTGACCTTTTGTTGGAGGACTCATCCAATAAATGTGTGGTTTTAGGATCTAAAGTTAATACATACACACTAAAGATTGCTCTTAAGATAGGCATTCATAGTGTTTCCATTTATGCAATTGATGGATCACCGACCACACCCAAAATGTTTCGTCAAATGCCCAGCATGCTTGAATTACACACAAAAAGAATGAAAACTCGGCCTGAATTATGTCATTTAATGACGTTACTGATACTAGTATGTCATTAGTTGCTGTCGTGATGCTGCTTTAGTACCGTGATGCCGGCCAGTGTCAGAACAGAAAAGGCATGGCTGGCGATATGTCAATGGTATTTCCTCGACATAAATAGCTTTGTTTATTGTAAATATATCAATTTAAGGTCAGTGGACAGGTCAATGTTGTTTGCCTTGACTGTATATAACAAGTTAGTTGATGTAACTAGTAAAGTAGAGAATGTGTGATTTCATGCAAACAGCAACATGCTTTTATAAACAATTTGTGTAGCTGAAACTTGCCTGTACATTCTACATCCAATCGACAGATTGCCGGCCATGCTCACAATGGTAGGTCAAAGACCCAGCATTCTCGAATTACACACAAAAAGAATAAAAACTTGGCCTGACTTGTGACATTTAATGATGTCACAGACACAAGTACACCAATAATTGCTATGACACTGCTTTGGTACCGTGATGATGGCCGGTATTGGACATAAAAGGCATGGCTGGCGATATGTCAATTATGAACCTTCCATAGTATACCATTTCTGATTGAGAATAAAAACTAGCAAATTGTTTCTTTGTAGAAGTTACTGTCTATGTATACCACTACCATGGTAACTAGTTTACAAAATACTTTTCAATTTCTTATCATATCTGTAAATAATACAAAAAAAAACTTTCCATCAAAATGTGTGAAAAAAAATCAAATTCGGGAAAATGTTTTGAAAAATTAGAATAAACAAAAGACAGCAGCAATGGTTCCAGAGTTAAGATGAGTAAAAACACAAATTTAGGATGATGTTTTGAAAAATTTGATTAAATAAAAGACAATAGCAATGGTACTAGTGTTTGAGACTTATGGAAGGATTCAATACATGTTAATTCTTTTCTAGATATATCATTTGACTTCTGGAAGGTGTCAGCTTGTACATTACAGAGTCTTGGAATTACAAGTAAGTCATAAATCTATAAATTAGGTTGGAAATAAGTGGAAATTATTAACCAGTCCTTGTCTGATTTTCTAATTTGTTGTAAAGGAAACTATTGAAAAAGTAATCCAAAAGTCACCAGTCTGACTGTCGGACTAGCTGTAGAACTATGCACAGTGTAGTAACACTGAGTAGAACCAAAGTAAAAAAAATGGCTTTTTTGTCTCATTGAAAACCTTTGGTTTTGTACCTGGATATAAGAGTGTTTTCTTTATTTTGACATAAAAGAAAAAATTGTGAGTTACGTGAAATGACCAATTGGTCAGTAACATCATTTGATGCAATTTCTAACTATGCCAATTGTTTTTGAACCGACAAATGACAAATTATGGCTGATGAAATTTACAGGCCCCAAGCAGATTCACAGACAAAAATCTGTGAATTATTATGAGAAACAGAACAACATTAGAATAATGATACAAATGTGTCATTTTCCTGCAAGTCACACATTTTCCAAGATGAATAAAATGATAATGTATACAAACAGCATACTTTAAAACAAAGTACAATACAAGATCCTCAAGTTGTACAGTGGTTAGCACTGTCAGCTTACACCTCAATCCCTAGTGTCACATATGATTAGAATTGTGACCACCAGTGTCAACAATTAGGTTTTACTGCAAATATATTGATTTAAGCATGTACTTATGTTAGCTTAAAATATAATTTGGATAAATTCACTTGGGCTTGAATTAGCAAAAATCTCATGATTCATCTTGTGCATTAGGTGCGCTTTTGATTATGTGCTGAATTTAAATTAGCACTACTATATCATTGCAAAAATTGCTAAAGTTAGTACACCACTACAATTAATATGTTTACAGTACGTTGTATTTATTTTGATAGCTGTTTCATATGATTGGAAATTATATAAGACTAATTGTATTATTTTGATCTTTAAACCAGCATATGGAAACACATCGGTGGATACTATATCTGCAAGTATGTATAGCAATGTATCTTATTTCCTTGTTTTAACTTTCTAGTATTTTATCTTGACGTATTTAAGTCTTGTCAAGTGGCCTGCGTGGTAAAGTGTTCTAAAATGCATGCTAAGAGATCACAGTGCCTCTCACACGCTATGTTCCAATCTCACTAGGGACAGATCGTTTTAGGAGAAAGTTTGTCAGTTTGTGTAATTTGTTTGACGAGACATGGGCAATGATAAATTATTCTGTAATATTATGTTATATTTACTCAGTATACATATAGTTGTTCTTGTACCTAAAAACTGCAATCATCTGCTGCTTTCTTGAAAAGATTTATTAAATAATTTGCGTTTTACATCCCAGTCTCCATTTTACTTATATCGAAACATAACCAGCTGTAGGTAAAATAGGTCTAAAGCACACACTTACAGATCACAGTGCCTCTCATCACTTAGGCTCAAATCACACTCTGGGCAAATTCTAGTGTAAAGAAGTGTCAGTTTGTTTGCAAAAGGCTGGTTTCCTTAACCATCCCAGATATGACTGCCTTGATACAAGTGAAAAAAAAATATTGACTTGGGAGTTAAACTACATTACTCCATTCAGCTCTACTTGCCTGACAAGAACGGGCAGTCAGTCTGTGATAGGATTGAACTCTTAAAGGTTTTGGTTTTCTTCTTGTAGATTTTACCAACAGTAGTCTATCACAGTATGCGTTGGATCGTTGCCAGATGAACACAGATTACCGAGGTATTGAATGTTGCCTCCCATACCAGCTTGGTACTAGTGCACGTAATGTTTACCTTAGTTACCGCATCAGTGTGTGTGACAGCAAGATAGACATAACTATAGAGCGCAAGAAATGGACAGTATCAGTGTCAAGTGTTGTAATAGGTAAGTATACAGTCAAAACTGTCTATAAAGGCCACCCAAGGGAACCAGTAAAAGTGGCCTTTATGTACAGGTTCAAATAACATGAATAAAGAACAATTGGGATACAATTCTATTGGCCTATATAGGCAGGTGGTCCTTATACAGAGGTGGGCTTTAAGGCAGGTTGGATTGTAGATAAATAAGTAAATTTGGTTATTCTTGTGCCAATTTTAAGGCCTCTTTGTCAAAGTAGTCTAAATTACTTTTTGGTAAAACAGTGCCTTTCACAGCCTCAGTTCCAGTCTAACTCAGACATATCTGAGTGTGAAAGAAATTGTAAATTTGCTTGTCTATCAATAGAAAAAAGTTGTAACTCTGGTTTTTTCATTTACCATTTAAGAACTTGATATAAGTGAAAAATGTTGACACCAATACTACATTCTTGTGGAATTTTTGTTTCTGCTAAATATTAGCTAAATAGTTAGTTGAGCTTATGGCATTGTTAAGTGTGTGCTTCCAACATGTTGTAAGATGAATGACATGCTAGTACAATTTGTCTTCCTTTCTTAACCTTATATCAAAGTCTTAAGATTTTTTATGTCAGTTTTGAAAAATCTCCATTCCTCTTTCAGAGATCATTTAAAGAAAAAAAACATTGTCTTATAACTAAATGCAAAAATACAAGTTTAAGCATAATAAACAATGGATCAATAGATAATCTTAACACCTTTGTTGTAACGGATGGGTAAACTGTTGAATAATGTTATCAAGATTGAATATAAGAATTGAAGCTTTTCTTTTCATCTTAGGTGGTACACAGACTGTTTCTGCCGGAGACACATTTAGGGTTAATCACAGCATAATTGAGACAGCAACAGCTTACAAGGTGGATCTCACTATAGAAATGTGTGGAATAGACTCAGTGGGATGCAATGCTTATCAAATATTTAACCAAACTGCAATAAAACAGGCTCAAGCTGGGGAATGTGGTGGTAGCTCAGGACGGCGAAGACGAAGGAAAAGATCAACTCAAGAGTGAGCATAGCATTTTAGATCATGTACAAAAAAGTTATCAATAAATTGTTATAAATATATAACGGATCACATCCAGATTTGGTTGGTTTTTATTTAAAATAAATTTTATATATATTTAGTTTTTGGTGCATATAAACGTTACCCAGAGGAGATGAACAACACTAACAGCAATCCTTAATGACATATATTTAAAAAAAAAACCCGCTACATACTTCCCCCGATAAGGCTGCTGTAAAACCCATTATATGTATCATTCAGAGTCGGACATAGAATATGTTGTCAATCTTTAAAGAGATTTCTGGCATTGGGATTGGTAAACTTGCAGGTGTACGATGAATGAATGTATGCAGCCTTTAGTGATAAAAGGGAAATAACTCATATATCCCCGAAGTTTAGTTACAATGAACAAACGTGGCAACAAGATACACAAGTCACACAGAACACTAAAGCAAAGTTGAAATGGTCAAATGTAAATCTTTTTGCAGGGCACATGGTCCATGGAGCCTACCAAAAACCTGTATCATTGTAATAAATGTTATTCAAAGAAAAAATTGATTTAAAAAAGGAAAAAGTACATTGATTTAATGAAGTTTACATATATTGAAAAGAAATATATTACACATACTACCATTTCATTGGATTTATCTATATAGAGTTTCAAAGATTTGTTTTCAACAACTAGAAATTTAAAAATACAATATTGTTTGATGATATTGTTATTTTGTCTTTTGAGTACTCTCAATTATTTTATATGTTATGACTATTGGTGACCTTGAATATTTTTATTTTTCATTCTATGCCCTGTTTTTGTTTTGTACAGTGTGCGTGTTTGGAATTTTGATAGTGCCTATTTCTCCTTATAAATTAAACACATGTATTACATTCCAACCTGCCTTAAAGGCCACCTGCCCATAAAGACCACTTTTACTGGTTCCCTTGGGTGACCTTTATAAACAGGTTTGACTGTATTTCATTAAGAACACATTGCTTTTGTTGATTTGATATTTCTTTATCTATTTATAGTCCAGACCCAAGTAATTTTAAAGATGGAATGAAGATTCTTATGAAAAGATCAGCATCAGAGGAAGAAATATCTGCTTATCTGTCTGCAGTAAAAGACTATGAGGTACTGTTAAAATAAAACTCTTTAAAATAACATCTGTAAGTCTCATTTGAAATGTAGCAGGCTGACCTAGACGTGGCGTTGTATATAGTACCCTAGATATAATGATTTACTGCCAGACTTTCTAGTTGGGATCTTTTAGCCTTGTGGTAGAACGCTCGGTTTTCACCCAGGAGAGCCAGGTTTGATTCTCAGACAGGGCGTTCTGTGAGGAAGTGTTTTTTCTGTTATTTTCTCCCTCCTGTTACAGAAATATTTGATGTTGTTGTACCTGGATATGAAAATGTTCTTGGTATTTTAACATCCAAGAGCAGATATTGTTGTTAGTTTTTAAGAAATCACATTCTTTTTTTCGTTATCGATGCAAGTATGAATAACAATGGCCAGTCCAAATTGCATGACGACAAAGTACTTCGAGAAAATCAAAATTTCATGTTAAAATCACATGTACATTGATTAACTGTTGCACACGATAACATTCCGTATTGT
Organism: Anadara kagoshimensis; assembly: GCA_021292105.1. Taxonomy (NCBI): domain Eukaryota; kingdom Metazoa; phylum Mollusca; class Bivalvia; order Arcoida; family Arcidae; genus Anadara; species Anadara kagoshimensis. The sequence continues at coordinate 52,700,127 of CM037870.1, read as the reverse complement.
ATTTAACCGTAAAAGTTAACGTCAAAAGGTCCTTTGTGATTGTAGTGTATTCAAACGCAGTGATTTGACGTAACAAGTTAATAACGTATTTACATGATGACGTCAATTATTATCTATAACACTATAACATACAATTGCTCAAAATGTGTTATAGAAGGGGTAACAATGACAATTGTAAATATATGGCTGATGATCAATTGTTACTTGACATCATTAGACAAACTTTCTTATCACACTTATTGTTCTTGTATCTCAAAATGCCAAATCAATACTGATCACATAATGAGACTTGCAGACCTACTAAAAAGATGGGTATCAAGGTAATGAAAAGGGGAGGTAATAAAGAATAAGCAATTTGACTTGAGGCAATGAAAATTGAAGATGACTCCTGAGGCATTGAAGAGTAGAATTTTGTATTCTCAATTAGCATGGACATTTTGAAAAATTATTCTTTTGTCCAGGTTTAAGTCATCTTTTAATGTAAACCCCAAACCCTAAAACCCCAGAAATCAAAATTGAAACCATTGCAGTTTTGTTTTGTTTTTTTTTTTTTTCCTTAGTAAATTTTAATAATTAGTTTTATGTAATGTCACCACTGTATCTCATTGTAGGAACAACAAAAACAGATTAACTTACAAGGAAAGGAAGTGGCTGAGAATGACAACAAAATTGGAGCAAAGAGTGCTCTCAAAGCATTGGGATCAGGGAACCCAGCTACTATTGCTGTCAACGGAAAAGTGGAAGGAACTCTCACAGTACAAGGAGGTATGTGGGAATGAAAATTTTTCTTTATTGAATTTTATCTATTTTCATCAAAATGCTGATTAAGGGACCTTGGTTGGAAGAGTGGTCAAAGATGCATGATTATGGATCTCAGTGTACTATGTACCTAGTTTGAAAAGATTGCTTGTTGAAAGTCATGATTTTTGGTTAGAGTCAAGCATTTTTCCCTGTGTACTAAAGTTTTCTCTACCATTAGAGAGGAGGCCGCAGTGGCCTAATGGATAAGACGTCAGTCTTCAAATCCAGGGTCTCTCACCGCTGAGATTGAGTCCTGCTCAGACCACATGTGGGAAAGTGAATTTTTAATTGCCGTTGGCCTTTACTGATTCATCTGGTATCAGTATAATAGACTGGGGGAGTGGTATGCTTGTCTGTGGCATACTGACAATGTGAGCTAGCACGTTAAAGTTGCCCTTAGTGCATGCTAGTACAAGGCAGACCATACAACACACTCGCACTTCACATGCATACACGAAATTGTTCATAGATTAATCCATAGAAATTAATAAAATAGTTCTCATCACGAATAGCTGAAAAATTGCTTATGCAACGTAAAGCAACATTTAACCAACGAAAAGAATCTTGACCGACGCATAAAACCCTATTGCTCCACTTCTGTCATTATGATAATTTTAATAAGACAGAAAATAAAAACTATGACTAAAATTTTATAGAACTTTTGTTCCCAAAATTAATATTAGAAAATTATTTAGTCCTCTAGACCTGAAAATTACTATAACACACCTATACATGTATAATGAATCTATAATGAAATCCATAAAAATTGGATTCTTTGAATTTTATGTTTTTTTCCATAAATTATTATGTCTAAAGTCATAGAAAAGTAAATAGCCTTAATCTTTTGTCTCGTCTGAAAAGTTACCAGACTGAAGTTATGATTGCTGTGCCTCAATGAGTGCTTTGAACCTGGGAAAAAGATTATTAAAATATGACTTGTTTATCATTATTTCCTTAGGGTAAAATCCTTTTGAAAATTGTATTAGAATATGTTTTTAAATATAGCATTTTAGGCAAAATCTTATCCGTTTACCTTTTGTTGAAATCTTTATTTTACTTGTATGACTAAATAAATAAAAATGTTTAATTTTCTGATTTTTACAGGTGAGGCTATAACAAAAATGATGGGAGCTGTCACAGATATCGTTGGCAGGGCCAAACAGGCATATGTTGTAGGTCAGGGTCTCTCACAAGAGGGCGCTAAATTACTTGGTGCAAAGCTAGCCAATATGACCATTGGAGACCTAGAATCCATGTTAGATACCAAAAACATTGATCCTTTTCTTGTTGTAAAGTTGATGAATGAACTAAAAGATCTAGCCAAGGCATTAGTAAGTATACAGTTGATTGTATGTTGTTTTATTAATTTAAAAAAAAAAAAAATCTGTTCGCAAGTACATGTTGTATGGAAGTTTGATAAAGGATATTTGATCTAACTTCTTCATAATATAACATTCTCTCTCTCTCTCTCTCTCTCTCTCTCTCTCTCTCTCTCTCCTCTCTCTCTCTCTCTCTCTCTCTCTCTCTCTCTCTCTCATACGCACACACACACGGATAGACACAGATGTAAACACAAACATGCATGCACACTCACTCACCACTGACTCATTCATTCAATCACTCTATCACATGGCTTAAAAATCCAATATTGTATATGGAAATTACATATATTGTTATATGTTATATTAAAACAAGTTCGGACTGGGAATTACAGACCTATTTTATAAATTAACATAACTAAAAAGTCTGTTAAAAAAAGTCCAAAACAGAAAATCACAATATTTTCACCATCATGTTTCCACATCATTATTTTCAGTTATCAGAAATAATTGACAGTCTAACCAATGGAAACTTGGACCAATTTAAATCCTTTGATTTGGAGTTGAAGGGGGATTTCAGTTTCCCGCGGACAAATATAATACTGTTTGAATACTCTCAGTTTTTCTTGGTTGGAGGTTTAGTGCCAATGACATTTGGTAAGTTATACTTTGTTTATATATATTTTTTAAAAAAAATGACACTTGTACAGTTGACAGCTTCAGTGAACAAGTGGTTCAAAGCATCTATTTATGGATGACAGTGCTTCGCAAATAATTTCAAAGCCTAATGGGGTTCTCCAATGTACCACGTGGTCAATACCTCTTAATGTTAGTGTGGAACGTTTTGGAAAACATCAACGTCTCTAATTTCCAGAAAAACATCATTTTTATGGGAAAACGTCATATTATGCAATTCCATATCCATTAGAAACAACTGTTCCATGCAAATGTCATGGGGTATTATGTGGTACAGCGGCGAACCCCATTCCTAGCCAGGGGTTCAAAATTATGTTTTTGTAATGGAAGGTTCAGGATCAATACAAAAAATGAAAGATCTATGTGCAATTATGTTATCATACAGAAAAAATAGGATTATCCTGGTAAAAAATGGCAGGTCCATCAGACTCTTACCGGTTCAAGACCTCGGACCTAAGGAATTTTGAAACCCTTCTAGTGTAATAAAGTTTCTCACAGTTTGCTTGCCAAAGGTCAAATACTGGTTTTGATATTTTACGTCCAATCTAGATTATAACACTTGTACACTAGTCACAATATGGTCAGTGTAGATTAATAGGAGTGGATTGGATTGGTTTTTTGATATTGTTTTACATCCAAGTATTTGCAGGAAGTTATTACAAAATTCAGGTTTTATATGTGTGCACAGTGCTATAATAATGTTATTGATATCTATGATAACCATTTTGACATGATTTCAGGATTTGGTGCAGGAGAATTCAGCTTTATGTTAGTGCTAAAATTATGTTTAATCTCTATGGTAACCAATTTGATATTATCTTTTATTTCAGAATTTGGTGCAGGAGGCTACTATGGAATGAAATTTGAAGTGGGTGCTAAAATATTGTCAATGAAGGCAACTGCACAAGTAGAACCATTTGCAGGTCTTACAGTATATGGTGAACTTGGTATCGGGTTTATGTTATATGGTAAACTCAGGCTTCAAGGCTACATCATGGATTTGCGATTTCCAACACAATGTGAAATTGGTTTTTCAAAGTTCCCTCTAGATGTTAGGTAGGTGATCGTAGAAAACCGATTCAGTTAATTTTTAACTTGTTAGCTCACCTGAGCCAGAGGCTCAGATGAGCTATTGCATTCTATCACCGTCCGTCGTGCGTCGTCCGTCAACTTTACATTTTAATTTTCTCCTCCAAAACTACTGGGCCAAATTTGATGAAACTTGGTGATTATCATGCCTGGGTAACAGCCTTTCAAAATTGTGTTCAGGGTTTGGCCACGCCAAACAAGATGGCCGCTGTTACTAAAAATAGCAAAAAGACAAAAAAATCTTCTCTGAAACCAAAAGATGCAGGCAAATTTTGATTGGATATTTGGATTCAGCATACCTGGGAACATTAAAATTGTGTTTTTCATGAAAATTAGACGAAAAATAGGTTACGCGTTTTTTGCGTAAAATTACGTAATTTTTAAAATGAGACATTTATTGTTAAAACTTCATGACGGCTGAAGATACATTGTATGGAGTTGTTCTTGTCTTGCAATTTTCTTCCAATTGATGTCGAAGGTCAAGGTCATGTCCCAATTTTTGACCTTTGATAAAAAATGCTATTTGTAGGTATTGACATGATGATCATTTTGATACATAGATCAGGGTCATGGGTTCAAAGGTCAAGGTCACAGATGTCCAAGGATACCAAAAAAGTTAATTATCTGCAAAACTATGAATTTTTTGTATAGGCATGTATATCAGAATATTGTAGGTAATGGCACAATGGTCATTTTGATATATGAATAAAGGTCATGGGTTCAAAGGTCAAGGTCACAGATGTAAACAAGTACTGAAATGGTTAATTATCTCAAACTATAAACTTTTTGTATAGGCATTATATTAAAAATATTGAAGTATTATCTTAACGATCATTTTCATATATGAATAAAGCTCATATGTGGGTTCAAAGGTCAAGGTCACAGATGCGAATAAATACCTAAATGGTTAATTATCTTGGAAACTATTAACTTTTTGTATACGGATGTATATTAGAATATTATAGGAATTAACCTTGCAACCATTTTGATATATGAATGAAGGTTATTGGTTCAAAGGTCAAGGTCACAGATGCAAATGAATACTGAAATAGTTAATTATCTGCAAAACTATTAAGTTTTTGTATAGGCATGTATATTAGAATATTGTAGGTAATAGCACAATGGTCATTATGATATATGAATGAACCTCATGGGTTCAAAGGTCAAGGTCACAGGTGAGCATTAAGGCCCATGGGCCTCTTGTTTACTTTTAAGTTACTTTCTAAAGATTTATAAGACCTTGGTGACTACCAAGAGGTCCAAAGGATATGAGTCCATGTTTGACCACTGCTTATTTTCCCTTTCCTGTTACATTTGGGGGCTCACCCAAACCTGGTAAGCGGCTGACCAACAGGTTGATTCAAAGGTGGAACCTGGTGTTTTCATTACAAAGTAGTTGACTTGAAAAAAGGAAGGGATACAATGCAACAAATGCCAAAATTGCCCATCTCACTGATGTAAAAATATGGAACCACCTTAATGGTGTAATTGGCAGTAGACCCCATTTAATCAACTGGTCAACTACACGAAAGTAAAATTAATTTGTATCCCATAATTTAAGCATTATTTTTTTCAGAATTTTATTTATATTTTTTATACAGGTTAACTATGTATTTGAAATTAACACCATTATCTCTTGCTTTATACGGACTTGTAACACTGGAAGTAGATTTAAAGTTTACATCCTTCACAAAAACCTTGTTTAAAGCAAAGATTTGGGGATATACCACTCCAACGATTTCTAAAAAGCTGATTGATAACCGGGATAAGGATGAAGATGTCTCGCCACCGGAATTTAAAAATTTTGTTGATAACGCAGCAGTAAGTATACAGAGTCACAGAACTGCCCATATATTTATTTCTTGCACCCCAAACACAAAAAATCCATACAAATAGAGGTGCAAGCTATCTCCATCTTGTACCCCCCTGTGCAATAAAATTAGTCACTACTTGTAGTGCCAGGTAAGAAAATCTGACCCGTGTTCTAATATCTTTGCTCCAGAACTCTGCGAGCCTCATACTGGACCAAATATATTAGAACGTAAGGTTTGACATTTCCCTATCTTGCACCACAAGAAGTTGATAGATTCTATTATCACTACCATCTATAAATTATAGATACAATTTAAAACTGGTCATATCATTACAGACTGAATATCTTAACAAAATTCATTTGTTGAATTCATTTTTCTGCTAAAGTTGAGTATTTTTCAGTTAAGAAGTGTTTATATCTAAAAAAAATATATAAAATTTCCCTCCCCCAAAATTAAAAAAAAAATTCAAGAAAATTGAAAATCATTTGTTGAAAACATTTTCCTGCTAAAGTTGAGTATTTTTCAGTTAAGAAGTGTTTATATATAAAAAAAATATATATAAAATTTCCCTCCCCTAAAATAAAAAAAAAAATCCAAGAAAATTGGAAAATTTCAAGAAAACATCAGTTACTGCAAAAACCTCTATTTTCTAAGATTTTTGACATCATAGACCTTGACATGATGATTTTAATATAAACCTATGGCAAATATAAATTTGTATTCTCAGAAACAAGGTGATGCCACAACAAATTATAACAGATTAAGTATCATTTACTCAAATGCACACAACTTCTCAAACATTGAGAAAATTTTAAAATTCCTTAAAAGGTTGTATAATTGAAAATACAAATGTAATTGGAAATAAACAAAAATGAAATTGAATAACACAGACTGTTGCTGTGGCATTGGCATTTACATGGACTGTCAAACTAAATTAGTCTACCTATTTAATCAAACTTTATTCAAAATGGTCGTTGTTCCCCTGTTGTCAAGGGTCTCCAAGAGTTGATTAATTCAGGTGCCCGGATGTGCAGTTCCGAAATACAGGGTAGTTAATTATTTATGATATTGTATTTGTATTACTTTCAACTTGGGAAGAAAAAAATAGGGTTCACCAGGAGTGTTGAGCAAGAGGTTATAATATCAACAATGCAGGGCTAATAATTCCAAAATCACTCACGGATTGATCATCCAGTTAAAAAGGGAACAAATAAAAAACTACGTAAATAGATATCAATAGAATCTTTTGTACATAGAGCCTTTTATCCGTCGGTTTAATTTGACCTTAAAACTTGCTAGCCATACTTCTGTAGAGCCCTCCATCAGTGGCAAAGTGCCAATTAATAGATCACAGTGAGATCGAATCCTACTTTGGTAAATCTATTGCTATAGGCCTATGGCTTCTTGGGCACTCTGGATACATACACCATTTCAGAATTCACTTTTTAAATTTAAGTGAAAAATCTTGACTATGGTGTGAGAATGGATTTTTTCCACTTTTTACTTCTGGGCTTTCAAATCGTAGTAGTAAACTTAGTTAATAACTATTCATGTAGAAAAAGTTAAATAAAGTTTTCAATTTTCTTTGTTATTACTGTTTCAACATTTAATGAAGACACTTAATTTCAAGAATTCTTTTTAAACTTATTACGTTTAAACTCATTTTATTTTATACCTGTAGACAGGAGACAAAGGACAAACAGGAAGTTGTACTGTTAGACAGCTTCCCGAGAAAGATTACACTGAGCCTATGTTTGAGAGTATCTGTCCGCGCAGATGATGAAGAAGTGTGTAGAGCTGTTTCTTGATGTTGGGACAGTCCCTGGGGGAAGTGATGTACTTTATGATAAAGAATTGGGAGGACTTCTAAGAAATTAAAGAGGTATTATTTATATCATTGAACTGGAAATGCAGGATCAGACTGAGCTCATCCCTCACACTTCAAAGGCAAGCACTCTACCAACTGAGCTACCCAAAAACCCTTTCAGTTGTTTTTCTTTTGAATCACATTGAATCACAAATACAGAGTTACATTATTATGGTAAAGGCATCATCCAATCATCATCTATTTGCATGTCCTTCTTCCATTATGTTTGTTTGGCCCAAACTTCCAACATGATTGAGATTGTTTTTTTTTTACTAGGCATACATGATGACCAGAAATGACATTATATGTGCCAGAAGAGAGCTAACTCTGCAAACTCTCAGCGTTGAGCCCCATTGAAATATTTAATCATGTTTTGAAATTTTAATCATGTTTTTCTAATCAAATTTTACCATGTTTTTTGGCTATCTTTACCAACAGTTTAATGGCAAAAAATGTAAACAGGAAATATTTTGCTTCACATAGTGGTCCTTTTCTTATTATGATGTTATGCATGTCGGTCAGGATTAATATGTTTGAACTGTTATGTAACGATTATGATAATTTGTAAATTTGATAGCCTTTAATTAACGTTAAATTATTATATTTTTTTTCAGAGACTAAGTGTTAACTGTTTACCATTATATTTTACGGTCTATGCTCAGAACAGTGCTGGAACTAAGCAAGAGTTACCTGCTCCTTACCCACGTATGATGTTACGATTCCAGGTGGCAGGTTTAAAATAGACTACTTGTCTTCTAGTAACCCAGAGACACTGAGAGCATCTGTAGTCACTTATGAAGACTCTAAACTTAGAATGTCTCATGTGGGTGTAGGATTCGGAAAAGATATTTATGGTGATCAGATGATTGGATGGAATGCGATCAATTTAGAAGAGAGGTCACATGATCTGGATATAGGTATGTACCATAATGTGACAAATGCACTTTGTATGCCTTCATATGAAAAGATGGGGGATAATATTTTTGTCTTGTCTGTTAGTCAGGTTGTCTATCTGCCTTTAGCTTTAATGTTTGTCAGGGACAAGGCTTGCAGAGTCCCTGACAAACAAATTAGTTTTGGACTCTGTGAAATATCCCCATCCCACATCAACACATAGAAAAAATTATATTAATCCAATGCATGAGTAGTGTTAGGATTTGCATGCATGTTACTTATAATGTAGATAAAAAAAATACCTGTGTTTTCTATACATAAATGTACTGGTTCATAATAAATATTTAAATTAAAGGTCAAGTGGACAGGTCAATGTTGTTTGCTTATATAATTCTCATGTTAGTGATAGCTTATCTGACTGTTAAGTGTCTTAGTTTTGACCTATGGGGGTACTTTTGATAAAAAAAAACTTTTGAAACAAATAAATTAGATGAGGATCCACTAAATATCCATGTCCAATTGCACATTTTAAAGATGATAATAAAATTCAACAACCTATTAGAAATTTAGAACGAATGTATATTATTCTTTTGTTGAAAATACTTCTGAAATTTATGACTTAGGTGCTGATCCACTGAATGTAAGAACAATGGAGAAGTTTACAGGAGGAACCCCCGGTAGACTTATAGGTCCAATATTCAAGAAATACGAGAAAGTTAACGCTGTTGGAGACTGTGCTAGACATTGTATGAACTTTCCAGAGACTAAATGTCTGAGTATAAATTACGATTTTGGAACTGGTGGACACTGTGAACTTGTGGAAGCCATTGAAGGTCATGATTTCATGGTTTCAAAGGTAGGTAACTCTGTAACTTGGTATCTATTGGTTACGAATACAGAAAAATATAAATCCACTGATTGCATGATTATTATGGCATTGCTATGATTTCCATGTTAATATTCAAACTGTTGTGTTAATAAAAATGGCCATAGTGATTCTTAAGTTTAACAAGTTGAGAATGTCTTTCAAGCCCAATATGATTTTCCAATTATCTTTTTTTTGATAGCTAAGCTGTTTGCCTGGTCAAATGGTCTTGTTTGAAAGTGACAGACAGGACAAAGACTACCTCCAGAACAGCTGGTTGTTGTATGTAGATATTGAAATACAAATGTCTATTGTCATGGGTGCTTATCCAGAAAACTCATTTGTTTTCATTGAAAGTACACTTGTTGATGGATGGAATCATAAAAAATCCAAACCAGGGGCCAGTTGTTTGAAGCTTGATTAGTTTAATCAATGATTAACACAAATTTAAAATATCAACAAAAAACAACATATCATTATCAAATCGATAGTTTTTAAACAATGTGCTTTAGTTTGGTGAAATTCTATTTATTTGTTAAATTTTCAATTTTAATTCCACAACATAAATGAAATTATACAAGATTTAAATTTTGACTAATTAATTGATTAAGGTAATCAATCTTCAAACAACTTGGCCGAGACAGGATAACAGATAACAACACCATTAATGTAAGTGACAGAATGTCTATTTTTACATCATTTTCTAACATTGTTTTTTAGCTCACCTGAGCTTGCATCGCCTGTCATGTATTAACTTTTCACAATTTAATTGACTCCTCCAAAACTACTGATCCAAATTGAATGATATTTGGCAATACAATGTCTAGGCTTTCAGATTTGCACATATAAAGTGGTTATGTCCCCTTGGTTTTTAATGCATTATGCTTTGTTTAACAGTCAGGACTATATGAACACTATGAGAGACTTGGAGTTGGTTCAGCGATAGAATTTGTATATGACAATTTACTATTACAACATGACAACACTTACTACTTCAACTTGTGGATGGTTAATGTTCTGGGTTATACAAACATCATATCAACAGAGGCGACCCTTATAGACTTCACATGTCCACTACCAGGTAAGAGGCAATCCATATATACTTTACATGTCCACTACTAGGTAAAATAAGGCACCACCTGATAGACATAATTGTCCTATACTAGATAAAGTCATATCTAGAGATTACCCTTATAGACTTCACATGTCCACTACCAGGTAAGAGACTACCCATATATACTTTTGATAAACCTGAACAAGCTGAGAACATCACGGACCATACGTCATCTTGATGTATGGCTGTCTGCCTGAATATGACATCAGCATTTGTTCCCATGACTGCTATTAATGTGTCCACTACAAATCAGAAGCCACCATATTTCTGCCCAGAATTTTTCAAAAACAATTGCTGCAAATACACAAATACATATACATGTAATTAGTCTACAAAAGATGACAAGATCACACAAAAAAAAACGACTGCAAAAAACCACAAAAAACTTCCAACTGAATATATACAACAACATAAATCAAATGACCACATACCCAGGCTGATCAATTTGACAGATTTGTACCATAAAAACAGATAGACAGGGGGATAAAATGAAGAGGTCAAATTAGATGCATTTTTCCCATTTTGACATCTTTTTTTAATCAAAAGTACTAAAAATTCAGACTTTTTGTAATAAAATTGTACCAAATTCAAACACTTAACGATAAAAAGTACTTAAATGACAACCTTGCACACTAACAATGTACTGATCTGTACAAATAAATAAATTTGATTGGTCAGCCTGCATACCCAATCAAGAGTGCAAGATCTCTGTATTGACACTGACCACAATAAAACATTCAAACAAGTGAATAAAGATGTTTGTGAATTTTTTACTTGTATTTAAGCAGTTTTTGTTGGGGGAGACTGGCGTACTTCAAGAAATCCACCAATCTTGAGCTTTCTAAGTAGTGGTACTGGAATATTTAGAGAGGACATTGGTAAAAGATAGCAATTTTAACAGTATTTTACATTGTAACATCTCTTACAAGAAACCTACTTGTATTTATATTTTAGGGGTAATTGCCAATGCCTCTGCAGACTACTTAGAAGTACAAGACTGTCTTCAGATAATACCAGAAGATAGACCAGACTGGAAACCTAGATGTATTGGAATTCCTACCAAAAATAAAGTAAAAAATCACAGGTATATAGTATAGTTCACAAAGCAAAAATGGAGTCCAGTCTTTGGGCAAGTACAGTCAAACCACCCAAGGGAACCAGTAAAAGTGGCCTTAATGGGCAGTTGGCCATTATATACAGGTTCACATAAAATGAATAAAGATACAATTCTACTAGCCTTTATAAGCAGGTGACCCTTATATAGAGGTGGCCTTTAAGGCAGGTAAGACCGTAATATCATTTTGCAAACATCTTGACATAAGGGCCCAAACTTGGTAAATTTTTATGGTCCTTGTAAATATTGATGGTCCATGTACTGGTGATTGACTTATTGAACTTCTGTGGGAGACATGGGACATATCCTCAAATGAATGCTAAGGCCCATGAGCCTCTTGTTTTAATATAAGATGCATATACTGGTGTGTTAATACACATAATTTTGCTCTGATTATAAAGAAATCCATGAAAGCATGTATCCCAATAGTGATTATGAACCAAGTTGACTTTTAGCTTTATTTTATTTCACTCAAAACACCATCTTCATTTTTTTTTTTTTTAGCTCACCTGAGCCAAAGGCATATTGTTAACCCAGGTTGGTTTGTTTATTGCTCTTTGAACATAAGTGCAAATCACAAAACAGAACCTGTTGGCGGTGGGGGAGGTGGGGGTGTCCTAATTCACTGAATTTGCTTGTTTAATTTGGAACACTTGTGTTGATGTTTTGTATTTTTCAGGGTCATTATAGATGGACCTGGATCTTTAACCGTGTTTAATGGTCATGATCCCATGAACGAGTTGTTATATACCAGAGCTAACAGATTTGTATCAGGTATAACAAATGTTTACTTACATATTTATAAAATAAATTTGGGTTCAATTTCAAAAGCTGAAACAAGTCATCACACCTAAATGAAATTTATCAAGTATGTTAAAATGCTTTTAAAAAATTAAATGTAAGTTACTGCAACTAGAGAGTGGAGCTAAGTAATGGTGCTTTATGTCACAATCAAGATTCAGCTTACTAGTATATCAAGGTAGTCACTTCTGGTAAGATAGAGGAAAACCTGAGTGCCTGGAAAAAAATCAAAATATATACTTCTATTAAGTTGACTTAATTTTAAAAAATTACATGTAAAGGCAGAATTCTATGGCTTAAAAGTTAATGTATTGTCCACTGTGACATGGCTTTCATGAGGTTTGGATGTTAAATATATGTATTGCTTGTACTGCATGTGGCTATGGTTATTGAAATCAGTATTTTATTCAATTTTTTGTACCTCATTATACAGTAAAACCTCATTTAATGCCCTTTCATAACTTTGCTACCTCACTTATCACAGGAGATGCTTACCCTTCCAGAACATTCCGTGAAACTTACCTGGTGTAAGTTTACGCGTTTAACCTAACTTGTCAGTTTCAAAGTTTTTACTTTGCTTCTGGATTGTGATTAGAACATGGATTAGTATGTTTGTTTATGATCATCTTTAGTATTTTGAAGCACCAAAGTCTATTTTTGTTATATTTTTCATTGTAAGCCTCTCTTGATTATTGCAAAAGAACTTTATAAGCCAAAATCAGACTGAACAAATAATGGCAGTGAATCAAGGTTTAACTGTTCTAGTCATAGAAATGTTTAATTTATTTACAGCTAACTGGGATGGAATCAACGATAAAGAATCTGGAATATTGGGATATACAATCACGGTTGGATTCAAGCCCTGTGAAAATTCTGTTCATGGTTGGCATGATCCGATGAAACACTTCTACCATCATTCTCAGTGGACCCACAGTGCCATGATAAACCCTATAGATGCACCTTATACCATAATGCCAGGTACTGTATATGGCTTTATATTGGCACTCATTATACCCCCGCTTAAAAAGTGGGGGGGGGGGGTATATAGTGATAGGGGTGTCCGTCCTTCCGTTACACCTTAGGGTACCTATCTCTTATCTGCAACTCCTCCTAAACCCTTCAATGAATTTTCATGAAACTTTCACACAATCTTTGTGATATAATGTAGATGTGCACCTCCTATTTAAAAATTTGATCCGATGGATTTTTGGGAGGGGGGGGGGGGGGGTATTTTTCTAGTTTTAGCAATTTTGCTATAGAATTGGAATTAGCAGTTTTATTTTAGTGTTCAAAGTTTTTGTGTGCATACATCGCTTATCGGTATATATAATTTTAGTGAGGTTTTATGTCAGCGGAAAGGTCAAGCAGCAAAATGCACTAAATTTAAACTAGGGCTAACATTTTTGTGTTCCCAGTATTATACCATAATGCTAAGTACTGTAAACCACTTTATATTGACACATACTTATTGAGTAAATTGGATTTTATATTGGAGAAAAAATAAATCCATTTTATTTTAGCGCACCAACTTTTTGTGTGCATCAGTTTTATTGAAGGGGAATTATCAAATGGCTAAACATGTTAAAGCACAACTGCAGCTAAAATCCCCTGATATACAGTATTATAATTTTATAGTCTTGATAAAGGATTGGGTAAGGAGGTGCTACTTTGATGATACCATTCCATTGCTTTCACAGACATGGGCATAATGGCATAACATTTATATCAGACATCCAGTTAACAAGGGATCTTTATGTTCGTCTTATTTTCATGTAAACTTGTGAGAATAATAAAACCCATAAATTAAAACTTCTACAAATGTTTATCGTAATATTGTTATAATCACTCATATTTGCACCAACACAGAAATAAAGGTTAACAAGTAACTTGAAATGTCACTTTTCTATTTTCAGATGGTAAATACTATGTAACAGTGAGAGCTTTGAACAAAGTTGAATATGGAGGCCCATTATCTACAAGTGTTTGTCATACAACACCATACATTATAGACAATTCTCCACCCATTGTATATGAAGTTTACAATGTCCAGTATGATAATCATATCATATCTCTGGAACATAATTCAACGTAAGTATGAATCCCTGTCATTAGATGTAAATATGGAGGGCCATTATCCACGATGAATCCCGTCAAAGATTTCATTTTGGAGGCCCATTATCCACAAATGTTTCTCATACGACACCATACAATCATTATAGACCATTTTTCTCCAATAGCATATGAAATATATTGTAGATACTGTAAAACCTTGTTATTGTTTGCAAAGAATTAAGGAAAGGGGAACAATTTTTGGCAAGCTAATTGACAAATTATTACAACATAGAATCAGTCCCAAAAGGGATTCAAACCTAGGCAGTGAGTGGCAAAGTTGTCCATACAAGTTTGTTTTTAGATCACTCAGCCATCAAGTATAATGCTTGAATGACATCATCATAATATGTTGTCTTTGTGTTACAGTGATCCTGACTCAGGGATAGAGTTCAATGACATATGTTTAGGATTGACAACTAGGGACTGCAGAGTAATGGACTGGCATAGATACCCCTATAATGGAAACATGTCTCATGAGTTTGTATTGCCTAACTTTGTACCTGTGTGGATTAAAATAAAGGCAATCAATAGAGGTGAGTGTTTTATTCTATACATAAAGATTGTATAGATGTATAGATGCAATGAAAAAGAAAAAAAATATTTTGTTAATTTATAGTTACCTCCCCTTGTCATGTGTTGTGTGTATGTTGCATAATGCAATAACTTTTCAATTTCTAAGAAAGAATGCTAGAGAAAACACAATTGCCTTTCTTTTCTCTTTTTTCTATTTTAACTACTGTAAAACCATGTTATAATGTCCCTCAATTATTTTGCCACCTTTGCTTTTGCAAAGTATTTTTAGTAGCAACTTTGGTGTGTAAGGTCTCTAGGTGGTGCAGATCAAAGTTTGTACAAGGCTACCCTGTACAATATCCAACATGTCCACCATAACTAAAAATAGCAAAATCCTTAAAATGGCCATCGTGTATTCAATTTTCAACCGATTTTGTTCAAATTTAAAATATAGAAAGCAGATACCTGGCCATTTAACATGTGTAACACATTTTTCTGAGACACTTATCATTGACCAAATTTTAAGAAAATGTACAATTAAGGTCAATTTTTCCCAGTTTGAGAAATCACATGTCCTTTTGGGCCTCTTTTTCAATAGTGTCAAAGTTCATGGATTAAAGTCTAAGTATTGTCCTGCTTTTTGTTTCCATCTTGTTGAATTTATAACAATTTCAAATAAATGACCAGTGTGCAATGAAGGAAAACTGAAATTTAATATTTATTTATACTTAGTTGATTTAAGAGCTATTGGAATCTCTGATCCAATTATTGTGGATGAAACACCACCACTCTCAGGAACTGTATATGATGGACCAGTCTTTAAGAAGGATCTGAAGTACACAAAGGATAAAGAAAGTGTATGTATACATAGTCAAATGAATCAAAAAAACATGGTTGTTTTCATTGACTTAGTGAAGGAAGAGTGGACCAGAGTAATGGGATTTTATGACCTATGGGTAGTCCAGATTCTTTCACTTATAAACAACCTTATATAAGTACAGTCCAACCTGCCTTAAAGGCCACCTCTATATAAGGGCCACCTGCTTATAAAGGCCAGTAGAATTGTATCCCAATTGTTCTCTATTCCTTTTAATTAAACCTGTAAATAAAGGTCACCTGTCTATAAAGGCCACTTTTATTGGTTCCCTTGAGTGGCCTTTATAGACAGGTTTGACTGTAGTCCACATTCTGATGGCAGAGTGTTTATAAACATAGACAGGTTTAAATAGCCATATAGGTGTAAATAGCATATCTCTGTATATGTATAATCACAGGTTTAAATAGCCATATAGGTGTAAATAGCATATCGCTGTATATGTATAATCATGCTTACTCACAGCTTATTACTTACAAATACCCTAATATATGAAAAAAATAGACTCACTGTATACTCTGCCATCAGATCCTGAATGACCTATAGATAAACCAACATTGAACTCTATCATTAATCAACTTTGAACTTTTTATTAACAACCTTGAGCCTGATTATAGATAACCAGCATTGACCTCTATCATAACAACCTTGAACTTAATAATTAACAACCTTGAACCTGATTATAGATAACCAGCATTGACCTCTATCATAACAACCTTGAACTTTATTATTAACAACCTTGGACTTTGTTATTGATAAACAACCTTGGACTTTGTTATTGATAAACAACCTTGAACTTCCTTATAGATAACAACTTTAACCTTGAACTTTATCATAAACAACCTTGAACTGCATTATAGATACCCAGTAACAACCTTGAACTTTATTATGGATAATAAACTTGAACTTTATCATTGTTTCATTATTAGACTTCCTTCATGTTGTTAATATGTTTAACATTATTTCTTGCATTTGGGGTTTTGAATGCACAATTCTGCATTTAGCATTACATGTATTATTTATTTTACTGATTGATAAGTCTTTGTTATTATTTCTTACATTTGGGGTTTTAATTACACAATTCTGCTTTTAGCATTATTGTTTGAATTACTGATTGATAAGTGTTTGTTTTCTAGATTTGTGCCAACTGGGAGAACTTTTATGATCCAGACTCGGGTATAGATTTTTACATGGTCAGTGTTGGGACTGAATATTTGACAAATGTGACAGATATTGCCAATTTAACTCAGTACAACAGGAAGACTCATGAAGCTTGTGTCAATCTGGATAAGAAGCATTATCTAAAACATGGACAGACCTGTTATGTAACGGTGTGGGCTTACAATAGAGCACATAAACAGCTGAATGTTTCTGCCATATCTGATGGTGGTAAGTATTTAATAGAAACATCTAAAACATAGACAGACCTGTTATGTCACTGTGGGAGCTTAGAATAGAGCACACAAACAGCTGAATGTTTCTGCCATATCTGAGGGTGGTAAGTATTTAAATTAAGCATTATCTAAAACATTGACAGACCTGTTATGTCATGGTGTGGGCGTACAATAGAGCACACAAACAGCTTAATGTTTCTGCCATATCTGATGGTGATATGTATTGAAAACTAGCATTATCTAAAACATGGACAGACCTGTTATGTCACAGTGTGGGCTTACAATAGAACACACAAACCGCTGAGTGTTTCTGCCTTATCTGATGGTGGTAAATATTTCATAGAAGCATTAGTTAAAACATGGACAGACCTGTTATGTCACAGTGTGGGCTTACAATAGAGCACACAAACCGCTGAGTGTTTCTGCCTTATCTGATGGTGGTAAATATTTCATAGAAGCATTAGTTAAAACATGGACAGACCTCTTATGTCACGGTCTGGGCTTACAATAGAGCACACAAACAGCTGAATGTTTCTGCCATATCTGATGGTGGTAAGTATTTAAATCTATTCAACATTAATCATCAACACTAGGTTGCCATGGAAATACATGTAAATGTGATAACTGCATTCATATAATTGTAAAAGAAGTTAGGTTATTAGTCTAATTGCAATTGTTTTTATTGTTGTCATGCAATATCAAATAGCCAATTCTTAAGTAAGAAATGGGATTTTTTTTATTCCTGTGAATAGTTGAACCATACCCAAAGACTTAATAAAGATCATTGTCATATTATCTCATTTATTTCAAAAGTTAAAAGCTTTATTTCAGAGTTTTAAATCTGATAGGAAAACCATTTGGTATTTCTTAGTATTTTTGTATCAGACTGAAATGATTTAACATAATCGTTTG
Organism: Anadara kagoshimensis; assembly: GCA_021292105.1. Classification (NCBI taxonomy): domain Eukaryota; kingdom Metazoa; phylum Mollusca; class Bivalvia; order Arcoida; family Arcidae; genus Anadara; species Anadara kagoshimensis. Next base: position 52,681,948 of record CM037870.1, on the reverse strand, counting down.
TAGTGATGGTTGATCTAACCAAACCTGTTCCTGGTGAAGTTATAGATGGTAATGGTACAACATTTACAGATCTGAAATATACAGCGGCAACTGCTAAACTGGAAGCCCAGTGGAGAGGATATAGTGATCCTGAATCTACAGTTTACCAGTACCATGTGCAAGTACAGAAAGCTGAGTAAGTATTTCAGTCAAGATGATGACCTTGACAATCAAGGTCATAAGTGATGGTCATATGTGATGGCCTTGACAAAATGGTTACTATGGGGTATAGTTTTTCAAGAACACAATTTTTTCAAATTAGTTTGTTAATGCAACTTATATTGGGATGGAGGAAACGCCTTGAAAAAATCCACTTCATCACTGAGTACCCTGACTGAAAATTGAACCCAACCCTCCTAGGAGAATATCAAGCAATCTACCTTAAGACTAAAAGATCCCGGCAAGAAAGTGTGGTAGTAAATCACCCTGTTATAATAACTATATACAACACTGTAACACCACAACTAACTCAGCTCATATACAGTAAAACCTCGTTATAATGCCCCTCGATAACTTTGCCACTTGCTTATCGCCACACTATTTTAAAGTCCCAAAATCCATTTTGATTATGTTTTTCTTTATCCGCCTCCCCCGATTTATCGCCAAACCCCTTTATAATGCCAAATTTTGACTGAACAAATGGTGGCGATGAATCGAGGTTTTACTGTACTTAACAAAATCAGTTGGGATCAGCTTAAAAATGTCGTGCCACTTTGAATGATTTTTCCTTATATTTTTATAAGGTATTTTTATATTATCTTTCAGAAATGCTTCAGAAGAGTATGAAATAGTCAGAGACTGGACAGCATTTGATAACGCTACTACCAGCGTTAAATGGCTCAACTTTCACTTTCATCACAGGGAACGAATCAAAACTGTTCTCCTGACAACTAATGGTGCTTTGAACTCTGTACAGAATGAGACTGATGGGTTTATTGTTGATTTAACACCTCCATTACTGGTTCACATTGGTGATGGAAATGTACAAGGCAAAGATATAGATTATCAGGTACTGAATTATCTCCCTTATAAGACCCTCTCAAGGGGAGAGAACTCCCTTATAAGATGCAAAAAGTCATTCAAAAATAAGATTAAACAGAGTAAATAAAATTTAGAAAGTTGCAGATAATATAATTTGCAACAACAAACAACATGCCATAAGAAGTGCAAAAACAGTACACACATTCTGAGACCAGTTATTACAAAACTCTGCATGAGCACTGGACATTATTACAAAACTCTTCACTGCATGAACACTGGGCACAATAGCAAACTGGCATCCACTGATTCCAGTAGTGTGTTTGCTAATACATTTGTAGCATCCATTTTAAACATTACAATCAGCAGCCATTCACTCTTATACAATGTAATGCTCAAAGTTAAACTGCAAAACGAAGAAAGCAAAGATTTGATTATCATTTTATTATATTTTCCTAAAATATGGTATGGCTTATGATTATATTTACTTTCTCTTATTCAGTCAAGTGATACCAGTTTAACAGCCAACTTTAAGTTTTATGATGAGGAGTCAGGGGTGGACCACTATAAGATACAGATCTATCAATTATACCATGGATCAAGACATCAAATATTTCCAGGTTAGTGATATACACAAAATTCTGTAAGGTAAATCATTACGGTACAAGAACAATAAGATTTTTTTATGAAACATTTGCCATAATTTACATTATTATAAAAACTGATCTATTTTTTATTGTATAATGATTTCTATTTACAGTAACACAAGGTCAATGGTTAGAACTTACAGACCCAAATCAAGACACCTTTACTAAATCTGGACTAAGTCTAAAACAGGGGGCCCTGTACAGTATCAGGATTGGAGCCACTAATAAAGCGGCATTTGTGGCAGCGTTTGAGACCAATGGTGTGCAGATTGACACATCTCCACCAAAGGTAAGGCATAATTAGAGGACAATGTTTGCATACCAGTACACTAAAACCACAAAATTTTAGAAGAAAGTTTTAGAAGGAATTCAATTTTGCTATTTTGTGTGTTAGAAAATTCCACAAAATGTACATATAAAAGGATTTTTTTTTACTCACTAAGAATACCCCAATTTATTTCTTAGGAATATAATTTCAAGAAATTTTGTCCCAACAATTATTTTAACTTCAAATCTACAAAATTTTACCACAAAAATGTTAATGATTCTACATAAGTTCTTTCATTGTTCACAACAGAAATGCTTACCACATGCCCTACTTTGCACTAGTAATTTTTAGCTAGTCTGTAAGTGTCATATTTAAGATTAGTGGGGTTTTTTTTTTGTTTTTGTTTTTTTTTTTTGCGTTTTAATACAGGTAAGATAATCTGGAACAGTGATGACCATTCCTTCCATTAAACAAAAGACATTTCCAAAACACCTTTAAACAGATTTTTTAATGTTTGATTTCAGATTCATTGGGTTAAGGTGGGAACATTTTCTGAGGATGTTGAGGAGAAGATTGATGGCTATGTGTGGCAAGCTGATACTAGCGGCATCAAGGCATCATACATGGGCATTGACTCTCAATCTGGTATTGTGGCATACCATGTGGCAGTAGGTACATCACCAGGTATGTACTGATTTATAAATATTCAAAATTAGAAATAAAATGCCATTATACCTCCACTCCGAAGAAGAGGGGGGTATACTGGTTTACCTCCGTCCTTTCGTTCATCAGTTTGAAACAAAAATTTCCGTAACGGTTTTCTCAGTGACTACTAAAGAGAGACACTTGAAAGTTTGTATGTGACTTTAGTATGAGGTCCCATACCAGAAATAACAATTTCAAGTGTGCTGAACATAACAACTTAGTTTATTTTTAAACATCAAAGAATTTCGTAACAGTTTTCTCAGCGACTACTAAAGACAGCCACTTGAAATTTTGTATAGGATTTTAATATGAGGTTCCATACCGCAAGTACTTTTTTTAAGTCTGCTACTCATTTACTTCCTGTTTACCAACTTAGTTTATTTTTAAACATTTACTGTCAATGTTTGAAGTTAAAAGCAGGGGTAAACTAAGTAAGCAGTAGCTCACAGATATCTTGTTCATCAATATATCACATGGAGTGGCATTATAATCAGGTTTTACTGTTTACTCTTTTTTGTTATTATAGGTGGAACAGACATCCTGAATTTCAAAGACATGGGTAACCAACAGGATATGTATATTGATAATTTGAATTTACCACTGACTAACATGAGTACAAAATCACCCGTGTATTATGTGACCGTTAAGGCTGTCAATGGTGCTGGACTAGAAAGTAGTACCCTCACATCAACTCCCATCATAGTTGTCAACGAGGATGCTGCAGGTATGTGATCAAATATAAGGGAGATAACTTTTGTAATACTGTTACATAATTTTCATTGAGGATGCTGCAGGTATATGGTAAAATATAAGGGAGATAACTTTTTAAAACTGTTGCATGAACTTCATTGATACCAGGTAGTTGCCAATAAGGAGATGCTTCATGTTAAAGGATTATAACTTCAGTAACATTTGAGTCAGATGGTGTGTTATTTAAATTACTGGCAAGCTGAATTGAGAACTTGTTCTCCAAGCAGAAGCTAGGACTGATAGTAATCCCAAAGTGTAATTGGAATAGAGATAAAAAATGGGTTAATTATATACAGAGAAATAAATATAAGAAAATATATAAATGTATAAGGGATGAACATTGAAGTAATCTGGAATGATTTTTGGGCCATTAAAACTATAACTTAGCTTTAATAAACCAATTTGTAATTTTCTAACACTTCACCTACAATTTGTAATTATGTAATTATGTTTAACTGTGCTACATGTCATTAGGATTATTTACTTCATATCAGGTGTGTTGGTCGATGGAGCAGATGGCAGTGACAACCCTGCCACACATCTTGGAGTTGACGTTGACTATCAATTGGACACAAGTACAGTCACAGTTCAGTTTGACCAGTTTACTAGTCATTTACATGGTGTTATGGGTTTCTCATGGGCTGTTGGAACCAAGCCTGGCGGAGAAGAGACACAACCATTCATGGAAGCAGGATTATCACATAAAGAGCAGGATGATGTTCCTGGAAAAGGTATGAATTATGTTTGTTTAGCTACAATTTGACAAATACAGATTAACTGCATTAGTGCATGCTAAGGTTATTCTCCAATCCATATATTTTTTGCAGAATTGGACTTAGTGTTTGAATCTTATATTACCAAGTACTAGTACTAGGATGATTGATTGTTATACACCCACACCCACACCCCCACCCCCCACCCCTGCAAACTAGTTTGAGGGGAGTATAGGAATCACCATGTCCGTCTGTCCATATGTCCGGGCCATATCTCATAGCTGCTTTGGACGACTTTCATAAAACTTCACATGAACAATCTGCATGGTCCGAAGGTGTGTCATGACTTTGAACCAAGGTCATATCATAAAGGTCAAGGTACGGGGAAACATTATATGTTGGGGGCAGGGGTATTTGGGTCTCAAGAGACAGTTCTAGTTTTTGATAAGTTGTGTAGCAGGTGTAGCTAGCTAGACAGGAGGTACTTACCCTTCCAGAGCACACTGAACCTCATTTCCCTGGTGGAAATTCATTTGTTTTATTTAATTTGACAATTTTCAAAGTTTTTACTTTGATTTGGGGATTGTGATTTGAATATGGTTTGTGATTTTATGAAATGACAATTAATTATCTCCCTTTATAATTACTGGGTCCCTGTATTAATGGAATTATTTACCTTTATTATTTACTAGGTGTCTCTAGTGCAGGATATGCCCAGGCATCATTGCCGTTACAACCAGGGACAAAATATTACACCACTGTCAGAGCGGTTACTAACCAGGGGAATGTATTGGAGTCCATTAGTGATGGATTTACTGTTGACATAACACCACCGGTCATCACACTAGATAGGTACGATATCAAACTGTACAGTAAATTTGTAATTCCTTACCATCATCTGTTAAATCAAATTTTGGTATAGTTAAACCTTGATTTATCTCCACCATTTGTTGACGTTAGAAAGGTATTTGACTAAAAAGTTTTGCTAATAAAGAAAAATATAATTGAAACAGATTTTGGGATTTTGAAATACTGTTGTGGAGGCATGTAGCTCATTTGGTAGAGCGTCGGACTCCAGATCCAAGGGTCGTGTGTTCGAATCCCGTCGGGGGCATGTTGCGACCTTAAGCAAGTTCATTCATTTCACATTGCTGCTGACTTATCCGGTGTCAGGATAATGGACTGGTGAGGCTGCAACCTCTGCAATTGTCGTCTCGGTGAGCTAGCACCTAAAAAGTCACCCTGAGTGCACACTAGTACAAAGCAGACATACACACAATACACACTGCCAGTCATGGTCACATCGGTGTAGGCTAGTGTGATCTGGCTGACAATTATTAAAATTCGCCAGAGAGGCCTAAAGCCTATTAAAAGGTGTCTAATATAGATAAGATAAGATAAGATAAGCATGGTGGCAAAGTTATAAAGGGAAGTTATAACAGAGTTTTCATGTACCGTATTTTATATCTTATATCACACTTAAAGTTGCTTTAAGTTTGCAATAGTTATGTTTCTTGTGACAGAAAATAATATATAAATATATTTAATTTGCATTAGTTATGTTTTTTTTTAGTAGGAAAAAAATGATGAATTAAATTAAAATTATTCAATAATTTTACAAATTGTCTTAATGGATGTTTACATTTAGATTGACAGACAAATCATCAACAGATGAGGATATATCAGCAGGAACAGTCGTATACCAGATGACTCCTGATTCACTCTCCGCAATGTGGCACTATAATGACACAGAGAGTGATGATGAGATTGAGAGAGCATGGTACTCTGTCGGCACATACCCATTTGCTGAAGACATAGCTGCAAGACGGGAAGTGGAAATATCACCAACTAAATTCAGTTATCTCCCCTTGTCTGCTGTTACACCTGATGTCACTGGTAATATTTCAAGTCATTTCCTGAAATTGTAACCTCAGTTTATTACAATATGTTATTTCTACAGAATATCATAACGAACATTTGCTGGGCAGGTTGGTGGTAACCAATGGCAACCAGTTATACCAAATAGGTTTTCTGTTATGAACACATGGGAAATGGTTATTCCAGCATATAACTAAATCAATATCCCATAACATTTGTGCATAGCAAAATGAGAATAAATTCATTAAAAATGTTTGGAAAACATTGTTTTTATGTGAAAATGTCAACGTATGATATTTCAAAATCAGTGGAAATGAGATAGTTCTGCACAAATATAACCATGGTTATCAACTTTTGAGATGGCATATGATGCACCTTCATTACATACTAAGACTTTATTTACATTTTAATACATGTATTAATAATTTTCGTATATGAGAAATGAAATGTATCATTCAATCTATATAGGTAAACCAAACATTGTTAGTATTTGGGCACAGAATAAAGCTGGTTTAACTGCAGAAGTTGCCTCTGGATCAGTTGTCATAGATACTACAGCAGCCATTGGTGGAACAGTTACATGTCCAAATTATGCTCAGGTAAATACAATATTTCATAGAATTCTTTCAAAGGGCAGCAATATATCAGAACTAGAATTTCCAATGGTTAGCTTCATAGATTTATGGTAAATGCCATTTGGACAGATCCTAGTGTTAGAAAATTTGTCAGTTTGAATGTAGATATTTTTTTCAAATTTTCTTAATTGCCCGACCATCCCAGAGGTGACTACCTCAATATAAAGTGACAGATTCTAGACTTGGGCATAGAACATCATCACTCTCTTTCACTCTATGTCCTGTGGTTATTGCTGCCTTTGGTGTTTTTGAATATGTATATTTCCTAGAAATATTCCTAGTTACAACATAGAAAAATATACAGTCAAACCTACTGTAAAAGCCACCTTTATTTAGGTCCCACCTGCTTTTACAGGCCCCAAAACTGTCCCAATTGTTATTTATTTAGGTTATTTGAACCTGTATATTGGTCAACTAAACGTCACCTTTACTAGTTCTCTGTGTAGCCATTATAGGCAAGCTGTACTACCCAACCATGCTTTATTAACTTATATTTACATTTTTTGTCTGTAAATTCAACCATTTTTGTAATCTGTATTTCAGTTAAAATCGGCCCTTGTATGTAGTTGGTCTGGGTTCTTTGATACAGAGAGTCCTATAGAGAAGTACATCATATCAATGGGATCTGCACAAGGATTCTCTGATGTGTTCAGTGGTATAGAAGTACCAGGCCATGTCCAGTCCTACTCTATACAAGGTAATGTACAGACGCTGTGGTCCCCCCACCCCCCAACAAGGTGGGGAGGGCAAAAAGTTATACTCGTTTTATTCCACCAACGACTTTCCTCAAAATCTGTTTAACAGGGCGCAGTTGTCGAAGCTTGATTAGTTTATTCAATTGGTTAGTCAAAATTTGTTTTTTGCACTATATCAAATGTTTTGTGAAATTTTTGGTTTAAAACCCGAAAAGGGAATAGAATTTTATCCAATTGAAACAGAATGTTTTAAAACTGTTGGTTCAATAATGACATTTTAAGTTTTATTGGTGTTTTAAATTACCGTAGCGCTAATCACTGATTAAATTAATCAAGCTTCAAATAATTGGGCCTAGGTCCCGGTTTCACAATCATTCTTTAGCTAAGATTTTTCTTAACTTAAATTTAGCAAATTTTGGTAATCATTTTTTGCAACTACTGATGAATATTTTTGTCAAAACTAAATGCAAATGTTTTAATCTAGAAAATATCTTAAGATTGACACCTAAAAGTCCTGAATATCTTCAAAATCAACAAAATTATAAAGTATAGAAATTTTGCAAGATTTAAGTTAAGGAAAATCTTAGCTAAGAAATGATTGTGAAACTGGGGCCTGATCATTATGAAACTTTACAGGATCAATCATTTGGTGGATTAGATGTGTCATTGGCTATTTGTATGTTGATCATGCACATGTTTGGGAAAAATGGATTTCACAGTATTTATTTGGGGACACTTTTCAAATAACATCCTATTTCAGTTACTAAGTCATGAGGATTATTGTGAAAGCCAGTGCCCATCTTTTGATGGAGTGTTTTTGATGAGTTTATAGGCAAGGCAAGGGTTTTCTTTTGACAGTTCCTGATTTGTCTTGTCATTATACACTTGACACTTGTACATCCATGTTGGATGCCGGAGGTTATGGTACCAACTTTTTTTTTTTTTTTTTTTAAACAAACTTGATCCTATCATGAAAATAATGATTTTAATGATAAACTAAGACATTTTTTATACTTCTTGGCCAGTGTTCATTTTAGAAGGGGCCATTTATCCCTTATTTTGCCAAATGACCTCATTGTTAAGGCATTGGTGGACCATATTTAACATAAAATTAATGCAAAATTATTGATGCATAGGGTGTTTTAGTCAAACATTTTTGAAAATGGCTCCTCTCAAAAATTATAAATTGAATGGCACATTGGAACATTCTTGACTTTAGTTTTATTAGTTGGCTTATTTGATTAAATTTGTAGTTGATATTTATTGTGACTTTGTATTTAATTCAGGTGTAAGTGATAAATTAAAACATAGTAACAGTTACTATGTTACCGTGACAGCTGTAAACATGGTGGGTAAATCAGTACATGGATTTTCTGGACCAGTTGGGATAGATACAACACCTCCGACCTACGGTAAAGTGATAGATCTACATACAACATACAGAATTAATGCCAAGGATAACGCTGCTACTGTACTCATGAATTCTAAAGTCTGCACCACTGATGAAGGTGAGAACATAACCCCCCCCCCCCCCCCCTCATAAACAAACCACATTTAGGTGTGTAGGTCAAGGTCACAGGTCAAATCTTGGTGGTTGAGATTTGGCTCTCAAGAGACATAATATCTAGTTTTCACTGTTTGCATTGGGACTCACCCGTATACCATGTAATACTCAACAAACATAGAGCAAAAATAGTAATTATTAGTACAACTTGATTCATATAAATTAAAAAATCAGGCATTTTGACTTGTATCATGAAAAATCTTTAAAACACTCACATTTTAGGGTGTTCTGAAATAGGGGGCAGATTTTTCATTGCAAAAATTTAACTTAAATATCATATTAAATGCTATATAATGAAAACAGTTTGTACCTGTAGTCTTAAAATATGTTTTAAATTTTTATTTCAGAGTGTGATAATTTAGATGCATCATGTTCAGAATCCTTGACCTCTGTGTCGTTGACATGGCAACCATTTGTTGATGAAGAATCTGGAATATCAGAGTATGTTTATATGTTTTCATTATCTATATTATGTATTTGGTATCTGACGTGTATCAATGCTGTGTAATTAAGGATATACACATATATGAACATAGATTTGAAAATGTTTTTGGGATGTTGATTATTTTTGCAACATTGCTGCATCTGAAACTCAAACAGAAGAATGCTAATTGGAGTGATGTAGTGGTGTTTCTAATTGGAGTTCTGTAGTGGTGTTTCTAATTGGAGTGATGTAGTGGTGTTTCTAATTGGAGTGATGTAGTGGTGTTTCTAATTGGAGTGATGTAGTGGTGTTTCTAATTGGAGTGATGTAGTGGTGTTTCTAATTGGAGTGATGTAGTGGTGTTTCTTATTGGAGTGATGTAGTGGTGTTTCTTATTGGAGTGATGTAGTGGTGTTTCTTATTGGAGTGATGTAGTGGTGTTTTACACCCTGGCCAAGATTCCGAGACGGACACTTTCTCACACTAGGATCTGCCTAAGTGGACTTCAGAATTGGATGGATAGAGGTGCTTAAGACCACACGGCCATTAGGGCCCCTACAAGGGAAGTAGACAAAGAACATAGCCTTTTGAGGTTTAACCATAAGTACACACATATCAAGGGTTCCAATCTGCCTTCATGAACCGAAATAAATAATTTAGGTCCTGATTTGCATTTGCATGGAACTATCTAGATGTTGTCATAAATGCACATTAAGACAAAAGATATCATAGATACTTGCACAAAACTCGCACCCCCTGCTTAGATTAATCCTTGAGATTAAAAAAAAAATATGTTGCAAACACCTGAAAAATACCTGATGCAACATAAAACAACATTCAAACAACCTTTGAAAGAAAGAGGGGGATATTAAATTTGAGTTTCAGTCTGTCTGAAATTCTTGTCTGTGTTAATTCTCTAAAATTATGAGGCACTATTTTATGAAACTTGGTGCAAAGTATCAACATAGATAGGAAATGCGCATATCGTTAACCCAAGTTGATTTGCTCATTTCCCTTAGAGTTATGACTCTTTTGAACCTAAGTGCAAACACAAAAAAAGAACCTGCTGGCTGGTGATCCCAATTCACTGAATTTTCTTGTTTCATCATCTTTTAATTGACTTAATTTTGATAGAATAACACCACTTTCAAATGTTTATAATCAAAGAATGTAAACTACGTTAGACTTACCTGTAATGTTGGCATAATGTCTAAACTTCTTTATTTTATTTTCTGTAGATACCACATAGCAGTTGGAACCACTCCAGGTGGTGGCCAAATAAAACCATTCTTCAAGATACCTATAACTTCCAAATATTACACAGTGTCAGGACTGAATCTGAATGGCTATAGAAAGGTAAAATGTATTATTTTTTTAAGAAATTTACTTATAATATGTCATATGTTCACAAAAAAGAACAAGTTATAAAATACAAGGCATCAAATGCAGAAAATTGCTTGGAATTATTTTGTGCTCAAAATAGTGTGTGTGTGTTTGGAGAAATAATTGCAATTAACACAGTAATTTTATATTGTAAATATTTGTAATCAAATATGTTTAAATGTTTAATATAGACATCCATTTTAATGTTGTTCCATGGTTTATATATGCAGTAAAATCTTTTCCAAAATTCTTTTCTTCATTGTTATACTTTATAAGCCTGACTTTCAATTTATTGCCAAACCCCTGTATAATTCCAAATTTTGACTGAACAAAAGTTGGCTATGAATCAACGTTTTGCTGCAAATGCATTCTTATATTTTGACTTCCTTTTAAATCTGTAAGTTTCAAACTTTTCCTTTTTGTAGATATATGTATCAGTGAGAGGTGTAAATGGAGCTGGACACAGCAGTGTTGTTTCATCAAATGGAGTCTATATGTCATACCTAAGTCAAGGATTACCTCCCCTGAGTCATGTTGGCATTTTTGATGTTGTGTCTGGTGCTGATGAAGATGTGTAAGTTAAAACTTTTCATGGATATACAGTAAAACCTGTTATGGTAGTTTCCAACTCTATAAATTTCACCTGTCCACTTAGACCAATCTTTTTTTAAGTCTTTTTGCTTCAACATTTGACCAAAAATAAGCTATATAGAGACTACATGTCGATAAAATCTATTTTCTTAGGTCCATTGGTGATCTTAATACTCAGATTTTACATTAAAACTGCCATAACATGAGTATGATAATTTTCTAGAATATGATTGACTTCAGTGATTTTGCTTGCCTAAAATTACTACCGAATAAAAGTAATGTCCCCGTTGGAAAAATGACTAAAATTTCCCAATTTGACCACTAAATTCCCAAAAGAACAGTAATACACTAGCAAATCAAATCCAGTTGTCCTTACCCACAAAATTGTTACAAAATAACACCAGTGCAATGTGGAGCATACCTATTGTCAGCATGTCGTAATGAAGTTTGCTATATTTTAGGAACTTCAAATTTTTCCCAATTTGGAAAGTAGAAGGTAGTTTTTAGCTCACCTGACCGAAGGTCATGTGAGCTTATGGCATAGCGCAGCGTGTGTATGTGCGTGTGTGCGTGTGTGCGTCGTTAACACCTATTTTCGACTTCTCCTCTGAAACTACTGGACAGTTTTTAATGAAACTTTGTCAGAAGTATATATGGGCCGGTGCAATTCAGATTTGTTCGTGGCGTTGCCATGGCTACCATAACTAGGTCAAGGTGACCTAGGGGTGCAAAAATCTTAAAAAATCTTCTTCTCCGAAAGTACTGATTGGAGAAAAAATCTGATGTGATATTTGGCTTCTCTAGGGTCTTAAGCCTATAGTTTGTTTATTTTGTGAAATTCGGATAAAAAATAGGTTACGCGTTTTTGCGTTTAATTTTGAAAAAATCGTAAAATAGCTTCAAATTGTTATAACTTGACTATTTGACCAGATAATGACATGGGGTTTTCAGTTTTGACATCTTCTTGTTAGTATCTTCAAATTGAGGTCAAGGTCAATTGTGAAGGTCGTGACCTAATTTTTTTTACCTCTGATTATAATTATTATCTCGAAAACTATAAACTTTTTGTATAGGCATGTATATTAGAATGTTGTAGGTATTGATACAACGATCATTTTGATGTATACAAAAAGGTCATGGGTTCAAAGGTCAAGGTCACAGATGTGAAACAATACCGAAATGGTTAATTATCTTGAAAACTATAAACTTTTTGTATAGGCATGTATATTAGAATGTTGTAGGTATTGATACAACGATCATTTTGATGTATAGAAAAAGGTCATGGGTTCAAAGGTCAAGGTCATAGATGTGAAACAATACCGAAATGGTTAATTATCTTGAAAACTATAAACTTTTTGTATAGGCATGTATATTAGAATGTTGTAGGTATTGATACAACGATCATTTTGATGTATAGAAAAAGGTCATGGGTTTAAAGGTCAAGGTCACAGATGCGAAACAATACCCAAATGGTTAATTATCTCGAAAACTATAAACATTTTGTTTAGGCATGTATATTAGAATGTTGTAGGTATTGATACAACGATCATTTTGATGTATAGAAAAAGGTCATGGGTTCAAAGGTCAAGGTCACAGATGCAAAACAATACCAAAATGGTTAATTATCTCGAAAACTATAAACTTTTTGTATAGGCATGTATATTAGAATGTTGTAGGTATTGATACAACGATCATTTTGATGTATAGAAAAAGGTCATGGGTTCAAAGGTCAAGGTCACAGATGCGAAACAATACCGAAATGGTTAATTATCTCGAAAACTATTAACATTTTGTATAGGCATGTATATTAGAATGTTGTAGGTATTGATACAATGATCATTTTGATGTATAGAAAAAGGTCATGGGTTCATAGGTCAAGGTCACAGATGTGAAACAATACCAAAATGGTTAATTATCTCGAAAACTATAAATTTTTTGTATAGGCATGTATATTAGAATGTTGTAGGTATTGATACAACAATGATTTTGATGTATAGAAAAAGGTCATGGGTTCAAAGGTCAAGGTCACAGATGCAAAACAATACCCAAATGGTTAATTATCTCAAAAACTATAAACTTTTTGTATAGGCATGTATATTAGAATGTTGTAAGTATTGATACAACGATCATTTTGATGTATAGAAAAAGGTCATGGGTTCAAAGGTCAAGGTCACAGATGCGAAACAATACCGTAATGGTTAATTATCTCGAAAACTATAAACTTTTTGTATATGCATGTATATTAGAATGTTGTAGATATTGATACAACAATCATTTTGATGTATAGAAAAAGGTTATGGGTTTAAAGGTCAAGGTCACATATGCGAAACAATACCGAAATGGTTAATTTTCTCGAAAACTATAAACTTTTTGTATAGGCATGTATATTAGAATGTTGTAGGTATTGATACAACGATCATATTGATGTATAGAAAAAGGTCATGAGTTCAAAGGTCAAGGTCACAGATGTGAAACAATACTGAAATGGTTAACTATCTTGAAAACTATTAACTTTTTGTATAGGCATTTATATTAGAATGTTGTAGGTATTGATACAACAGTTATCATGATTTAAAGAAAAAAGTCATTGGGGTTTAGTATTTATGTTTTCTTTAAATCTATCAGCTAGCCATTAGTTGTCAGGTGAGCGTATCAGGCCCATGGGCCTCTTGTTGAAAGATGTAACAAAATCGCTGGACTTGAAGTTATACAGTTGAATCTCGTTATCTCGAACTCGGATATCTCGAACTTTTTTAAAAAGTCCGAACAGAGTTGTTCTTTATTAAACCAAAATAACTCCGGTTATCTCGAACTCGGATATCTCGAATTATCGGATATGTCGAACAATATTTTCGTCCCCTTGAATGAAAATCCTAGGAAAATTACACTCGTTAACTCGAACAAAAAATTTAGGAAAATTAAATTTGTTAACTCGAACAAAAATTTTTGAGAAATCAAATTTGTCAGCGCCTACAGATTTTTTGGTAGAAAAAACACATTCCGACACAAATAAAATATTTGACTGTCGGCCTCGTGTTGATTTTAAAATTACAACATTGCACTGACCTCCCAATTTCCTTAAGCCCTTAATTATTATCCCTTGCATAAGCAATTAAACCATCCAGGTGATTATCAGGTGTTATAATTACTGCCAAGCTGAACATGGCTTCCGAAAGCGTGTTATGTGAACATTACTCAATACAACCGGAAGCTTGGGGTGATTAAAGTACACAAAGCGAAACTGGTATGGAGACCAAAGCCGACTCCACTATTTGTCGGCTAATAACAAGTAACGGATAATCTCCCGATTTTTTATGTACTACATTCTCAATTATAAATACAAATAATAAATAATGCAGTTTTTATATATCATGTTTGAATACATACGATATAGGAGAAAACGGCAATATACAGTTTGACAAGATAAAACCGGAAGCGACTTCCGGTAGGCGTGTACGAGTTACTTCCCTTTTGTTGTCGTTTTTAACATCGGTTATCTCGAACTCCGGATAAGTCGAACTTTTTCCATTTCCCCGTCGAGTTCGAGATAACGAGAGTCAACTGTAATTGTTTTGTTTGCTATCCTTATTTCAAATTAGATACCTTGAAAAGTCATAAAATATATCAGTATCTAATGCACTTGAAGTTTTTTAAAGTTTCAATGTGATCTTGTTTGCTGCCTTTGAGCCAAAAAGGAATAATTTTCTAATGTTAATACATATGTTTTTCCAATTAAATTTAGAAGCTCGAGTTAAGATGGTTATTTAAACTTCATTTAGTTAGATATTCAAACTTGCTTGACACCTGTTAATGTTCTGATGTCATGGTGATGATCACAAATCATAATTGTGAGGCCCAAAATGGGGAAATGACAAGGTGTGTAAGAAAGTAATTGATGAAATTAGTGTATTTGATAATATATGTTCAAAATTATACACTTTCTTTATAAATAAAGTCCCTGGCATTGTTTTAATACCAAATGTATCCTGTTTCATTTATTGATACAATTTTTGGGGTTATTTCTTTTCAGAGATTTCCAGACTCTGTATGATACAATAAGAGCTAAGTGGGATGTGTCTGGAGATCCATGTCCAGTTGTCCAGTACGATTGGAAGATTGAAAGACTGGATGGCCTTGTAGTACAAGATTGGTTAAACATGGGAAGTAAGTGCTGGCACATAGACTATAACTCAACCTATGTATTTTATGAAAAAAAATTGGAAAGTGTTCAGGAAAAATAGGTTAAGGAGAACTTGCCACAAATAATATTGATCTAAAACTTTATCATCCCTGATTTGGTTGGATATTTTCATCTAGTTAGTCATAATCAGTATGACAAAAAAGTGCACTATTACCACAAATAACTGGATGCCCCCTAGCATTGTAGTTTAACCAATATTATAATCAAAAACAGACATATCAATGCATATCCACATCACAATTCCAAAGCAAAATTTTGAACACTGGCAAATTAGGTTAAACATGAATTTCCACCAGCGAAGTGAGGTTTGGTGCTCCGGAAGGGTAAACACCTCCTGTTTAGCTTTCTACACCTGTCACATGTTTAATCAAAAAATAAAAATTTATGAAACAAAGTGCATATAACTTCAACTATATATTCTATATAACTACATAATCAAATATTATTTGCTGTGTTTGATTACATTTTCAGCCACAATATCTGGAGTTAATGATGAGTTAAAGATGAGTAACAAGGAACTGTACTATTCTTTACTGAGAGTAACAAATGCTATAGGATACACCTACATTATCAGATCTAATGGCGTTACCATAGAGATTGATCCACTATTACCTGGCGAGGTGTTCGATGGGGACATAGAAGGGTGGGATTTACAGTTTCAGCAGTCTAAAACAAAAGTATCAGCTAACTGGAGAGGATTTGGTTTACCTGCAGATGCTAATCAACAGATCAATGTACAATCAGGTAGGTATTTCAAAGCCTACTGGATGGAATGCTTAAGACTCTTTTGATAGTCTTCCTATCAGTAAATCTTTACTCATGACATATTATTTTGGCCAGTTTGTTTGTTTATTTGGTTTTCTGTCAACAAATCTTTATATGTTGTATTAATTATTTTGTATAGCATATTGAAAACATATATTGAGACGTTCTGATCACTTTGGCCCACAACTTTTATTATATAAAAGACTACCATGATCATATTATTTCACACACAAACATGTTTTGACGAAGCTGTGTGATAAAATCAAGATTGGCTATGATTTTCATTTTTAGTTTAAATCTGACAAAATGAATATGTTATGTCGGACACAACAGAATTTTCCAAATGACATCTGATTTACACTTTCTCTACCCCTTCCTAAACCATGTTCTTGATTTTGAAAAAAATGGGTAATACTTGATAAAACCCTGGATTTACATTTTCAGGCTGCTTAGTATTATTTAGAACTGATTACTGATGTAAAATGTATCGTGAATCAATTTTTTAGGCAATGCTGGTATCCAGGCAGTACAGGGTACATCACAAGACAAGAATCAAGAAATCAGCTATTACGAGGTTGCCTTGGGAACTGATAGACGATTCCCTAATACCAGGGAGAACATTGTACCATTCACAAATGTTGGTAAAAATACCACTGTTACGTTTTACGATCTTACTTTGGTACCTGAAGCAGGACTTTATTATTTCACTGTGAGGGCTTATAGTACTTCCTATTCCATCTCCACGGTAACGTCTAATGGCTTCAATGTTGGTTACGATGGTGAAATTTTACGTAAGTATAATGACTGTTTTTACAATTAAGATACCTACATCACCTGTGTGAAGTGTAAAAAAAAAGCTTATGTCAGGAGAATTTTCTTTTAATTTTTATTTTGTCTCATGATTTATATTTTTATTTAGTATAGACAAACCTGTCTCAAAATCAATCTATATGTAAGGGACACCTGCTTTTTAACACCAGAAACATTTCTTTTATTGCTGGTTATTCAACTGCCCATAAAGGCCACTTTCACTGGTTACCTTGGGTGGCTGTTATAGACATGATTAATTGTATTGTGAAAAAAAATTGAATGAAGTATTGTGCCTTCAGAGAATTTGGCAATTTGCACAACATTCAAGAACCCTATTTAGAATTCAAATTCAGTTCTCACAAATTGTTCTAAGATGATTTCCAAACATTTTGTATCACTCAGTATTAAAATTAAAGATTACAAAAAATACAACACTTAATTAAACTGAAAATGTTTGCATGCCTCTCAATGCTGCAAAGAGATGTCTAGCCTTGAACGCCGATGTCCAATGTGAAAAGTTTAAGTTCAGGCCCTGCTTTCACATTAATTTCTTAACTAAAATTTTCCTTAACATATATCTGACAAATTTGAAAACTTAATTAGTAAATGATTCAGAAATTGAGGAATTTAGCAAATTTTGACAATCTCTTTTTGAACTATGAATGGACATTTTTGTCTAAACCAAATAAAGATATAAGCTTAAAGTAATTTTCAAATTGGCACCTTAAATTCCTGAATGTCTTAATCATTTAATGAATTATTAAGTTTTCAAATTTGACAGATTGTGAAACTAGGGCCTTGTTTATTAATGGGCCAGGTGCACAGGTGAGCTACATTATATTTCTTGACATTCTTGTTAATTTTACGATGTTATTCTGTTTATTGTAGCCAAGAAAATTTTAATGTCTGCTTGTATAAGTACTGATAAATATCTAGATGTCCAGTGGGAAGAATTCACATCTAAACTGGATATTATGATGTATTATGTGGCCATATCTGACCATTTAGATGCCAATGGAACCAACTGTAAGAGCTATGTAAGTACATTATATCATTATCATTATCATTGCATGAAGGTTCAGAACTTACTCATTTTAAACCTAATCAACTGAAACAGTTTAATTGGTTAACTTTGCCAGTTAAACTTTTGAAGTCAAAGGTTTTGGGATCAAAGTCAGGCTGTGAAGAGGAGTGGATTAATGGTGTTTTTTGACCCAGTCTTTTTTTCACTTATATTGAAGTGTTTAGTTGTGGGATGGTTTAGGAAACCTGAGTGCCTGGATAAAAACACTGACATTGTACAAGTAAACTGACAAACTTTCTCACACTTGAATTAGTCTAACTGGGATTTTGTTGGTTTACTTACCAGAATACATGGATCTGTGTTAAAAAACTTGATTGGGTACATATTAAAAGCATGTGTTTAGTGGTACATTGTAATGTACATCCTGAGAGTCTAGTCACAGTAAACTAACATGATAAACAAGGTTTGCAAGTTACACAGCATATAAAACCAAAACTAGAATGGCCTAACAAATGCCACTTTAAAGGTGACAGAAATGTAATACAGGGTTTTGCCAGGTTACACGGCTCAGGGTACATAAATCTTTTAACGGGGTACATGGAGCCATGTACAGTACAGACCTGTCAAAATTTTAACACAGAGCTAATAAAAACGTGCCCAAAGCTTGGCTGCCCAGTTGCCAAGATATGGATAGCTATAGTGGTTTTGAGGCTGCTGAAAAATAGATATAGGCTATCGAAATATAGCTCACGAGGGGTGGAGATGAGCTGCCAATTGACGGATCGCTGGCCACGCCCACAATGTTCTGACAAAGGCCTGACATGCTTGAATTACACACAGAAAGAATGAAAACTCGGCCTGTATTGTGCTATTTAATGATGTCACTGACACTAGTATGTCATTAGTTGCTGTGATGCTGCTTTGGTTCCGTGATGGTGGGCAGTGTCGGAACATAAAAGGCGTGGCCTGCGATGCATCAATTTGGCATTAATTGGTTAGCTAAGTGTTAAACGTTGGACAGGTCTGCACTGTAACCTGCAAAAACTTGTATAACTTAAAATGTGCTTAATTGTTTATAATATTTAGATTGAAGGAGGTAAAGCTACTGATGAAGAAAGACAACAACTGTTTAATGTTTCTGATGTGAGAAATGTGGGCTTGAATACTTTCTACAGAATAGAACAACTTAATCTAACACAGAACAGTATATACTATGTATGGGTGTTAGGTAAGTTGATATAGGTTGGTTAGTTTCATAGTCAGGGGCAGATCTCAAAAAGTAGCCTCTTTATTTACCCCTCTAAACTGACAAAGTATATATAGGGCAATAAGATCCACCATGTTTCCTGCTTTTAACAAAAAAGTTTACGGAGATGTCAGATTTTTGGGATCTGCCCCCTGACTATCAATGTTGCATCAGCATTTTTCTGCTATTTGCAATGAGGGCAAGTTTATTTATCCCTAAGGATAAATCTAAGAACAAGCTTGTGTAGGCATCTTATTTCTGCCTTGTACTAGTGCACACTCTATATGACTTCAAGGTGCTAGTTCACAGAGTCAGAATGATGTAGACAAACTTACTAACCCCACCCACCCCTGTCAGTCGATACACTGTCTTCTTAATACAGAGCACCTAGTGAGGAAGCAGTATCTCAAATTTTAAAGTCTTATATATGACCCATCGGGGGTTTATACCTTCATAATTTCTACTCTCAAGGTAGTAAACTTTATATGTTTATAATCCTAACCTTAATGCTCTTATTGCCAGAAGGCACATAAGGCTGTAATGCTAAATGGGTAGATGGGACTCGTAAGCAATGGCAGGCAGCTGGTCTAAAAGGAAAACTCTATTGTAACACTCGGTTTGGGGGTTAACTGTTAGTCAATCGAGGCAAACTTCACTGGTCTTCCAGGTTGGGGATTGGACTTACGTTATCACCCCTACTCAGTAAAAATCCTTTTTGTTATAGAATCTGCAAACACTATATTGATTGTTTATAATGATAATGTTTAATGTCTGTGTTGTTTTAGGTGCTGATAGTTCAGGAGAATGTGCCATGGTTCATCATCAGTTCTTAGTAGATGTGACACCACCAATATCAGGCAAAATAAAGACAGGACCATTCTTTGATATGGTAAGGATCTATGAAATAAAATTATCTATTATAATATGAAACATTCTGAAAAATGTAAGATGGATCAGAACTATACTGGTGCAGCTAAGTTTTGTGATTTGATATGCTAACTATAATCTTTGGCTTTATAGAAGCTGTTTATCTAGAGGTGTTCACTAGTATACAATACCATGGTAATACTTTGCAGAAGCTTTGCAGGGTTTTGATTACGTGGTATACATTTAAACTGGGAATTATGGGATCTTGATGAAGTAACTAAGTGACTTGATGCCCCCTGATTGTGCAAGCATTATTGTATGAATGGCTTCTACAGTGAAAAATTTAACATATTCACTAGATGAAAACAATTTTGTTATTATAAAGATATGTACAAATTGTTTGCTTAAATCTATAGTTTGTTATACAAATTTATTAATATTTTAATTGTCTACATTTGAAGCCGGTAACATACACACAGGAAATAGATACAATAGAGGTATCATGGGAAGACTATGAAGACAAGGAATCTGGAATTGTTAAATTTGAAGTGTCGCTATGGCAGAACTCATCATGTTCCTTAACAACAAGTACAGAAATACTGTTAATTGATTGGATTAAATTGGGCAGCGGTAATTTTACTGGGTACAAATTTGTGGATTTAGCATTAAAGGTAATCATTACAGTTAAAGTTAAAAGTTGATTTTCATTACAAATTTGATTTTGCAAATCTAGCTCCATAGGAATACAAAGTTGCCATATTGAAGTCTATCTAGAGAATTACCATGCACATTGATAAATTTTAATGCAGTTATAAATGTATTTAATTTCACATATCTACAAAATCAGTATTAATATAGATGGACAAACCTTGTTAATGCCTTTTCACTTATCACCCCAGTATTTTGAAGTCCCAAAATATATTTCTTTTTAAATTCCCCTAAATTTATCATCCAAACTCTTTATAATGCTGCTGAGACTGCAGTGGCCTAATGGATAAGATGTCAGTCTGCAAATCCAGGGTATTTCACTGCTGTGAGTTTGAGCCCTGCTCAAACCACATGTGGGAAAGTGAGTTTTTCTTCCCGTTGGCCTTTACTGGTTCACCTGGTATCAGTTTAATGTGACTGGGGGCACTTGTCTGCAGCATACTGACTCTGTGAGCTAGCACATTAAAGATGCCCTGAGTGCACACTAGTACAAGGCAGACCATACAACACACTCGCACTTCACATGCATACACGAAATTGTTCATAGATTAATCTATAGAGATTAATAAAAATAGTTCTCGTTGCGAATAGCCGAAAAATTACTGATGCAACCTTAAGCAACATTCAACCAACCAATCTTTATAATGCTGGAATGTCAGACAAATGTAAGTTTTACTATAAATTTGTGTACTGTTGATGATTTTAGATGGATATACCCTACATCATAAAGCTTAGAACGACCAACTGTGCTGGATTACAGACTATGGATACATCTGTACCGATACTGTATGACAAATCACAGCCTGTAGTCGGACATGTTGTTGACGGTTCCAATTTCAGGGTTGATGGCTTGTGGTTTAAAACAAGATATACAATGAATGGTGAGTACATTACTGAAAGAGTAGACTAGAGAATTTGTAACAAGGTCAATGTTGCTAAATGTTAAACTTGAGATTCAAATTGGTAAATTATTGTTATGATTAGAATGAAGTGGATTAATGGAGTTTTATCACTCAGTCAAGATACTTTCACTTATATTGAAGTAGCCATTTCATGAATTGTGGAGGAAACCTGAGTGCCAGAAGAAAACCACTGACCTTTGGCAAGAAAACTGACAAGATTTTATTCTGAGCGTTATGATAATATATATCATAAATAATAACTAAGGCATGTTAACTGTGCAACCACGTGTCCTGTTTACTTGCATAACATCTACAGACTGAATCCCGTCATCTACAGTATATAACTGACGTCACACATACGTCATACACCATACGTCACATCATACACACATCTATACAGGGACCATATAACAACATCTCCCCTTTCAAGCTAAGCAAAACTCATATGTTGCTTTAACAGATAATTAAAATAATTGAATTAAACTAATGACTAACTGTCCTGAAAGTAGTATGAAAGTCTACAAAACACAAACTGGAATATAACTGTCAATAATCACTAACATAAAGAAATAGAGTGTTCATAAATCCAATCGTTTTGGTTTGTTAATAATCCGACCACTTTTAGTTTTTACAATCGGTGACGATGTATTAGATTCATTACATACATTCGAACATGGTTTATCACTCACACTATCTGACGAGTCACTATACGAACTAACATCACACTGAGGTTGAGGATCTTGGGACAAAGTTTGAGATTCTTGCGTAATATTTTGATCTGAACCCGATTTGCTAGTTGCCTGAATATGTTTCCGATTTCGAACAAATGAACCGTGTGGCGTTTCGACGGTATATTGACGACGGTCGTGATCAGTTTTAGTTACTATTCCCGTTTCTCTCCAAAGTTTTTCGTCGTCTAATTTAACACGGACTTGATCACCCGTTTCAAGTTCTGGTAACGGTTTTGCCGAATAACGTCGGTCATGATAATACCTCGATCGCGATTTTGCGTATTCATCATTTTGTCTGACACCGCTTAAACTTGGCCATTTAGGTTTTAAACGCTTTGCCAAAACTGGTAGTGTGGTACGAATTTGTCTTCCCATTATAAGTTGAGATGGACTAAATCCCGTTGCCGCAACTGTAGTCGATCGATACGTCATCAGCGCTAAAAATATGTCATTCTGTGCTAAAATTTTCTTAGCAATTTTAACCGCGCTTCCGCCTCACCGTTAGACTGCGGATAGTGGGGACTACTAAATGATTGTCTGAAATTATAGTCGTTCGCGAATTGCTTGAATTCGTTTGCGGTAAACTGTGTACCGTTGTCTGAAACTAGCTCTTCCGGAACACCCCAACGAGCAAAAATATTTTTAAGCTTCGCAATAACCTGACAACATGTGATGTTGGACAAATGCGCTATTTCTAAATATCTTGAAAAGTAATCCATTACGACTAAATATCGTTGCTTATTAAATTCCAGAAGGTCTGCTGAAATTTTCTGCCACGGTCTATCTGGTAACGGTGTAGATTTTAAAGGCTCGCGTTTTTGTGAAGATTTGTGAATTTGGCAAAATTTACATGCTTCAACTGTGGCCTTAATATCTTGGCTTATTCCGGGCCACCAAACGCACGATTTTGCGCGTTCTCGACATTTGGTTAGACCAAAATGACCTTCGTGTATCGTGTTCAAGGTTTCGGTACGCAGCGAACTTGGTATTAGTATTCGATCTTGATACAAAATAAGTCCATTCGCAACCGATAGATCATTACGAAACACGTAATATTCTCGAATACTATTCGGTACAGATTGTCGGCGATCTGGCCATCCAGATTTAATCATGGCAGTTACTTGAACGAGACTTTGATCCTCAGCAGTCGCTTTTTTAATGGCGTCAAGTTTGGTGTCGCTAGCAGGCCAATTTTGCTCAACCGAACGAACGTACACATCCACTGGTTCCGACAATTCCGCATCTACGCAACCTAGCGGACTTCGTGAAAGAGTATCCGGAACAACTAAGTATTTACCTGCGATATGTTCGGCTTTACAATTAAATCTGCGGAGTCGCATTAGAAGACGTTGGCATCTCAATGGTGTACGATCTAAATCTTGTGTGTTAATCAACGGTACTAACGGCTTATGATCGGTTAAGAGTCGGAAACTGTCCAGACCTATCAGATATCTCTCGAATTTTTCACAAGCAAAGACTGACGCCAGACATTCCTTTTCAATCTGCGCGTACTTTACTTCCGATTCGTTCAATGTCCTCGAACAAAACGCGACAGGTTTCAATTCCTCGCCATGCAACTGGAAAAGTGCAGCTCCAAGACCATAACTACTCGCGTCCGCACTGACAACTGTCGGTTTACTGATATCATAGTAAGAGAGGACCGGTGTATTTGTCAACATTCGCTTAACGCCGCGAAACGCCTTATCTTGAGCTGGACCCCAAAACCATTCGATATCCGACTTGAGCAAATCTGTCATAGGTTTCATGACACTTGACAAGTCAGGGAGAAATCTACGTAAATAGTTAATCATACCGATAACACGTCGTAACTCAGAAATATTTGTTGGAGGTGCTAATTCCGTTAATGCCTGTATGCGGTTAGCGTTCGGCTTGAGACCTTCCGTACTCACTGTATGGCCAAAATACTCAAGTTCAGACTTTCGAAACTCGCATTTCTCTTTATTAAGTTTCAAACCCGAGTTATGTATCCGTTCTAGTACCTTATTAAGGCGATCGTCGTGTTCCTCAATTGTCTTACCGAAAACCAATGTATCGTCGATAATAGCTTCCACGCCTTCTAAACCGCGAAGAAGTTTGGACATCTTGCGCTGAAAGATTTCTGGTGCAGATGTTATACCAAATGGAACGCGCCGAAAACAGAATCTACCAAACGGTGTAATAAACATTGTAAGTCTCGCGCTACTAGGCTCTAGAGGACGTTAGACGCGTCGAGCTTCGAAAAATACTTAGCTCCAACAAGCTTAGGCGCGATATCATCTAACGTCGGCAGCATGTAGTGCTCGCGTTTTACGGCTTCGTTTAACTTTTTCAAATCGACACATATTCTAATCGTATTATTTTTCTTGACCACGGGGACAATAGGGGCACACCACTCTGTTGGTTCCTTGACCTCCTCTATGATACCCTCACGCTTCATTCTCTCTAACTCAAACTCAACCTTACTCATTAACGGAAATGCAATACGACGTGGAGAAGTAACACAATATGGTTTTACATTGTCTCTTAAAGTTATACTAACTGGCTCACATTGCAACAAACCACTGTCCCAAAAACTGTATTAATTTCCTCAACACGCTGAATAAGACCCATATGATCGGCAACCGATCTAGCAAGAAGATCACTCTGGTGAATACCGCGGGTCACAAAAACTGTGAACTGATAGTCTTTCTTCTTATAGTTCGTGAACGCAATAAACTTCCGAGACAGTCAATAGTTCCTCCAGGACTCTGTAGAACTGTGGTTACCGGTGACAATTTTGGTTTGACCGGAAACGACT
Organism: Anadara kagoshimensis; assembly: GCA_021292105.1. Classification (NCBI taxonomy): domain Eukaryota; kingdom Metazoa; phylum Mollusca; class Bivalvia; order Arcoida; family Arcidae; genus Anadara; species Anadara kagoshimensis. The sequence goes on along the minus strand of CM037870.1, from coordinate 52,656,627 downwards.
TGTAAGTTAATTCGAGATAACTGTGATGTCCGCACCGTGTCAATTTTAAATTTGACCCATTTCGAGCATAATTGAAGATCAATTGTCCATGCGTTTTCTTTTCCATCGCAGTTTGTAATAGATCCTAGGAAAAACTGGTCACTTTCGGTAGCACTATCACAACGTACTTCCCTCACTGAATGCGGATTCGAGCGGCAGCAAACAGCAAAGTGGTTTAACTTATTACAAATTCTGCAGCGCTTGCCTTGAGCTGGGCATCTATCTTTGCCGTGCTTTTTATTACATTTTGTACATAAAGTTTGAGACACATGATTTCCTGAGACTTGACTACCTTGAGACGACCCCTGTCTAAAATTGCCTCGGCGGCTACCACCACGTGGTTTCGGTTTCCCGCCATAAGTTTTCACTGCATCCACATGTTGAATTTGACCTTTCATTTGACTTTTCACTTGTTCCGTTTGTCGAGTCATATTTAGAGCTTTTTCAAGAGTTAGTTCAGGCATTAATTGAAGTTTTTCAGACAGAACTTTATCAGTTATACCAATAACAAGTTGATCGCGTATGACTTCATCTTTATTCGCGAAATTGCAATTTTCTGAGAGTTCGTACAAAGATCTTATAAAGCTTTCCATTGACTCACCTTGTGACTGTTTCCTTTCGTGGAATCGAGCTCTCTCGTGTATAATGTTCCGTTTAGGAATAAAATGTTCGTCAAACTTTTGCATGACCTTCATGTATTTGTCCTCATCACCTTCCTCAGCGAATACAAAACTTTTCAGTTTGTGTTCTGCCTCACGACCCATCGAATATATCAAACCACTTATCTGTAATTTGTCATCTTCCTTATCCAATTTTGTGACTGTTCTGTAACGTTCGAAACGTTGCCGCCATTCCGGCCACTCCGCCGGTTTTGAAAAGTCAAATTTTTCTGGTGGGTTAAGCCTTGCCATCTTCAAGATAATCCTGTAACACGCTTGTCAACTCCACTAGATCCTTCGCAGAAATTTTTTCAAAGACGTTTTACTTCTGACACCATGTTATGATAATATATATCATAAATAATAACTAAGGCATGTTAACTGTGCAACCATGTGTCCTGTTTACTTGCATAACATCTACAGACTGAATCCCGTCATCTACAGTATATAACTGACGTCACACATACGTCATACACCATACGTCACATCATACACACATCTATACAGGGACCATATCACAACACTGAGATTAGACATAAGGGTAACTTTTTCAGTGGCAACATCACTGTAATCATTTTGCTTACTGGTAGGGTAGGTAAGTTTTACACATTTTAAAATTCTCACCAGACTTTCCTCTCACTGTGAGATATATAGTTATGTATTATTCTTGTGTCCTGCCACATGTAAGAATTTTAACCATTATGACAGTTTTGGCATCTTTAAAATAATTGCAGGTACTTTGCTACATCTGGCTACTCCAAACGGACCAGCTTGTCCATCCAGGTCAATATCACTCACAAATTCTACTGGATGGAATATCATAGTTGACAAGGGTTTCCGTGATCCAGATGGAGTAAAGTGGAAACTTAAACATTTACAAGAATATGTAAATACAGATTATGATAATGAGGAGATTACTGTAAAACTAGCCAGAGACAGGAAGACAAACATCATGTTATCAGGGGCATATTGGAGAATGGCTGAGTTAGTCAATGGTGGAACATATGAGGTAAAGTATTAACTTTCTGTTTAAAGTAATATAAGGTTTTGTTTATGTTAATATAAATTTACTTACATTTTCAAGGAAATAATATGTCTTGATACTTTGACAGATTTTTCACAATAAATTCAGAAGATTTACAAGTCTTCACATTGTGTTTTTGAGAACCAACACAGAAATCTTAATGTCTTAATAATTTTCAGAAGACTTTTCATAATAAAAAACATTCACTGTACTACTTTTTGATAATGACCAAATAGACGAACATCTCTAAACATACTAGATTTGTAGGCTATTTGTTGCATATTTGAGCTGTGGTTGTTTTCCATCAAACATTTTTTGATCTTTCTTTTATTTTTTTCATATAATGTCTATATCAATATTGACATAGAGCTGACATTATATTGTTATTTTAAAATGGATTTCCCCTCGGGGAATAATATTAAGAAAGTTACCCCGGTATATTTTTTTTCAAATTGGAAATAACTAATGAAGGATAACAAACGCCTTCATGTGTGTATTATGAAGTAGAGGCAGCTGAATTTTTTATTCAAATTACATGTACATGTATCAAGTTGTAATGATTTATAATAATTAATATTTGACAAAGTTTTTACTTTGCTCCTGGATTGTGATTCGGACATGAATTAGTATGTTTGTTTTTTATTATAACTATGTTGGTGTTTTCTTCATTGGTCCAATATTTTTTGTACTTTCAGATAATGGGACAAGCAGCCAACTTGAACCATGATGGACATGCAGTTACGGAGATATTATTCTGGGATGGACCTGGTGATAGTATAGCCACTTATAACCATGTACAAGAATCTGATTGGACACAAGAAGTTTGTCAATGTTGTTTTAAGAATCCAGTACCAGTGGTGAGATTTTACAAGATATACCGTAAAGGCCTGTCAAAAGTTTAATACCTAGCAAACGAATAAGTGCCAAATCGGAAGGTCTTATTTGCCTTATCTTGACAGCTTCCCGGTAGCTGTTATCTTTCTTTCAGTAACTTTGCTGTCACTAGCTACCATACCTCAACAACTTGGCAGCCAAACTTCAGACTCCTCTTTCCTTAGGTTAGGTTAGGTTATGTCCATCTCTCCTTGTGGAGAATTGGGCCAGATATCTTTCTCCTCCAAGAATCTCTGTTGGCAGCTATTTTAGCAGCTTCACTCCATGTCCCAAGTCCAAAATCCGATCTTTCCCTTTCAACAGTCCTGCGCCAAGTCTCCATCGGCTGCCCTCTTTCCTTAGCTTAGTGTTAAACTTCCAACAGACTGGTACTCTAATAAATGATAGATAAGTCAAATATGTGTAATGTGAAGAATTTGAATTTTACTTCCCAGTTAGTATTCTTTCACTTATATTGAGGCAGTCGGTTCATGAATGGTGGACAAAACCTGTATTCCCAAAGAAAACCGCTGACATTTGGCAACCAAACTGACAAACTTTCTCACACTCTGTCCTTTGTGGGATATGAACCTCCTAGACAGTGAAAGGCGCTCTGACCCGAAACCCCATACCTGAGACCACTAGGTCACCAAAGCCCCCAGATGATTCAAATACATTGTATAGATATATATCATATTTCCTATGTAAACCCATATACAATGAAATGAATCACAAACATAAGAATACAGTTATAGATTTAGTTTATACAATATTTGGGGCTTCAATGGTCAAGTGGTCAAAAGGACCAGCTTACCACCAATATAATGTCCAGGGAAACAGGTTCTAGTATGACAAATATTATACACCTGAGGTCAGTAGTTTGCCCAGGTACTCTGTTTTCTCAACCGTTCCAGTATTGAAATCTTAAATTAGTGAAATTTTGCATACATGTAGTAGGTAAGAACTCAACAATCAACAGACTACAAGAGGAGATTAATAAGACTGACTGATTTTGTCATGAAAGTAGACATTTTGATTTTTGATTTTTTGTTGATTTTTAGGACTGTGTTTGTAATTGTACTGAGTATCTGATTGATAAAGGCTACACTGGTAATGTCACCACTCCAGCACCACAGACAACGCAGGACACCACTACTGCTGCTGTAAATACCAGTACCGATCCTTGGGCAGTTGTTAACACAGATGGTTCAAATAGCACACAAGTAGATACCACACCAGCTGTAGCTGAAAACTCTTGTGGTGTACAGGTGTATCCAGGTAATAATTAAGCAAAATTTAATGTATAATAATGACAAGTTACTAAGACCATGTACTGAATATTTTTGGTCCAGTTGCAATGGGTTCAAACCCAAGCCATTCTGTATGGCATATTCTTGTGCAAGAAATATTGTTTTGATGTTGTTCCAGTATACCTAGATGATAAATGAATGTGTGCCAACAATTACTTGTGATTAATTAGTATGTCATTAAACAGGGGAGCTTGTACGCTCAGCCACACCATACAACTGGTGGTTAAGTTGAAGATCGAGACACAGGGTTCGCACAGATCTGGAAAAGTCATTGAATTTCTGCAATTTCTGGAGAAGTCAGTGAAATTGATTTTTATCTGGAAAAGTCATTGAAATTGCTATATGGTCATTGAAAAGTCATGGAATTTAATCTTTTGATTGCTAGAACAAATAAAACCATATAGAATTCTAAAACATGTCAACTGATCACTATTTTTTTGGAAAAAAATCGGGAATTTTTCTGTTACGCACAAAACCGGATTCATGGCATTTACCGTTTTCTATTCTCTCTGGCAGTTATATTACACGGGTTTTCTCCCTTGGTATGCTCCAGTTCCGGTTTCCGGTGATTCATCATTTTGGAATGCATTATGCCTGCTGGCAAATGTGTATTTAATTCACAGTGGTTGACCCACTCATTGTACAAGAACTGGGTCAGACCGTTTAAAGGCGACAAGCATAAAGTAAATTGCGTATGGTGTTATAAAGCGATCGATCTTGGTAATATGGGCGAGGGTGCCCTGAAATCACACTTAAAAAGTGCTAAACACAAAAAATGTCGGGAAAAGGAACAGTTACAGAGACTGATTTATCTTTATTTAATTTCGTGAAAATGAAAGACGTTCCGAAACTGAAAGTGCCTGTGACGATATGCAAGCATCATGTTCATTGAATGATGGCGAGAATGCGGCTGCCGAAAATAACGGCAATGACATTGATAAAAAGCAGTTGCAGATACCGCCACCTCCGTCTCCAAAGCAAGCTTATACTACTGGTACCAGTAATACACAGCAAATTAAAACATTTTTGGAAAAATTTGACGTTCTGAAAGCGGAAATAATTTGGACATTAAGAACTGTTATTTTTCATCAATCATTTAAAAGTAATGAAAAAATAGGAGAGACATTTAAAATGATGTTTCCAGACAGTACCATAGCAAACAATTTTACATGTGCAGACAAAAAAACGGCTTACATAGCTGTATTTGGATTATGTGAACATTTCCAAAGAATGTTAAAACAAAATATAAGTGGACCATATGTTATCTTGTTTGATGAGAGCCTCAACAAAGCTATGCAGGAGAAACAAATGGATCTCCATATTCGTTACTGGGACACTCAGCTGAATAAAATTGTGACCAGATATTTTGTATCGGAATTCTTGGGTATGTTTAATTAAAGGTATTTGAAAATAAAATGTTTTACTAACCAGAAATGAGCATGCTAATAATGAAGTTACATTATATGTTATAACAATAAATATATATTTTACAAGACATGTTAGACATGCTTAAATACGAGTAAGTTTAGGATTTATAATTTGTTGTGAATTAAAACTAATAATTAGTTGTGAAATAAAACTAATAATTAGTTGTGAATTTAAACTAATAATTAAAAAATATATGTTTACCAATTACTTGGAATCATTTTAGTTTTTTTATTCATGAGATGTTCATCCAGTCAGTCACTAAGTTTATGTGAAACCAAAATTTAAAATGTTTTTACTACTTTTAAATGTTAGGCATCAAAATACATAATACATTGTTTATGTTAGTAAGCTGTTTTAATTTATTTCAGGCCATGGTACAAGCGAGGACATGGTGAAGCATTTTGGAAATTGTGTTCTTGAAAGTGGATTGAAAATACCAGATATGCTGCAGATTAGTATGGACGGGCCAAATGTTAATTGGAAGTTCTTTGAAATTATGAAACAGAAACTGGTTGATGATTATGGAACACAATTACTAAACATTGGTTCCTGTGGTCTGCATATAGTTCACAATAGCTTCAAATGTGGTGCAGATGCAAGCAAGTGGCAGGTTGCATCATATTTGTCTAGTCTCTATTATCTTTTTAAAGATTCCCCTGCACGAAGAGAAGATTATGTCACACTAACAGGTAGTTCAAAAATGCCCCTTAAATTTTGCAGCCACAGATGGCTTGAAAATGTTCCAGTTTGTGAACGGGCTGTTGAACTTTTTAACAACATAGACAAATATGTAAAATCTGTAAATGAAAAAAAAATACCAAATCCAGGTAACAAATCTTATGAAGTAATTTCTTCATGTATGAAAGACAAGTTATTTACTGCCAAGCTCAATTTTTTCATGAGTGTTGCACTGCAGTTGAGGCCATTTCTTGCATTATATCAGACAGACAGACCAATGTTGCCCTTTATAGGAGATGATTTGTGTAGCTTAATTAGGAGCTTATTGATTAGATTTATGAACAGTGAAACGATAAGTAACATGAGTGATGAGCAACTGGTAAAAATAAAAATTGATTCTAAAGAGGATAAAGAGATGTATGTGCATGTCAGTAAAATTGATGTTGGTTTTGCATGTGATAATATATTAAAGAAAAAGGGGCTGGGTGTAAGTGAAAAACAAATTTTAGAATTTCGATTATCTTGTAGAGACTTTCTGATTGCAACTGTCAAGAAACTATTGCTTAAATCACCTGTTATTTATTCTCTTGTCAGAAAACTGAGTTGCTTAAATCCAGTTAGGATGGCAAATGAGAAAGAGGAATGTAAGACACTTTTCAAGAAGGTATTATCATTAATGATGAATGCTAAGAAAGTTGGTGAAAGTGAGTGTGATGCATTGTACAGGAGTTTTGTAGTGTTCATTGATAAAATTAAAGATGAGAAGTTTACTAACTTCAGAAAGAGTGAAGATTCATTAGACAGTTTGTATTATGACACAATGATTGTCACTAAAGTGGATGATTATGTACCTCTTTTTAACTTTATAAAGTTATTTCTGGTTATGTCTCATGGTCAAGCATCTGTGGAGAGAGGTTTTAGTATCAATAAGGAGGTTGAGGTAGAAAATTTGAAGGCTCATTCATTGATTGCTCAGAGAGTAATTATAGATCATGTCAAATATGTTGGTGGGATAAAGAATGTGTTATTGACCAAGGATTTGTTACTTTCATGTAAAATGGCTAGACAGAAATATGAGGTATATTTAGAGAAAGAAAGACAGAAAAGAAAGAGTGAAGTTGAAAGAAATAAGAGAAAAGCGCAAATTGATGTGATAGATGAAATAAAAATCAAAAAGAGAAGGCTTGAGTCTGATATAAATGGGTTAACAAAAGCAGCTGATGACTTGTATGTAAAGGCTGAACAGACAGGCAAGATAATGTTTGTTACACAAGGTAACAGTTTTAAGAGGTCTGTAAAGGAGAAAGAGGGTCAGCTTAAGGAGATAAATGATAAGTTGCAACAAGAGGTGGAGTTATTAAAGAAAATGTGAACATTTAATGTCAAGTAAAAGAAATAAAATAGTTTGAGGTATTTTATGAGTTATTTATTTATTTTTTGGTATTTGTATATGGCCATACATACAAAACAGGTTAAGTTTGGAATATAATCAGTACAGTAATTATCCTTTTACTATATATTATATTTATATACATGTAAGCTACAATAGTCATGGAAATTTATAAACTATCTGGAAAAGTCAGGGAATTTTGTCACAAGTTTTCTGTACTAACCCTGAGACACCTTTGGTTTGATGGCTAACAGTCTGTGGCCCATGAATTTTATCAATATACACTTTTGGAGTTAATGCTGAGCATTTTTCCTTGGTATAAACTTGTTTAATTTTATTTTATTTATTCCACAGGTTTATCGGAGTCGCATGTTGTGTCCTGGTGTAGAAGTTACCAGGATATAAACAGAATCATAAAGACAGATGATGTGGTGCCGTATGATTTATCTAACAGATTGTACAAATATAAAGTCGAGTTTGTTGTTAGCAAAGAAGAGGCTACCTCTGTAAGAATATATCATATTTATATGCCAGTTTGTAGAAACAGAAAGTATTATGATAAGACATTGTCTGTCCATATGGATGTGCATCCTCCAAATCTGATCTTTTCTAGATTTATTGTAGGTTTCAATTCAAGCTAGTCATGTAAATATCATCAGAGAAGCAGTTTGGTGTTCTTTTCAACAATTATCTTTTAACACCTTCAAGCATATTATATAACATGATAAACACCCATTGCAATGTATAACAAATTTCAGCTATACCTAGCATTTTTTAATGTAAAAGTGAATATCTTTCCAATTTTCAGTTGATTCAAAAGAGAATTTTGATTTAGTAGGGTTGCCCTGTAAAAATTCACCTTCATACATTCTACAGTCATACACAGTAAATGGGGAAATTTTAGCAGCAATTTCATAATAGCAATTTTGGCAATCTGAGATATGCTAAAATACAATTCCACTGAAATCAATTATAATTATTTGTATGTGTTAAAATATAACTGTGGGTATTACTTGTGTTAAGTTAAATCACTAAAATAAGTAAGAAGTTTACAGTATTTAGTGCAGTTATACTCCATTTTGGTACTGGGTCCGGGGCCCATAGAATTGAGAAAATTTATAAACAAAACCATGTGTTGTGTGTTTTATTGTTAGCCTTTTTCATGTCACAAAAGTATCAATCGGTTAATAAAATCAGGATTTTTTAACATGTGGATCACTGGTGTAAATCGGGAATATTCACCAACATTTTTGGGGGAAAATATACATTTTGGGCATTGGGAAAGGGGCCCCAAATTAGCATTAGTGACGGCCCTGGTATCAAATTTTGATTTGTTTTATCACAGGCCACCTGGTGTATGTATGTCTTCATTGATGACAAGGAGATTACCTCCCTTTGTGGAATACCTCATCTGAGCATCAACACCAAACTTGTCTTACACACATGGCATAAACACAATGTCCTGCCAGAAATCAAAGATAACTTCCTTGGTTGGTCTACAAAAGCCAGATTTAGACAACTAGTAATGCCACCAGATGTAACTGCTGACTGTCGCTATGGTAATCCATTTAGAGGAGGTACAAATGCCATCATTAAATATGAAGCAGGTATCGGAAGTACAAAACTTAGCACGGATATAGCTGATTATAGAGAGGTTAGTAACAATAGTCTGTTAAGATCCAGCAAAAGGGAAAAGTTGATTAATAGTGATTAACATCCCAGTCAAGAATATTTCACTTATATTGAGACGTCGCCAGCTATAGTTGAAGTTGCAGAAATTTTGCCTGTGCGTTGCACTGATGGCATAATACAGCAGGGTTCTTAATCGTGCCAAGCCTACCGTGACACAGGACCTCGTTTATTTTATGTTCCAATCTGAAAGAACCATGACTCATTTCGTAATGCTGAGTGCTTGGCGAAAGAATAGTCACTACCCACTATCTAGTCTTGGGTCAGATTCGGTTGGGGTTCGAACACATGGCCTTCCACTTACAGAGCAAGCACTCTACCATCTGAGCTACCGCAGTGGTTAGGCAAATTGGAGGAATAGAAATTTACTTTAACACAAAGTGTCCATGCTAAAAGTGAACTCGGACATACTGGATGAAAAGTAAAAACATTACTATAAGCTGCTAAAAATATATACATGGAACCACACAATTTATCTTTTATATATGCAGACACTAGCTTACTTTCTGTATCTCTCCACTGTTTATAGATTTTACACAGAATTTTTACACAACTTTTTCTGGATAATTTGATTTTGCCCCTTTGTAATACAGGCATGAAAATTCATCAGTTACCAGAAAGATACTCTCATTCTACATAACTCTCTTGTTTGAAATTGTAGCTGAAAGAGTGGAGTAGGGTAAAATAATGGAATAATTATGCCCTGGCTTATATGAAGGTGGTTAGTTCAGGGATAGTGGAGGAAACTGAGTGTCCAAAGAAAACACTAATCTTTGGCAAGCATACTAACAAACTTTCTCACACTAAAATCTGTCCTGAGTGGGATTTGAACCTAGGTGGTTTTACACCATGATCTGTAAGCGTACATACTTTAGACAACATGATCACTGAAGCCCCTTTGAAGCTTAAAAACATCTACAATATATTTCACTTGAATGTAAATGTGTATGAATGTTGTCTTTGTCTATTTCATATTTTTGTAAAATGTTAAAAAAATCTAAACAAAAATAAAAAAAACAATATATTTCAATGAATCGGATAGGTAAGGGTGAGTTGTGTAATGGTGTTTAATGTCCCAGTCAAGAATATTTCACTTATATCAATTTGTTGCCAGCTATAGGCGAAGGTGCAGAAATTTTTACCTGTGCATTGAGCTGATGGCATTATACATTTAAGGTTTTTTAACATGCCATGCCTACCAAGACACAGGACCTTGTTTATTTTAAGTTGCCATCCAAAAAAAACATTACTTTCATTTTGTAATACAGAGTGCTTGGTGAAAGAACAGTCACTACCCACTTTTAAGTCTTCGGTCAGAACCAACAGGGGTTTGAACCCAAGACCTCCCACTTATGGAGCAAGCACTCTACCAACTGAGCCACTGCAGTGGTATCAGATAGGTTAGGGGTAATTTGAATGTTTAATGTTTTATTATTATGCCAGTAAGTGATTTAACAAAATAACTTTATGTATGCATGAATATTTTATAGGTATTAAAACCCTGTATCCCTTGTACAACTGTTTGCACCCATTACAACTGTGACCCACAATGTGACCCCAGTGTTGCTAAGCTGATGACCTTCACCTTGACAGATTTGGCCTTGACACCAAAAGTGTTAAAAGAAAATTCAACAGGTCATGGTTATTATGAACAAGCTATATACTATCTAACAGGTAAGAAATTATTTATAAATGTATATTTTGTCTATAAGCCTTTACTTCTACATGTAATATTGTTGTTACCCCTTTTCTATAACACATGGTTTTTTTTAGCTTGGAATAGGTGCTTGTCCTTATGTTAATGACTGTGTTCCAGTATTTTGTGCAAATAAATACAATATGTACACCAGTTTATTTAGTAACAAAAGAAAGAATGCGCATACTGTAAATGTATTTATTTTCGCTGATTTCACGGTCGTTTGTTTTGCGCAAAAATTAATACCAAGCAAAAATTATATGATGCTTATTTTGTTATAGTGCATATTTCAAAAAGGCGAAAATTTAACTAACCAGATATGTCTAAATTTCCTATACCGAGAAAATAAATACACGCAAAATTAAATGCGTTTACAGTATCATAGCATTTCAATTTCTAATTTGAGGTAACTTAAGGTTTTAAATTTTATTTTTAAGTTTTTAGGTTTTGACATTTTTTAAACTTGTTATTTTACTTTTGATAGTTAAGGCTATCCTAGGGTCTGGTGCTTCTGTTGTTGCATCTACAGATGGATTTTACTTTGACGACACACCACCGACCTTTGACCCGGAAGTCTTCACTTACATAGACGTGTCACAGGGAAATTTTACACCCGGGTTTTACCAAGCATCTAACAACACAATTAAAGCAATCTGGTTATGTGTGGATGAAGAGAGTGAAATTGTGGTATGTACATGTTTATTGTTTTACAATGTATTTTCAAAGCATTATCATGATTTAAAAATTGGATATTTACTTTTTTTTCTATCATGAGGTTATGGAAGCATAAGAATGGCACACATTTAATGAAGTGCTTCGTGTTTGTGATGTCAAACTCTGTCAGATTGCATTAAGCTCTGCTCACCCTTCAAAAAAACCTGTGTAACTTGGTTTGTGAGTATCACTGTGAAGTTATGGGGATTGGTTTGAAAAGGTGATTCATATAAGGAAAAATAGTAGCATCATAAATATTAAGATATAGTATAACCCTTAGTAAGCTATTTTTTTTCTTGACAAGTGAAATAGGTCATAAAAGATTATTATAATTCATTTTATTAATTTGTCTAAGTATTTCTGCTTTGACTTTTATACTCGCCCAATAACATTACAAACCACTTGGTTACATTATTGTGACACTGCTACATGAGGAAAATTATTATCTCATGCAGTTCATATGGATTGAACCCACATCAATTGACATTTTGCATTTTTTGTTTTTAGCAATTCCTATTCAGTCTTTATTTTCAATTTATGATTTTTCTAAATATTTTTATCAGGAGTATAAATGGAAAATTGGAACAACCCCTGGTGGGTCAGAATTACAAGATTTTATATCAACTGGCATTTATCCAACGGGGATTAACGACACCCTAGAAGGAGTATTAGAACACAATACAACATACTTTGTTACTGTTATGTGTACCAATGGTGGTGGAGAATCCATAACAACTGTTGATCGTAGAGGTGGGTATCATTTAGATAGGGTAGCTTATGTGTACCAATGGTGGTGGGGAATCCATAACAACTGTTGAACATAGAGGTGGGTATCATTTAGATAGGGTAGCTTATGTGTACCAATGGTGGTGGAGAATCCATAACAACTGTTGATCATAGAGGTGGGTGTCATTTAGATAGGGTAGCTTATGTGTACCAATGGTGGTGGAGAATCCATAACAACTGTTGATCATAGAGGTGGGTATCATTTAGATAGGGTAGAATAACCCCACATAATAGTTGCGTAATAATAACCATCATACATTTTCTGACATATATTGTTTGATATTGGATCATGATAAATAGAATCTACCACAACTTGTGGTGCCCGATAGGGAAATCTCAACCTGAGTTCTAATATATTTGGTCCAAAACAAGGCTTGCCGAGTTTTGGACCAAATATATTAGAACGAGGATTGAGAATTCCTTATCTGGCGCTACAAGTAGTGATTGATTCTATTTCTTGTATCAATCAGAAAGCACAATTTTTCAATTTAAAATCAACTTCAACTTAACGATACACCTCTGTTTTGTTCATAAAATTTTGTGGGAAAAACAGCGTGCAGGTTATCTTGCAAAGGGGAGTACAAGATGGAGATATCTTGCACCTCTCTTTTTATGGATTTTTCTATCTGGGGTACAAGAAAAAGCTATCTGGTACATTTTCTTCCTTGTATTATTTTTTTTATGGGTATTCACTTATATTTTGTACTTATAAATTTGTTTTCTTATTGGTTATTACTAACACTAGACAGCCATTACTATTGATGAGGAAGATTAGGCTATAAATAAGTGGTTGGTTTCACTTTAAACAAATGAAACATAATGTGACCAATGAGTATATCTGAAAAAAGTTTTTCTTCAAGAGAAAGATAACTACTCTCTTAGGGAAGTGAATTTAATCTGCATTGTTTTAATTTTCTTTGAAAATAAAATGTCGCATGAAAAAGATTTATCCTGAATATCTTTTATAAGAACAAATTTTCGCTTGTTTTTGGGAAGAGTGGATTGATGCAATTTGCATCTTTCGCTTATATTGAGGTAGTCAGTTCTGGGAAGGTGGATTATTTAGAGAAAACCACCGACCCTCGACAAGCCAACTGACACATCTTCTAACAGTAGAATCTGTCCTGAATAGGATTCAAAGCTAGGTAGTCAGAGGCTACAGAGGACATATTTGACAAGAGATAACATTGAATATTTAAGATTTGAGTGGAACAGAGTAATGCAGTTTTATGTCCCAGTCAAATTTTTTTCACTTGTGTGAAGGCAATAAGTTCTTGGATGTTGGAAGAAACCATGATGTCCACAGAAAATCTACCAACCTTCCGCAAACGAACTGACAATCATTCTCACACTAAGATCTGCCCCAAGTGAGATTGGAACCTAGGTGGTGAATGGTCACAAAAGCCCTTTTTAGAAGAGATGACATTAGATATTTAAGACTGCATATAAATATGTCAGGGATGTCAATTGACAAATCGCTGGTTATGCCCACAATGTTCCGACCGACAAAGGACTGTTAAGCCTGAATTACACTTAAAGAGAATGAAAACTTGGACTGAATTGTGTCATTTGATGATGTCATTGACACTAGTACATCATTAGTTGCCGTGACGCTGCTTTTGGTATCGTGATGGTGGCCAGTGTTGGAAAATAAAAGCCATGGTTGGCGATATATCAATAGGTATTTTAAGTACTTAGTAATACTGGTCAGAAAAGAAATGAGTAATCAGTTAGCAATTTGACCAATTTGACATACCTAATTGTTGATCTTTTTTATTAGGTGTGACTGTATTACTAGAACCACCGGTTGTTAATGATGTAAACACAGACTTTATGGATGTGGAAAGTTTTAACGCCTCCGTCTTCCCTCCTACTGCTAAAAAGGCTAAAGATCCAACAAAGATTGGGGCTTCATGGACAGCCAGTAAAGATGAAGCAGTCAACAGATATGGTATGTATAGGGTTATCAAAAAGTGATTTTGTTATCCTTTTTCACAACTACCTTTTTCTTTTTATATTATGACCCAGGAAAAATTGATACTAGTTTGGAATACAGTATATAAAAAACTGCATTATGACATGTTGGCAATTGTTTTTTGGTGAGTGAAATTTTTTATACATCCATGTAAACAGTTTAGTTGCATATTCCATTGTATGTCTTTAATATGGATTATTACATGCCTATTTTGATATTGGCCCTGGTATCACGCTCATGAATAATGTGTCGGTCATGACCTCTGATCACATAACGTTCAACTATCCGATGATGTCATAGATTGTCATCCTAAATTACTAATGGTTTCCAATTAAAAAAAGTACAGAAAACTCACACACTGCCAGGTCCATATCAATGTTATCGGCCAGCCAGGGTGATACCACATTCATGGCATACTCTTCCTTCATTGATAATGTTTGGTATGTATTGCCTGTTTAATCTATAACATCCGTGCCAGTCCAAAATTTGAGTATCAAGTGAAATAAGACACTTAGTATATGATTACTGTTGTTAACGGATTGTTAGGGGTCATATTAGGAAACTTTAATAATTTTTCCCAGAGGAAACTACCTTTTTTTATTTGGTAGTAATTTGAAGCATAAAAAATCTTTGAATATTCTGTTTATTTTTTGTTTCTTTTTATCCCTAGGCGTTCCCATTTATAGAAATTGTGGAGATCCTTTTAATTTATTAGACCCCAGTATCACAATCATTTTTCTTTACAAAGATAAATACCTTAACTGAAATCTAAGTATGACCCAAGAAAGACTTGAAGTGAGTAGTGACTGTTCTTTCGCCAAGCACTCGACATTACGAAATGATTCTTTCAGATGGAAACTTAAAATAAACTATGTACCGTGTAACAGTAAGCATGGCATGATAAAGATCCCTGCTGTATAATGCAATTAGCGCAACACACAGGGAAAATTTCTGCACCTTCTCCTAAAGCTGGCATTGTCTCGATATATTAGTGAAATATTCTTGACTGGAACATTAAACGTCATTATTCAACTCAACTGAAATATGGTAAATTTAAGATCTAAACTTTGACTTGAACTAATAATCCTGAATGATTTTTAATTGTTAACAATTATGGCATTGCTTTCCCAAGTCAATATAATGCTGCTACATACAAACCTTTTCACTTTTGTTTTAATTTACCTACACTAAACATGATGTAATTCTTTTTTCAGATTTGTGTATTGGAAATTCAATGAATAATAGAAGCAATATAATACCATGTACATGGGTGGGTCTTAATGCATCAGGTGATGCTGAAATTAAAAATGGCAATCTATATGTCAATGGATTGAGAATCTGGAAGTTATCTGAAATCCGGCCATTACGACAGAATGAAGCTGAGGCTCCCAATGTTACGGCTGATTCCTTCCATATGGAGCCATTACGTACTTTGTTTGTTTCTATTAGAATTTGTTATGAAGGTGGGATGTTGTGTTCATTTAAATTCCTTGGATCTGTTACCATGGTAACAGACAATACAAAATCATCGACATCAGAGGATGGATCAGCAATTTCGGCCACAGTCTCAGCCGGTGGAGGAGGAGGAGGGGCAATAGGAAAACGAGCAGCCACTAGTTTTACAGTTGAAACACCAGCAGGTATAAATATAAAATATAGAAAATTGTAGTTGTGTAAAGTTGTATTTGGTAATCATGATAATAGCTACAATGCCACCAAACATACCAGTGTGATGATTTCATCATTGTTCAAAATGACTCATTGTTCTAGGGACAAACTTCAAAAGCCAAAAGTTCAATAAATACATGTGCAATGATGAAATCATAAACAATTAGTTTATTAAAATAAAATCTTACTATATTGAACTCCAAATGAAAATTAAAACAGGGTAACTTATTTGAAGTTCAAAATAAAGTGAATTTTGATATTTTTTATTGAGTCAATGGAAGGTTATAACCATTGATTATGATTGGTACTCCCTGGAAGTTCAGTAAAAGATTAAAAAGCAAAACAGCTTGGTTTTCCAGAAGTATGAGATATCATTGTACTGAGAAAATGAGATTAATACTGTATTTTAAGATTTAATAAAACCTTGATTCATTGCTACCATTTATTTAGTTACATTTTTGGCGTTATAAAGGAGTTTTGCGGTTTTGGGAGTCTTGTAAAGAAAAACAAAAGAAATTAATTTTGGGACCATAAGCGAGGTGGCAAAATTATGGATGGGCATTATAATGAGGTTTTACTGTATTTAAAATAATTCTATTTAAATTCATATATTCAGGACTTGAACCAGGGCAAACATTGCTGGTCAATCCACTGACCTCTACAGATGTACAAGTTGATTATCGGTCTGATGCTTCACTGGAATTTGTATCATACATCGTAAACCCAGAAACAACAAATGATAGAACAGAAAGGTTACTGAATAACAGGTAAGTGTAATATACAGTGGAGTGGAGCAATAGTGTCTCACTCATATCGAGACAGTCAGTTCTAGGATAGTGGTAAAACCATTGTCCTTCAGCAAGAAAAGTAGGATTAGTGTGAGAAATGATATAGTCCATCAGCGATATTGTGGCAGACTGTTTATAAACACGGGCAAATCTATTATAATGAGTACCGGTAGGTATTAATACTGTGCTATTGTATGTGTATAATCACACCTGTATACGTTTGTTTATCAAAGTCATCTTTATATAATTCCTATGTACATTTTATAGACTCTTCCATGTTTATAAACACTCTGCCAATATATCGCTGACGGACTATAGGAAAGACAAAATGTTTACATGTACACATTTGTGTTTACATATCACCAAAAATTAGTGGTTTTCTTTGGTTAGGCCTATTTTCTTCACCAATACTCCACTCCATTTGTTACAGTTCCAACACTTTGGTTAATTTTTATTATTTTTACGTGTTATGTTTGATATTGTATTTTCAGATCTGCCATCCCTTACAATTTTCTGTAATTCTTAAAGCAAATTGCTGAAAATTTGATAATCTTACAGTTGTATGCATTCAGCATTTTTTTTTTTTTTTTTTTTTTTTTTTTTACAATTTTTATCTTTTCTAGTTTTCTCCCTTATTGTCTTTATGTTTTCAAACAAAATTTTATCAAATTATTGTGCAAATGTATAAAAGACTAACAGATTATCATAAAGCTTTAAAAAAGATGGGGCACTTCATAGTAAAGCAAACACATTTTGAGACACTTATTATTGAGTTCCTGACTTTGGACAAATAATGAATATCATATACATGTAATGATAAAATGGTATTAGATGGTGTGATTTAAGTGATTTTAGAAGGCCTTAAAATCTCACTTAAATCTGGCTAAATATTTTATACCATATTACTAAAACTTGTGCAATCTTACAAAAAATGTCCTTGATCATACTGATGAGTATCCGAGTGGTTGGCAGGTCTGTGTTTTTAAGCAGATGAGGCAGAGTATGAGCAGTTCTGGAATGTACCAGTATATTTTTATTTCAATATTTCTCTAGATTCACAACATATATTACATCTGTGGCAGTTGTTCCTGTGGGTAACTTGCCTATGCCAGGTCCCCTGTCAATAGTATACTCAGAGAGTGCTGACCCAACCAATGCTACAGAGGGCAATAGAACCATGCTTCTTCACTGGAACCCAAGTAAGTCTTCATAATTTTCTACTTTAAATGTTAGGAACTTTTGCAAGAGTACAATAACCTGCTGGTGTGTGTATTTACAATAGTACATTAGCTACTGGTATAAGTAAGTTTTATTAGAGCCTGTTAAGCCATTTCATCTGACTGACCAGCATATATTTGCGATTTCTGAGTTCAAGCACGTTATTGTCATATCTTGTTGAAATCTGGTGAAAAAATAATTTCCAAAATATGTAACACTGGTAAACATTGTTAATGAATTTAACAATTATGGTACTCCAATTAAATTGTGAAAAAATACTATTACATCTGTAATAAGGTGAGAAAAATAATACAACTAAGTTTTAGTGGAATGGAAGTGTGTACCTAAGTGCGGCAGTGTTGGAGTTTGTAGTTTGCCAACATATCGCAGACAGATTATGCTTCGTAATTTTGTTTTTACAGGTAAACAAATCTGGGAAATCAGTAGCAGAACATGTTCAAATGTTACTGATCCTGAAGTCTGGAATGAAGCAGACGGCACTGTCACAGTAAAGGTAAGTCTTTATAAGCCAACTCCCATTTAAAAATTACAAAATAATTCAATTCTGTCTGTTTTTTCTATCATTCTTTTAGACTTGGTCTCTCTTTTCTACATTTGTCAGAGGATTCTCTTGACATTTTAAACATATGTTCATTCAGTATTCATAACCAAAAGCACACAAACCAGTCCAAGCTCAAATAACAATCCCAAAAGCAAAACAAAAAGCTGGCAGATTAAGCAGAACACATGAACTTTAACCAAGAATGTGAGACCAGGTGCTCAGGAAGTGAGTTCATGGTTCCCACACTCCAGGGAATTTTTATTCAAGGTCGGAGAATTGTGAGGGAATTTCAAAAAAATTTTTTTCTTATCTTGCTTACTCTTCCCACACTACTGAACAGAACATTATAAACTAGAGTCATAATTTTTGTTTCTTTTTCTGACGATCATGATACTTACCAGTAAGTGTTGTATGTCCCTTTGTACTTTGCCATCGTTATTAACAGTTGAATGGCAAAAATGTAAACAAGCATATCATGCTGTGCCTAGCAGCATTCTTGTTTTGAAGTGTGTCAGAATGTTGTGATAAATGGAATTCTGTCAGGGAAATGTCTGGATATTTTTGAATGAGGTCAAGTATGGGGACCATGTTGACATGTCAAAAGTTGTAAAATGCTTGATGTTTTGTTTTTCCAGGAGACAATCTTTAAGGATCATGATCAAACACCCATCACTGTTTCTGGTAAAAGGTGTTACCTGTATAATAAGGATTTTATTTGGCCCCAAAATACACACAAATACTCACATGTCCAAAGTTGAAGTTTTGAATATAAAATTTGTTCTATTACTCTCAGAGACAATATGTTAAGGATCTTGATAATACTGAGCACTATCCCTCATCACTATGTTTCTGATACAAAATGTAGCCATTTAGCCGATGAAAAATTGCATATAACTTTGAGGCAAAGATATATATGATCCCCTAGTAAACAATAAAAACACTGAAGTATGTGAGAACAATTTATACCGATACTGATTTGAAGAAACGTTTGCAGTATTACAGTCAAAACTAGAAGAACTAGTAAAAGTATCTTTATGATTAGGTGACCCTGATATATATATGTTCAAATAATATGAATAAAGAGCAATTGGAATACAATTTTATTGGCCTTAAAAAGCAGGTGACCCTTTTAGAAGTGACCTTTAAGATACATTCAACTGTATTTCATAAACACAAGTATAGTCATACATTGGTATTTCTGGTTATCATAACATTATTCTCATCATTAATTTTTTGTGTATTTTGAAGGTTTGTGATACATGGAGTAATACAGGCACCACATCAGAATCTGAAACATACTTCTACAAAGAAACCCAGTTCATCCTAGCTACAGTGGCGGCTACCGTAATCAACAATCCACCACAACTAATCAGCCCTACTGAAGTCACAATGGAGGAAGATGGTGGTAAGATTTATAGAAAGCAAAGCTTTCTCTTTATACAATGTATTCACTGCAGTAGCTCAGTTGAAAGAGTGCTCGCTCTGTAAGTTGGAGGTCGTGGATTCTGACATGGGTTTGACCCAAGACTTGAAAGTGGGTAGTGACTTCTTTTGCCAAGCACTCGGCATTACGAAACGAAAGTCACAGTTCTTAAGAATGGGAACTTAAAATAAATGAGGTCCCGTGTCATGATAGACTTGGCACAATGAAGAACCCTGCTGTATAATGCCATTAGTGCAAATTTCTGTTAAAAATTTTGTCTATAGCTGACACGTCTCGATATAAGTGAAATATTCTCGACTGGGACGTTAAACACCATTACTCAACTCTTTATGCATCTTTATGCAATGTGTTTACATTTGTACATACAAGTATTTTTAAAACCAAGAACATTCAATCACTGCAATGAAGCTGTCTAAAGGGTTCACTTATGGATCACAGTTCCCAAAGGTTCAATCCCTCTCTGGCAGATCCTAATGTAAGAATGTTTGTCAGTTTCCTTTTTAAAGGTCAGTGGTTTTCTCCAGGTACTCTAGTTTCCTCCACCATCCTTAAATTTCACACCTCCAGTAAGAATCTTAAAACATAAAAGCATGAAACACCATTGACAATAATCCATTATATACATTGTGTATTCATATTTTTAAAACCAAAAAAATTCAATCACCACAAACATAACGACCTGTATTCTGGTGTGTTAAAATTAACTTGTCAAATTCCTGTGACTACATTGCCTTTTTGGTATCAAATAGCATGAGATCTTGCAAATTTCTCTTGCCTTCTGATGTTTTCAACTCTGTTCAGAGCACCACCTAAAGGTTTTCACAGCTAAATACCACCCTGTAAAACCACTATTTTAAAGATTTGGATGAATCCAAAGTGCATGAGGAAAATCTTTGATTCTAGGCAAGTACAATAATTCTATTTTCAAATTTATTTTACCACAGGTACATTACAGTATCAGCTTGAAGCCACGGACACTGAAGGTGATGAGATTATGTTTATGTTAGACAACTCACATACTGGTCCTGTACTAGGGGAGGTACAGTTATCACAAACTGGATTGTAAGTAAAATGTATTTATATACATATATAATAAACTCAATAAATTGTGTGTATGTCTTTATCAACACAGTAAAACATGTTTATAGCAAAGCCCTGGGGACTTTATTATAAAACAACTTTGTTATATTGTTATATAGAAGTGGTCAGACTCAATATTTGACTTCATACTATCCATGTACTGAGTTTAAGTGTGACTTTGTACTATCCATTTATTCAGTTTAAGTGTGTTTCTTATATTTGTGTTTTACTGTACATGTATATACCATTTTGATTATTTGGTTTTTTTTTTCTGTTTTTCATGCTTGACTATATAATGTAAGGATATATGTTATATATGTGTTATTATTAATTCTAACATGACCTGAAATACTCATATAATATATGAGGCCGCGGTGGCCTATAGCTAATGGATAAGACATCAGTTTACAAATCCAGGTCTGTCACTGCTGTTATTCTAGTCCTGCTGATACCACATATAATACATGAGGCCACGGTGGCCTATAGCTAATGGATAAGACATCAGTTTACAAATCCAGGTCTGTCACTGCTGTTATTCAAGTACCGCTGATACCACATATAATACATGAGGCGGCGGTGGCCTATAGCTAATGGATAAGACATCAGTTTACAAATCCAGGTCTGTCACTGCTGTTATTCAAGTACGGCTGATACCACATATAATACATGAGGCCGCGGTGGCCTATAGTTAATGGATAAGACATCAGTTTACAAATCCAGGTCTGTCACTGCTGTTATTCGAGTACCGCTGATACCACATATAATACATGAGGCCGCGGTGGCCTATAGCTAATGGATAAGACATCAGTTTACAAATCCAGGTCTGTCACTGCTGTTATTCGAATCCTTGGGAAAGTGAATTTTCCTTGCCATTTGCCTTTACTGGTTCACCCTTTGTCAGTATAATGTGACTAGGGGAGTGGTACGCTTATCTGTGGTGTACTGACTCGGTGAACCACTTAAAGTTGCCCCGAGTGCATGCTGGTACAAAAACACCATAAAACACACTCGCACTCCACAAGTATAGATTAATCCTTAGAGATTAATAAAGTAGTTTTCGTTGCAAATAGCTGAAAAATTCCTGATGGCAACATTGAACAGCAACAACAACAAAATCATATAAAACATGAAGAAAACTGGAAAGACATGAAATACATGTGTACCCTGTTACATTTAACTGATATACTCCTTTACTAAAGCTTGTGATGTCATGTTATGTCACAAATAATTGCTGTGACCTAATTTAACCTTATTCATTTCAAATAATGGAGGTAATCTCAACAGCTCTGTTATATCAAAATACCTTTTTGTAAATAAATAGTAAAATGTACCTTTGAGAAAATAGTTCACAGTGTATATTCCAGTGATTTTGATTTTAGTCATTATAATTAAATTTTACTATTTTCATGCATTCTGATTGGCTTAAAAGTTAGAGTTATTACATCATAGACCTGTTTTTTACCAAGAACCGCCCATTGCATTTTCACGTATTCTGATTGGCTTAAAAGTTAGGGTTATTACATCATAGACCTGTTTTTTACCAAGACCGGCCCACTGCATTTTCACGTATTCTGATTGGCTAAAAACCAGGATTTATACAAAGTGCACAGTCTTCACTCAAGTTATTTCTGAAATAGACCAAACAAAAATTAAAGACAATGCTTAATTAAAAAACAATGAATCAATACCTAAACCATGGTATTATTCGTCAAACAATAAATGAATGGAGTTCACATTTTATCTTACCTTGCTAAGTCTATTTCATTTCCTGTCTAGTTGTAAGCATCCTCCATAGCAGCCAAAGATGGCCTACTCCTTTTTTAACTTTACAGAGGTGTGTTTAGTGTGCACAGAGACATGGGACCTCGGTTTTGAGTCTTATCTGAAAGACCACTCTAGTAATGATCTTTTTACTGCTCTGGTATCACATGTTGAAGAGTACTGGTACATTACGAGGTGTCATTTTGCATTTATAAAAAAATAAATTATTGACCCTTTTTTATTGTAGGTTGCTTTATACACCATGTAGAGACTGTAACGGAGTAGACAAGATACAGATCTTATTACAGGAAGTACAGACTAACCCAGATATAACACCTGCAAACACTTCAGTGATCCTGACTATCACCATCACCAACGTTAATGACGCACCAGTTGTATTTCTGTCTAAGAATGGTCAAAGTATTCTACACCCAGATCCAACAGAAAGTGTTATAGTAAGTAACTAATTTTTTAAAGAATTTTTAGTTTTCTAAAAAGATTTTGTAAGCAATATTTGGTAAAATGGTTCTTAATCAGGGCTACACTGCCAGGTGCACAATAATTATGACATTAATTGAAACAACTATTGGGTATTTTGCTACCTAATATTTATCATATATGTGCATCAATATTACTGGAAATAATTGCAAAGCTGGGGACATATACAATTGTAGTGTTTACTACATTTCATCTGCCAACTTTTCTCAAAAACTATTTATCACAACTTTATGAAGCTTTGTAAATGATCTTTGGATGGAGTAAAAATTTCATTGGCTAATCATCTTCTGATCATACACATGGTTTAGGATTTCCTAATTGGGTTCCTTTTAGGGGAAACTTTTGAAATGGCATCCAATTTCTGTTATAACTTGTTTTTTTTTTTAATTTTCATTACAGCTCGGATGAGGATGGTATCATTTATGTGGTGTCATGTGATTTCATCAAACATGTGTATACATTATGTATTTTAGGTGTATCTTGAACAAAAGAACACATGGAACAGTAACTGGACATCAGATCTCACTGTGTTGTTTGGAGCATATGACACTGAGATGGACAATCTAGATATACAACTATCTGAACCAAATAACGGTACTGTTACCATGGCAACTGAAATAAGAACTGTCCCAATAATTCCAGCATGTTCTTATAATATGGAGGTAAAATACAACTAATATGCAATTATCTTCATTAATTTTAAATTCAGACAAAAAAACAGTAGGAATTAAGTCTTAGAGTCTTGCATTATGAATGTTAATTTGTTACCATAGTAGCAAGTCATTTAAAATAATGACATAGTTTATATACCATGAAATACTCCTTAACATCAAACATTTTTAGATTGAACCTTCATGATATATGTGTGAGACATGATATGATGTAAGAATTATAAATTATCTACATCAACAAAAAATCACCCAAAATAGCATCCAACCATTTCCTATGTCAATCAGTCTGTAAAATATAACTTTAAATATTGGTTTATTTCCAGGTTGACCAATTTCCTTGTGGATCGTTTGGTTCGAGCCTTCCGCACCAGCCATCAAACATGTCATGGGTCTATGTCAGCCTGACCTACACCAGACAGGAGGGGTACGCTGGCTATGACAGTGTCAGGTTATATGTGAATGATTCTAAGGGTGGTATATCAGATGCGGTACATATTGATTTAAGGATGCTCTTATCCCCATGTGAGAATGAAGCCACATGCAAAGGTTAGTCTGAATAAAATATAGAATGTAAAATATTTTAAATGTTTTATTCTATTGACTGATTTAACTCTGGACAATAATTATAGTGCTGTATATTTTATACCTAGAAATAATAAAATTAAAGAAGAAGGTGTCCCATGGATGGTTAAAAAACCCATGGTACAAATAACAATGCTTTTAATGCACTTAGAGGTCAAAGTTACTGCCACTCTAGTTTTCTCTTAAATCTGTTCTTTAAGCAATATTGGAAAAAACTGTTGAAAATTACATTAGACTTAATATACAAGATTCCCAATTATATTGATAACAAAATGCATCAATCCTTGGGTATCCTGTGTAAATTGACCTTTCGCCGACCACGTCCACAATGTTCTGACACTGGCAGCAAAGCAGCATCACGACAACTAATGACATACTAGTGTCAGTGACGTCATTAAATGGCGCTATTCAGGCCGAGTTTTTATTCTTTTTGCGTGTAAATCGAGCATCCAGCTATTTGACAGAACATTGTGGGCATGGCCGGCGATACATTAATTTTACAAGTGTTAGAGTCTTAATTATAGTGTTTACTCCAGTTCTTCTGCCACCATTTTGTCCATCACTTTTTCTCGAAAACTATTTAACAGATCTTATGAATTTAAACATGATTATTCTTTTCAGTGGAGTAGATTGGAGTGGCATTGGCTATTCATATTTTGATCATGCACATGGTTAGGGATTTATTAGTTGGGTTTGGTTTTGGGAATACTTTTGAAGTTGTAACTTGTTCACTTACACTTGTGAATAACACATGGATGTAATGGTCACACTACAGTTTTATACATTTTTATTTTCATTTTCTCATTACAGCTCTAGGCTCATATCCATGTGAGGATGATCATCGTATGACAAACTTCAGTTCTGATTACACCTGTGATTGTCAGTCAGGGTGGGTGGGTACCACCTGTTCTGAGGATTACGATGAGTGTCAGAGTTCCCCGTGTTCTTCACCCCTAGTGTGTACAGATAAGCTGAATGGATACACCTGTGCCTGTCCCGGTGGCGGGAAAGACTGTTTGAATGTTACCAGAATGGAACCCTGGATGATTGCATTAATTGCATTGGCTGTGTTGATTGTCATTGGTTTAATTGTCTGTGGCATTTTAAGATGGACCATTTGCAGGAGGTATTAGCTTAAAAATGTCTGCATTATATTGAGAAGAAACAGTTGTCATTTTTAGCTCACCTGACCATAGGTCATGTGAGCTTATGGCATAGCGCAGCGTGTGTATGTGCGTGATTGCGTGTGTGCGTGCGTCGTTAACACACATTTTCGACTTCTCCTCTGAAACTACTGGACAGATTTCAATGAAACTTGGTAAGAAGTATATATGGGCCGGTGCAATTCAAATTTGTTCGTGGCGTTGCCATGGCTACCATATCTAGGTCAAGGTGACCTAGGGTTGCAAAAATCTTAAAAAATCTTCTTCTCCAAAACCAATGATTGGAGAAAAAATCTGTTGTGATATTTGGCTTCTCTAGGGTCTTAAGCCTATAGTTTGTTCATTTTTTGAAATTCGGACAAAAAATAGGTTACGCCTTTTGCGTTTAATTTTGAAAAAAACGTAAAATAGCTTCAAATTGTTAAAACTTTACTATTTGACCAGATAATGACATGGGGTTTTCAGTTTTGACATATTCTTGTAATTACCTTCAAAATGGTGTCAAGGTCAATTATGAAGGTCATGACCTAATTTTTTACCTTTCTAATATTATTTATTATCTGGAAAACTATAAACTTTTTGTATAGGCATGTATATTGGAATATTGTTGGTATTGATGTAACTCTCATTTTGATATATAGATTAAGGTCATTGGTTCAAAGGTCAAGGTCACAGATGTGAAAGAATACTGAAATGGTTCATTAACTTGAAAACTATGAACTTTTTGTATAGGCATGTATATTACAATGTTGTAGGTATTGATACATCGATGATTTTGATATATAGAAAAAGGTCATGGGTCCAAAGGTCAAGGTCACAGTAGCAAATCAATACCAAAATGGTTAATTATCTTGAAAACTATAAACTTTTTGTATAGGCATGTATATTGGAATGTTGTTGATATTGATGTAACGATCATTTTGATATATAGATTTAGGTCATTGGTTTAAAGGTCAAGGTCACAGATGCGAAAGAAAACTGAAATGGTTAATTATCTTGAAAACTATAAACTTTTTATATAAGCATTTATATTAGAATGTTGTAGGCATTGATGTAACGATCATTTTGTTGTATAGAAAAATGTCATGGGTCCAAAGGTCAAGGTCACAGTAGCAAAACAATACCAAAATTGTGAATTATCTCGAAAACTATAAAACTTTTATATAGACATATATATTAGAATATTGTTGGTATTGATGCAATGATCATTTTAATATATAGATTATGGTCATTGGTTCAAAGGTCAAGGTCACAGATGCGAGTAGCAAGTTTCATAAATATCTAAATATCCACATCAGAGTTATTGCTCCTTAAAAGTAGTATTTATTGTGTTTTTGTGCTGTTAACGGCCCAGGTGAGCGGTACAGGC
Organism: Anadara kagoshimensis; assembly: GCA_021292105.1. Lineage (NCBI taxonomy): Eukaryota > Metazoa > Mollusca > Bivalvia > Arcoida > Arcidae > Anadara > Anadara kagoshimensis. Next base: position 52,629,562 of record CM037870.1, on the reverse strand, counting down.
CCTATTGGGCCTCTTGTTAAACTTTCATATTATAATAATATATGATATTATAATATCTGGCCCATTCATGTTGTTAGAGTTATAAATTACTCAATACTGTTAATTGTGAAATTTTCCCATCAGTTAATTTTTGAGGATAGCGGAATTACAAGTTACATTGTATTTGTATATTTATATTTTCACATAATCAGATATAATTAGTGTAAATGCTAGGTAAGGAAATAGAAATATTTGAGAAAGTTTTATTTTTACATCTTATTACTCTTTCAAATTTCTGTGAAAATAAAATGAGTTAAAAAATTTCCTGATTTGTAGTAAAACTTTGTTTTTTAAAATCTATGTTAATTTTCTTTTATCTTCCAGCAACAAGAAAGACAAGTTGATGTCACCAGATACAGTATCTATTGATGGAGTGGACAATGAAGGTGTTGAGAAGGTATAAACATTTTTCATGTAGTAAAATTATAAAATAAATTTGTATGCTTAAATTTGGTATGCCTCCAGTGAAAGTAATTTTACTGAAAGATTTTGGGAGTTCAAAAATTTTTCTTATTATACCCCCGCTTAAAAAGTGGGGGGGTATATAGTGATAAGGGTGTCCGTCCATCCTTCTGTTACACCTTAGGGTACCTATCTCTTATCCACAACTCCTCCTAAACCCATCAATGGATTTTCATGAAACTTTCACACAATCTTTGTGATATAATGTATATGTGCACCTCTTATTAAAAAATAGGATGGATGGATTTTTGGGAGCGGGGGGGGGGGGGGGGGGGGGGGGTATTTTTTGTGATCTTGTGGCTCACAGTTTTTCTAGTTGTTGAAAGTTTTGATTTTTTTAGTTTGAGTGTTTACCTTTGTTCCAGTTGAGGTATTGAAAAAAGGTCTCAAGTGTTGTTTCTTACAAATTTAAATAATGGAAAAAAGAAAACATTTAATTAAAGCTGTTTTATATTACCTTCTAAAAATGAGTTTAATCATATATTGATTGTTTTGTGAAAGGTTCTGGGACAAAAATTTACAAATTTTTCATCTTTTAAAAGTTTAGCAATTTTCCAGTTGTTGGAAGAAATAAAAAGTATTTCAAATGGTCTTAATATTTTTTCTCATAAAATGATTATTTAAAAAACAAAAATATTTAATTAAAACTATTATAAATTGTCTTTGGCAAAGCAATATTTACAACTATGTAATTATTATTTAAAAAATAAAAAAAATTTATTAAAAACTATTATAAATAGTCTTTCTCAAAAAATATTTACAACTATGTGTTTTAGATGAAGAAGATAACTTGCAAGAAGAAGACATCATCGATCTTAATTTTATTGAAGGTAAATACATGTACATGATTATTGTATCTGTCCACACTATGTTTTAAAATCGACTAGAAATATTGTTTTATGAATCATTTATTTCATAAGCAGATTGAATAAAATATAATTGTTTTATCGTGTAAAATCCAGTGTTTTATTGGTAACGGGTCTGTGATATAACTGATTTTTATCAGTTTAGCAATAGTTTTATTAAAACTTATTTATTGTTATTTTTAGTTTTACATTTTAATAGTTTGTGTTATTGATACTATTGTATCTTTTACTTTTTCTAGCCGCGAATAGCTGCAATACTGCTGATGCTTATGTTTTTCTCAAGAGGCAAACTGGACAAAAAAAAAAAAAAAACAAAAAATTGAGAACCAAAAGTTTTCAATGAACACGTCAAATGACACTCTTTTTGTTTAGAAATACATTTGTTGCCATTTGTAATTGTAAAATACAAAATGGATAACATACTCTCCATGAAACAAGCAAAGAATTTATTACTCTACACTGAACTGCTTAATGGTTTTAGCTCACCTGAGCCAAAGGCTGAATATAAGAAAAGTATATATAGTATTGATGCTTGTGACATATTGTCCACTACTGTCTGACACGTCATCTCGGATTGATTATTTGATTATTTTACTGAAAATGAGCATTTGATACAAATTAACACCAGATAATGTTTTATTCTTATTTTCTTTACAGGTAGAACAGAGGATGACATGGTGAGTTTAAATATATATATTTTTTAACTACTTTATTTTTAACTGGACTGTACATAAATTTAATTTTATTTCTTCTGCAAACATGGTTTACCAGCCATGTGTCTGTACAAAATTCAAAAGAGTACCATGGTAAGTTCAAATTTCAATCCTGCTTCTGTTACATATGGGTTCACCAGCCTGTCTGTCTGATCACAAACCCTTCAATGTTTGTGAATATCTAGTATTCCTGTTCTAAAATAAGGAATTGTATAATTTAATTGATGTTTTCCCATATAAATGATATCATTCCAAGAATACAGTAAAACCTGTATATAAAGGACCACCACAGGACCTACAAATTATGGACTTTATAGACAGGTGGTATTTGACAGGTTATTTTTGGTTTAAATAGCAAGCAACAGAAGGGACCTTAAAACACTTGTTTTAATGGGCATGTGGTCTTTATATAGAGATGGATACTATAGCAGGTTGTACTGTAGTGCACCATGGATGTGTCCCCAAGTTCTCCACAAATATAATTTGGTATTGATTACACAGCCATATTTTGTTCACGTGAAATGCACATTATTTTTACATGAATTTCAGTTCATGTGGATGTCACATGAATTTCAGTTCATGTGGATGTCACATGAATTTTTCATGTGAATTTATTTCACATTAATTTCATGTGAACAAAATTTGGCTGTGTATGTGGCATGCTGTTCAAATACACAGAATCATTTGCATTATCATTATGTATGCATGAGTAAAATTCAATCTGAAAATTATTAAATGCTGATATTTTAGTTTGCCAGATATACATGTAGAAAGAAATGTATCCAGTATACATAATGATGAGTAAAATTTTATATAAATCTACAAAACCAATTTCTTAATTAATTTCTCAATCAAAATGTGTAATTCAATGTTTCTTGTGTTGATTGTTTACTAAAATTAATGTGTATTTCATTTTGCAGCTTTCACCTACTGCAGTAGAACTCGGCATGGTAAGTAAGGGAGATAATCCAACTTTTTCTTTTACTTAAAATGGATTGATTGAGTGGGGTTTTACGTCCCAGTCAAGAATATTTCAGTTGTATTGAAATGTCACCAGCTATAGGTGAAGTAACTTTATGATCTTTACAATGGTCCAAGGGCAGTGTACAGGGAGGTCTATTTAATGTGCCACACCAGCAATGACATGAGGCATCGGTTGTTAAGGTTTCCGCTGAAGGACCCAATGACTTTCATTTCTAAATGTAGAGTGTTTGATAAAAGAACAGCCCCAATCTATTTTCAAGTCTTAGTCAGATCTGCAGGGGCTCGAACTTTGAAACAAAGAAAGATGTACCAACTGAGCTGATGTAGTGGTCATTTACTTGCAAGGTGATAGATAACATCTCCAGTATTTTCTATTTACATCATATTGTTTTGAACATGTACATGTAAACTATAAAGTGGTCTGTAAAAATCATTGATACATTATACAGACTTGTGTTTTCTGAACTGATGATGAATACAGGCAGATATTATTACTTGAAAAAGACTAAAAGGGTTGTAAAAATGACTATAAATTTCCATTAAATATACATTTTGCAATTCTCTAACCATGGAGCAGTATCAAGCCATTTATTACACATGGTCTGCTTAAAGAGAGATTAACTTGACACTATCTACTCATATTAAAGGGTTTTTTTAAATATTTTAAAAATAAATCTTATTGTCTTTATTTATTTTAGACTGGAGAATCTAATGATTATGACCCAGACTGGAAACCTGAACGAAGACATCAGATGTCAACATTTTCTCCATTACTTGGTCTAACACAACTGAAACCTACAGCTCCAGAAAATATAATATTACCTGTGTTAAATCCTGGCCCAAGCCACTCTCCAGCTCCTTGGAACAAACGCAAATCTAGAAAAACTGCTACAGCTTGGACAAAATCAACCAGCAGCTCCCCGGCACCATGGAACAAGAAAAAATCGAACGGAGATTCTGATTTATTAACGATACCTACCAGCAGCTCTCCAGCTCCCTGGAACAAGATTAAATCAAACGGAGATTCTGATTTATTAACAATACCTACCAGCAGCTCTCCAGCTCCCTGGAACAAGATTAAATCAAACGGAGATTCTGATTTGTTAAAGATACCTACCAGCAGCTCTCCAGCTCCCTGGAACAAGCAGCAGATGGATGGAGACCATTTCCCTGAAAATGACGAGACCCCAGAAAATCGCAGTAATGTTTCATCAGGTTCTTCAAGATCCAAATCTCCCTACAGAGTTTTTGAACATGAAGACGGATTGGAGGAAAAAGGGGAATCCCCATACAGTCAGTACCCTGATACTGAAACCAGAATGCTGTGATTTTCCCATGGACTGACTATTCTGCATAATTCTATGCTTGTTACTTTTAAGTGCTATTTTGTCACATAAGTGACTTAGTTTTTTCTGTATTTCCGTCTACTTTTTGTTCTCACTTATTTAGCAGTACTAAGACTTTATTTATAATTTGGATATACATGTTATTAACTATCAAAAACTTTGTTCTTTTGTTAATGCTAATGTCTGTGATATTTCAAATAGTTTTATGCCGTATACTTTTTCCAGTGGCAGTTTCTTATGTAAATGACTTGATAAATTTTAAATTTGACTTTTAATTTTGATATTTTTTTTATACATTGAGTATTTTTGTTTAGAAACAGTTTGTTGCTATTTGAATTTTTTTTTACTACTTTGGTAGTTGTATTCCGTCCATTTCAATGTTTTTAAATTGACCGTCTGCTATCCAATTTGGCGAAAATGTCAAATTTTATGAACTAGATACAGTTTTTATTTTTTCCTTATTTAATATCTTGTGCTAATATCTGTGATATTCAAAGCAAACTTAGCAACTTAGCATGCTTAGGTTAAAATATTTAATTTTCTATATGATATCAATAATTTTAAAATTTGACTTACCTGTATATTTTTCAATCTTTATTTTTACATTTTATTGTCACTCTGTAGCTGACTTTGACTATTCAATATTTTTTAGAAAATGTTTAACATTTAGAACTGTGATTTATTTTATTATACATTGCCATGTCTATTTTTACAGATAGGACTACACATTTTTATCATTATTTTGACTTGTTGTAAAATGATGTTTTAAAAAAAAATAAATAAATAAACATTGAAGATGTACCGCTCTCTTAACTTTTATATAATTTTAAACATTTTAAAAGTTCTCATACTTTTTTTTTCTTTATTAAATAATATTTCTGTTCTTACTGCTGTCTATTTTTATGAAAATATATTGAATTTTTTAAATTTTAATTTTTTTAAATGTCTGTGATATAAAATACAAAATGCTGTGATTTAAATGTATGTATATACAATATACAATGTTTTTACTGCTTATGCTATACAAATATACATTTAAGAACATATCAAAGTATGTCGTTTAATAAAATTACAGTATTTTTGATAAAAACTATACATTTTACATAAATATATGTGGCATGTCAAGTATTGAGAACATATCAAAAGTATGTTGTTTAAATAAAAAGAAAATTACAACATTTTTGATAAAAAATTATACATTTTAAAAAGATATATGACACATCAAGCAAAAGCCATACTTATTCATTTATTACTTTTGAAGAAAATTATGGTTCCATTGGAAATTGCAGATATCCTGTTTGAATGAAATGTACATTGTCAAAATTCTTGTCTATCTTGCATTATTACCAACATCAATCCACAACTAAAGTCATTTCAAATATTGTTACATAAATTGTGAATATCACCAAGAAATGATATATCACTGATTGTTATTATTTTCTCAGAATATGACCTGATGTAGCACATATTATACATGACTTAAAATCCAAACAATCTATGGTACACAGTGCATTGTAATCTCATGATTTTATAGTTTTAATATTTTGTGCATATTTTCACAATTAACAAATCAGAAAATAATGTAATTTAAGTCAGTTTTAACATCCTTATATCAATTAAATGTCCCATAAGTATGGTTTTTGCTTGCCAAGTTGCATATTGAATGTTTCGTTATATTTCCTTTACCATATCGTATTTTATACCTTTTTTACTTCTCCGTTTACTTTTGCAGGAACATTATGTTATTTTTTTCTAATAAAATATGAATATGTAAACATATAAGAGAAAGCCTCAGAGTGTCACTTTTTATAAGTGTGTTTTATAAAACAATATTTTTTAATTCATATCAAAACAATAAGTTATTTGAAGAAATAAATTAACAACTACCTTCATGTATTTAAGAAAAACTTTATTAAAAAAAACAAAATGTTTAAAACCATTAGAATTAAAAACTAAAAATGTTTCCTTGATAAAAAAAATATCTTCATTGTTTTAAATAAATTGTGTCAATTGTTTCTGTTTAAAGCTGTAGTTGTGTATTTTGAGTAGCACAATATTTATGATACTTTTGGTCACATTTCTTAGTGTTATAGGCATAATAACATTTGGAATTTCTAACAAAGTACCATACTTTTTATTCATAGATATCTGTACACTTTCTTTTTGTTCTTTTATTGCTTTCCTTTAGAAATAAAATCTCTTTGCAAAATTATTTTGGTGTTTGTTGAGTTTTCCTTATGAACAGATTTCATGGTCTTATTTATACAGATCCATTACAGGGTTTGTACAGACATTTGGACTCCAAATTTAAGGACTTTTTAGGGTCTTATCTGCAAATTTAAGGCCTAATCAAAGGGACAATTTTAGCAAATAAATATTGGTGCAAAGCCAATTAAATCAATAAAACAATCATTTACAAGTCCATAGCAATGACACTTGAATTGGAGGTTGAAGTTGGGCTTTCGGTTGGGCCAGATACCTTTAAGTTTAAATTGCCCATTTCAACATAACTTATCAATTAATTATTTATTGATATCAGTCTATTTGCAACCACTTAATATGGAAATACAGACACCCAACTGGCCAAATTCAAGGGCTTTTTAGTGCCTTCAGAATAAATTCAAGGGCTTTTTAGGGTCAGACTTGTTTTAAGGGTCTTTTTAGGGCAAACCTCAAAGTTTAAGGACTTTTTAAGGCCTGTACAAACCCTGTATTACCATCATCTGTTCAATAAGATTTTTGCCTTAGAAAGGAGTGAAGTAGAGTTTTACATCCAGTCAAGATTGTTTAACTGAATTAAACTGAGGTGGTCAGTTCATGGATGGTGTAGGAAGGAAATTTGAGTGTACAGAGAAAATCACTGATCTTTAACAAGTCAAACTGAAAAACTTTCTCACATACTGGATCTATCTGGAGTTGGATTTGAACCCTAAGTGGTGAGAAGATCGGTTATCTATAATCACTCTTTGGACCACTAAGCAATCGGGCCACACATTACAAAGGGGTTTGGCAATAAATTGAGCAAGACTCAATAAGAAAAATATAGAAGAAATGGATTTTGGAATTTCAAAATATTGTGTGGCAAAGTTTTTGAGGGGCATTATAACAAGTTTTGACTGTATATAGTAACAGGACTCAAAATTGCACTGCTCCTATTTGTTAACAGAATGCTGTGCAATTTGTTAGTCCATTGCCACATTTGTTGGATTAATAGATGTCAAACATGACTAGTCTTAAAACTAATCGCTCAGGAATGGATGTTTTGATGCCTGATTGCCGTAGCACTAGAATCCAACTTGAGCTACCGGTATATAGATAATACATATTGTAATGAATATTGGAATTAAATGGCCAACTTTTACACAAGATTTTATCACTAAAATAGCAATTAGATCAAGCAGTTTCACATACTTGGAAGAGTTCAGTTGAGTAATGTTGTTTACAACGTCCCAGTCAAGAATATTTCACTTATATTGAGACATACAAACTAGGAAGAACTTTATCCGACAATGCTATGTATGGAATTCAAGCTTCTAGGCATTTCAGTTTATAAAACAAGCTTGGTGGGTAAGTGCTGTGAAGCATTTTCTTACAGATCACATTGCTTCTCGTCGCCTAGGTTTCCTTGCTAAAGGGTGTTGGTTTTCTCCAGGAACTCCAGTATCCTCCACCATCCCAAACCTGAGCACCTTGCTATAAGTGAAGGTATCTTTGCTTGGTCATTAAACACCCCTTACTTACTCCACTTCACTTTCTTTTCATGCAATTTATTATGTGATGTTCTTGGTCCCTGTTTATAACCAAGAACAACTTTCTCCTCATCTGAACAAATATAATATAATGAAACAATGAATGATCAATATAAAGACTATTTTATTATAAATATACAGAAATCTATTTATCATATCATATATAAATAAACTACAACATCTCTTCAAAGTCAGTATAATTATGAAATATGACAATCATTAATGTAGATCACCTTATTTCTTGTGAGATTAATTATTGTGGAATGTCATTAATGGATACCATCTTACATTCAAATTCCCATTATATAATATTTATCCTGGTAGGAGCACTATATAGAACTGTAATTTCAATACATGGTTTACTTATGAGCAGACATCGTGAAACAGAAATTTGGAATTTATAATATCAATTACAGTACATGTACAACTGTATTTGGTTATTGTTTATGTAGGAATTAATTCAACCAGGAGTTTACCCAGAGCACATGGGCAAGACATTGATGATTTCTGGATTACTGGAGATAAACACTGTACCTGGTGATTTGGATTTAGATGACTTATTAAGTTTGCTTCTGTACCAAGTGATCAACAATTAACGTTTATATGGGACATTTTAAAAAATGTTTATGCAAAAAATTCCCCAGAATAACACCATTTTCATGCGAAAATGAAAATGCTGCCTGAATAATTCTATATCCAATAGAAATCATTTTTCCGAACAAAAACTAGATTATTACTTGTACAGCCATTTTGACAGGTACTTTTGTTAAAGTTATAGTCTTCTGGTAGATTTTGTGAACATATAGAGTTGTGTAAAAGTATTCAATCGCTTTTTGCACAACTCTATACATAATTATCTTTACAAAATGCAGACAGAAAAATTTTTTCTAGGCAAATGTGACTATTTTACTAGTTGATTATGCCTTAAGGGCTTTTTTCTGGCTGTTACTCTCAAACATAAAGTGATTCACATTAATGAATAAACCTGGCTTTTACATCTAGTTTGTATGGTCTAAGTGCTTTACATTTATTTGGAATTGGAATAAATCAGATTTCTAAAATCTAACTCCCATAAAACAAGTACTAGCTTATACAAAACATATAAAATTTGTTCTATACTTGTATTTCAAATACTGAATATTCTTAAACCTTCCTTCAGACCCATGTATAAATCTCATGTATCTCATACAAATTTAAATTTGCATTAATAAAGATCTGGATATTTTTTGCAAATTATTAGTAATGAAAACAAGTTTTTAAAACTTAAGAAAATATCTATGTTTGACTATTTTTATGTTTTGCGTTTAGTTGATTAAATATTAGATTAACTTTAATTTGAATTCCAATCTGGGGTTTGTTCAACTATATCTTCACTCTCTAATACACTAAAGGAAGTACTCTGCACAGAGTCACTGTGAATATTAAACCAATGCAATCACACACACATACATTGTTGACCAGGCATTCGATATGGTTCACAAAAATTATTATACATTCTCCTGTCAGAATAAATCTGTACCTACAGTATCCTCTCTATAAATGTTATAAATAATTTATTAAATATGTTTTATAATATTATACAAGTCCTATTTCCATCCTAAAGTTACTAGGAACCATCCCATACTCTATTATGACGATAAAGATCAAATGCAGACATATGATTGGCTGTTGCTAAGGATTCAAAAGGCGTAGCTGGACTTGGAACTGACAACTCCACAGTTTCTCTCTGACAATCAGGAGTAAAAAATTCCAGTAAATCTGGTTCTTTAGCGTCTTTACTTCTTGAAACCTGTAATTACATGTACAGCAAAAATAAATAAATAAATAATCCAAGAATGACATTTATCTTGCATCTTCACGTTAACATATGTGCAGAAGTATGATCAGGCACTAGTTTCCTTCGCTAAGAATTTCCTTTATCTTAAATTTTCTTAATTTGCCAATCTTTGAACTGATAGAACTTTAAACAAAATTAGCATGCATATGTTATTAGCTTAAAGCATGCTTCCAAATGACACCTTAAATTCCTTTATATCTTAAAACATAGCACTGTCGTGCTGCTGTACGACGTACTTGGGAAAATGGTGCTGTCGTGAATGCTGTACAAAAATAACAACATTATTAAGATTTCCATTTTACCAGATTTAAGTTAAGGAAAATCTTAGTTAAGGAATGATTATGAAACCAGGACCAGAAATGAAAATTTGGTATAAAATTAATGTTAACAAACAATGCTGGTCACTATACTAGTATATGCAGCAACATGACCTACATCAATTGTTCAATCATGTGTTGGGTATTTTTCAGCTAAGTTAGTGCACACTTTAGACAAATGGAATGGAAAAATATTACTCAGCTTATTTGTTCCAATCAGTAAGACAATTGTTGCTCTTCTCCATCAACCATGTTGAATTTCACATTAACTCTAACATGTCATGTTAACTTTCAAACTAGTCCAGGTGGTGGTAGTACAGTACATCTCTACAGTAGTGTCAGCGACTTATATCTCTGTGTCCAGGATTGTCCTGGATATATTTAATGTCCCAAAGTTCCATTTTCCTTTCACTCAATTTTGATTACACACATGGCGGGTGTGGCTAGCACACAACCTCACTTCCTTGGTTGAAGTTAACATGTTTAACCTAATTTGTCAGTTTTAAAGTTTTTACTTTGCTTTTGAGTTGTAATTCGGACATGGGTTAGTATGTTTGTTTTTGATTGCTACCTTGTATTTTGTATGTGAAGGTTTTAGTGAGCGCCATTTTTCTTCAGTTTCTTTTTCTGCTGTGGCACACAAATCTTGTAAAGGAACTTCTAAACTCACTAAACCACTGAACTGAGCATCTGTATTTACATGTGCTGCTGCCTGTGTATAATAAAGTTATAGGCTTATTAACAATAAATTAATAAAAATAGATACATGGAATGACATGGTTAACAAAATCAGACATTCTGACTCACTGGTAAAACAACATAAGCTGAAAGAAAGAATGGGATACACAATGTACACGTCTAGTCCATCAAAACACTTCAACAATAGATGCTGACTGACATTCTTCAGGTCAGGGATATGACAAAAACATTTGTGTACATCATGGAGTCAAGCTGAAAATCATCAAATGAAATACCTACAACAGTTATACCACATGTATCTACACTCTTTGAAAGAATGTCCAATCAGTTATTTCAAAACAGAAACAAACTCTGAACATATTTCCCAATGCACCAGCGTGTATAAAGAACATCTAAAGTTACACTGTGATAATCTGTCAGCGATATTTTGGCAGAGTGTTTGTAAACACTGGTGAGTCTATTCTACACAAATGGATATTAATACATGTACTGTGTTATGCATTCATTTGTCAAAGACACCCTTACATATGATCCCTATTTACAATACATAAACTCTTCCATGTTTATAAATACTCTATACCAAAATATCCCTGATAGACTATATCACAGTGTTTACATGTGTATCTTAAACTAACAACATAATAGTTGTAAGTCATATATTCATCACAAACCAATTGGTAACATTATAGATGTACTAATTCGGTTTCCACAAATTAAACATTGTTAGTAACCAAATTTTCGAAAAATATATATATATTTTTTTTTTTTTTAATACAAATTTGCTTAAATACTAGGTTACCATACTTTTTGAAGAATTTCTCAGAAATTAACAGCTAATGGAAATTTTGTCTACCAGGATCGGAAAAAAGGACTATATTTTCACAAATTTTGCCAATTTGTCTACTTACAATTTCAAAATTGCCAAAACCTAGAATAATATTTTATCTACAAATATCAGTGTTTATACTAAATTCTAACAATGAGTCGCAAAAGACCTACAAATTTTTTGATTTGCAGTTGGATACAGTGGAACATGGGTGTGTGAACCATCTAGAATTAGAAAGTGATACCCTTAACCATGATCTTGCCCTATAATATGGCGGAGGATATTTGTATGTACAATAATCCTATTTTCAATAATGACACTTATACTAGCTAAACTACACAATGCACATAGATGATTTACCTTTTCATTAATATTTGTTTTTGTATCAGATATCTGGAGTTTTTTCTCGAGTGCCTTTGACATATCAACAGAACTTTTCTTTATACCCTCTATCTCAGATCTTAGTCTTAAAGTACTGTTATACTCAGGTCTTGCAAACACATGTTCATACTCGAGTACACTCTCTCCTGGCTCCTCAAACGGAAACTCATAATCTTTGTCCAATTGTCCTTTTTTGCTCTCTCGTGTTATTCTAACTTTTCTTTTTGAATTCTTCCCGGATGATGATTTCTGATTTGTAGCACTACTTGAAGCCGTTTTCACAATTGTATTGGATTTTTTACCACTTTTAACTTTAACTGTTGATAAATCAGGAGAAATGTCTAATTCTGGCATGCTATCTGGTATAACTTCCGGTAATACAGGAACATATTGTTCCTGATCTTCATCATATGTTGCTCTGTCACAGAGCTCGATACCAGAATCCTTCCCATCATCCTTCATACTAAATCCAAACTGCTTCTTTACACCACCATCTTCATTTTGTGTATTAAATACATAAATTTGTTTATTATCTGGAAACTTAAAGTCTTCATCATCATCTTCAGCTGACAGTTCTTCCTGATCACAGTATGACAAAGCTTTATATGTTTTATTTGACACACTACCAGCACCATATTTTCCATCAGATTGTCTAGATTTATTATCTTCAACATTAAACCTAACCCTGTGAGACTTTTTACTTTTAAAATTAATATCACAATCTTGTTTTAAATTACTTTTATAATCTTGGTTGTTCATAAAGTGTTTTTCTGGTGTAACAGCAAGTTGAGGATCAGGACCAATCAAATGGTGTGGTTTTTTCTGAGTTGGTTCTGGTGGTTGAGACAAAAGTGAAATGTCACTGGCATGTCTATTGGATAAACCCTTTTCAGGGGTCAAACAAAGGTCAGGATCTGGACCAGTTAATTTTGTTGGCACATGTACTTTCCAGGCAGGAGCTGGAGGCTGACATAGAGGTAGGGAATCTTCAGAGCTCTGTGATGTATCCCAACCAGGGGGAGGAAACTGTGTGTGTTTTTTGTTAGAGATGTTTAAAACCTCATATTGAGAAACTGCTCCATGACCTTTTTCAGCTTTCCTGGAAGTAGGAAATTTGTGTGGTAATGGTTCTGTAGCTTGGCAAACAAAATGTGTAGACATCTTTCAAATAAGTCAATCCATTCTTATCTGAAATAAAAAAGAAACAGAAAGTAACTACATTGTCTATTTCAGTGGCATATGTCATGGGTACAAAATTAAGCAACATTAACACAAACATTTTTCTCATCAATTGATATTACAGGTAATGTTGAGCATCAGAACTAAAAACACCTTGGTTTGAACCCTATTCAGACAGATCTTAGTGCAAGTAAATTTCTCTATTCAGGCCATTGACTTTCAGAGTCAAATTATATACATAAATACAACTGCTTCTGTCTGAAAGTCAGGAGTCAAATTAAACTTATAACAGACATAGTCTGAAAGATCTAATGGAAGCCATGTCACTTACTTCTGATGTTCTCCTCCATCAGATAATAACAAAATCTTACACGGGTAACAGTGTGAGAGAGATATCTCAGACGAGGATGACTATTTTCCATGCTAAAGGGTCGTTCTAGAGATTGAAGATATTCATCAGTTTGATGTGTCTTTGTCTTACATAGTCACTGGTGTATGATTCTTTTTCTCACTCATTTGCAACATTAAAACATTATTTGTAAACAAAGTTTTGCATCAAATATTCTGTTTATATGCCAGCATCCATGTCTTTTAGCTTAAAATGAAGTAACCAATTTTTACTGACGTTATAAAAACATCACAACAACGATTACATCATCAATTTAAGTGTATGCAAGTAACTGTGATGTGAGGAATAGAGAAATCACACGTTAAAAATTGACAGGAATAGCTATGTTTCCATTCCTGGTAGCCAAAATCGCCATTGGCTACTAATTTCTGAAGAATTCTTACAAAAAGTAACCTATTTTAGCAAATTTGTGGAAAAATACTTCAAAAAGGACTATATAATCACAAATTTTGGAAATTTGGCTACTAATTATTTTAAATTTATGGAAACCTAGGAATAGTATGGAAAATTCTGCCTATTGGTGAGAAATGATTGTCTAGATATAAGTGAAAGAATCTTAACTTGGACATAAAACTCCATTTTTCACTTCACTAAGGTACGATGATTAGAGTATTGGAATAGATTTTAGATTCATTAAAATTTGGAAGATTATTTCAAATATTTTATTTTACTTAATTAAATATAAAAACAAATTTTACAATAAAGGAAATTATTACCTCTATATTGTGGAAATCATTTGTGGGCCAGAATGACAATGGGGGTGGAAAGTCCAACATTCCAAAGAAACTCTCAGGTGTTTGACAGTCTAGCTTCTGCAAAAGTTTCATTTTAGTATGTTCAAATTTTACTCAAAATTAATTACTGTCTGTTTACTCTGCAGCAGAGAAAGGAACGCAAATATTTCAAAGATTTGAATGGCACAGTTAAAAATCAATTAATCATTTACTTACGAGCCGTTGCTAAAAATCCTAATTTCAAACTAATCCATGCATTATAACTCCTTTAATACACCAAAACGTATTTTGGATGGGTGTTTACAATGGTAAAATTTTTGACAAAATGGCAATGTCTTTCATGTGACGTCATGATGACGGAAGAATTTATTATTAACGTAGGTTCGCAAGGGGTACAATGAATGAAGGGTAGCTCAAAGGTCGGGTTGAGTTTAAAAGTTTGAATTTACATCATTTTTTTTCAAAGTTTGAAAATGCAGAAAGGTAGTTTACTTTATTAAATCAATTTTTGTCATCCCAGTTATGCCAAAATTAATCCGTTCTTGAGCTGCACTAACCTACGTAAATAGTCAACTCTTTCGTCATGACTACGTAACATAAGGAACCCTGCCATTTCGTAAAAAAATTCTATCATTGTAAACACCCACCCAGGTTATATTTTGTCACATAAAATGATATATGAAGCAAAAGTGAAGCCGAAACAGGAATTTTTAATAAGGACTCAGCTCATGTAAGTAAAAGAATCACTGATTTGTACCCGTCATATTAAAATCTATAAAATATTTTGCGATATTGCTTTCTCCGAAATAGGCTATATAAACAGTAACATTTTCTGTAAAATGTTTCTAAACTATGTTGTATCAAACACAGTAACACTGACAGTAAAACAAGGATTTGTAACGAGGCTGAGCTATTTGTGGTGCTGTAGTTAACAAAATAGCCAATGGAGTCTGAAATTTCCAAGTTGGGAAATCTCAAGATAGCTGGGAAGAAATGTAGCAGGGCTGAGCAAGTTGTAACTTGTAATGTTGTAGATGGTAGATATATTAGTGATTTGCTAACAGATTTTCTGGTCTAGATCTTTAAGCATTTGTAGTAAAATGCTCGTTTTTCGCTAGGAAGGCCAGGTTCAATCCTCAGCTGGGACAATCAGTAAGGAAGTGGATTTTTTTCTCAGATGTTTACCCTTCCGGTAACGGTATCATTGTGATGTGGTAAAGTTGTTTTTCAACTAACTGAACAGCTTAGGATTTGTAATAGTTATTTAACAGCATTAGTGGACTATTAAACGAAAGTTACATTATACAATCATGTATTGGTTTTATTCCAAAAATAATTATGAAACTATACATTTGGTTTGGCTGTTTGCCTTTTTCAACTTGTTTTCATGTCTGGGCATGATAAAAAAGTTTGGGGCTACGCGATTTTCCATATTGCAAGGTCTAATTCGCTCATAATTACCTCCAATAAATAAAGCGCACCAACACTGGCCAATTTCAAGAAATAAAACATTCATGAAATTCAAATTATTGCACGAACTATGAATTTGTTTTCAGTCAACATTTTTCAATTTCGTTTTGACCGCCATGTTGTTTGTAAGTACGGTTTCCTGCTCCTATGCAATAGCTACTCGTTCGTGATAACGGCCCATGACCTTCTACCGAGCAAGGTATAGGCGGACACCAATTTTCGAGGTTATTAAACCGGAAGTTTCTCTAGTGCACTGACATTCGTTTCGTCAAAGTGAAAATGGCAACAACGGGAAGTCTAGTGAAGTATATACCGGCGAAAAGAGCCGTTATACAGCTATTTCAGGTGAATAATTTTGTCAGACACTTTGTAATTTTAAGTATTTTTAATTGCGCCATGCATGTAGTGAAATCATCTCATGGATTTTTCTAATTTTATGCCAAATGGACGTCCTTGAGATGTGCTTTACCTGACCTTGTTGATTATTTATGTAATCAGCATCATCTGGGTTGTATAAGATAGTTATATAGTTACGTATTGTATCAGTTAGTGAAATTTTAATTAATTGAAAGTTATGTATTTAAAACTGTCAAATGAAATGATTAAATTATTTCACTCATTTTGACCCGTTTTTCTTATGAATCTTTTTTTGACAGTCTGAGTTTAAATAAAATTTTGTTGAAAATATGCTTACTATTTAACTCATTTCAGTTTCTAAATCTTTACACCTTGCATTTACCAATTCGTTCCAACTTCAGCAACTCATTCCAATTGAATTAACATAATAACAAGTTTTCCCAAATTTTTTTACCAATTTATTCCAAATACCAAGTGGTATCAAACTCTGTAATTATAAGTTTCTTCTGCAATTTTTATGATTACTGATATTCTGTAGGCTGATGTTATTACCACATATTTCTTTTTACCCGTTCAATGACCCCCGAAAGACGCCATTCGGAAATCCTCGTATTTTGAGATACGATGATTATATGTGGAAATCCTCGTATTTTGAGATACCATAATTATATGTGGAAATCCTTGTATTTTGTGATATGATGACCACAGCTGGATACGACATTTAAACTTTTTATTTCGATTGACATTACGTTACGATTAAACGGTACCATTTCAATTACACTGGCTTGTGTAAACGTGACAGACCTAGTGGTAATATCCATTTCATATTTTGTATTGGATTACATTCACATGTATAATTTGATTTACCAGTTTCAAAGTTTTTAACTTTTTTTGGCCAAGTTTGAGATAGTGATTTAAACATATTTTGGTATGTTGGTTTTTGATGATTAACAGCATTGATGGTACTTTATTATTCCAGACAAGATGTGTCCAGACAGCAGCTGCTACATCAACACAACCAAGAAATAAGAAGTTTAAAATTTATAGATATGTATGTATTTATATATAAACATTTGTGATAAAAATGCTAGTTACAATAAAATAAAAATACCATTCCCAAATGCTGAGAATCCAACCTGGGTCACCCGTTTGTAAAGCAAGCACTCTACCATTTTGCCTAAAAGGTATCCCATAGGTGAGAATTTAGTAATGTCTCTTAACCTGTACATTATAGTACATACTATACCATGTAGCTATATCACTACACATTTTTTCCACAGAAACTGTCATTGAATTAAATAAGAAAATATTGTTTGAATTAAATAAGAAAATATTGTTTGATCAAAGTAAAGCATGCATACATGTAAATTTAATATTTGTTGCAATTTATATCTTCATACATGTTTTGTAATGTTTTTACATGCCACACATCTGGAGTTCAAAATTTCAGGGTCCATTATCTGGAACCTACCAGTAGGGGCCTTTGATAGTATTTAAACTGTAAAAGTCTGGTGAACATTTAGTCTCCCTGTTTTACAAGGATAATCATACTTTCTTTATATGATAACATTATTTTACATGGCTTTTCAATTTTGATATTGGACTTTCAAAACTCTATGTGGGTTTTTGACCTTCCATTTAAACATAATTTTAAACCCCTGCAGTGCCTGCACAGATTTATGTATGAAGTATATTGATTATCATTAAATACTAGTAAGTACTCATATTTTCAATGTACTTATTCTGATATTGCAGTAAGTTTGTATTTGTGCACTGTGCTTTATATCATCATTATAAGTGATCGCACACAGTATATTGAGAATTTTCACTGCGCTATTAATTAAATTTTAGATGAATAAACCCTGACAAATAAATGGATTAACACACTGGTATTAAAGCCACCCCCGTCAAACAGAACATATTGCTGCATAAGGGTTATATACAAGTAATACCCGGTAGTCACTAGTGGCAGAATTTTTGACCTTTGCTGTGTGCTCAAGGCAATGAGCAGGGAGGGTACTTTAAAGTGTCACAACTGTCATGACACAGGGCATCAGTTTTAAATGGATCCTGTGACTTTCCTTTCTTAATGTAGAGTGCTTAGCGAAAGAACAATTACTACCTATTTTTAAGTCATGGTCAGACCTGGCTGAGATTGAACCCACAACCTCACACATGCAGAATGAGCACTATTTGTTTTTGGAGAAAACTACCCATGATAATTCTCTAAAAAGCTGCAGTCCTAATTTCATTAGGTCTAGTAATTAAGATGTTTGATGTGTTTTTTCTGTAGAACCCAGATAAACCTGGAGATAAGCCTAGTTTACAGACATATAATGTGGATATGAATACGTAAGTAATGTGCTAGATGATATTGAGCTTTTCTTAACCCCTGTATTCTTCACTATTGTAGATCACTTTTATTTTAATGGGTGCAGTCAGGAATTCATATCTCACACTAGAATATTGTTACCATAATATAGAAAGTCTTACACTATGTACTGGTACACATACATGACTAAGAAATACTGAAAATTCAGATTTTCTACACAGACTGGAATTGTTCAACTTTAATAATAGAATTTGAATGGAATAATGGTGTTTTACCCAGTCAAGAGTATTTCATCTATTACATATCAAGGCAGTCAGTTCAAAGATGGTGGAAGATATTGTAGTGCCTAGAAAAAAGCTAGTGAACTGAAATATTTTTTTTTCAGAATTATTTGTAAAATTCATACTTAGAGCTTAACATTACTTTCTGACTTACATGACTTTCTAGATTTCAGTTGAACACTAAAATGTTGACAGTTATCAATATTCCCAAACTAAACAGTGGTATTTGGATCAATGACCACAAACCTTGTTTTCAAATTCTTACTATAATCATATTATTTTAGTATTTTATTTAAATATGTAATTTATTTTCTTTTAAGAAAATTAAATTTAAATTAATATTTCAAAATTTTGTACATTAATAAGATGTGGACCTATGGTGCTAGATGCATTGATTAAAATAAAGAATGAAATTGACCCAACCTTGACCTTCAGAAGGTCGTGTAGAGAAGGTATCTGTGGATCCTGTGCAATGAATATTGGTGGAATAAACACATTAGCCTGTTTATGGTAAGTAGAAGAATAATAATTAAACACTAGAATTGTAACTTCTAACAACACTTGTGTGATAATTTTAACATTTTCTATTGTGGTATTTAGAAGACCATTGGAAAAGTAACTTTCCCAAAAGTCCCCAGTTTTAGACTCTTGGACTGGCTGTTATTGAAACAGCAAATACTTCCTTACTTTTGGCATATATCAGTTTTTCTTCCCAATATTTTGAAAATATAATAGCTAGTAGATTTAGAAGCGAGTAATTTCTTGCTTTGTATTTAGTTCTTAGATCCACATCAGCATTTGTAGTTGACACAGACGCTGATAGTGAAAAACATGATCGTAAGGCAAATTTTAAGCTACTTTTACTTAGCTACATCAAGCAAAATTACGTTTTTCTGTGTTTTCCGTGTGAAAATTTTATTAAGATTTTAAATTATGTGCAGAAATTGAATGTCAATTTAAAGAATATTTATCTGGGAACAAAATAACACCAAGATCACAATGATGGAACACAAATTTAAAAAGTAATGTAGAATTTTGTCGGAGCACCTACAAGTGAAATACCTGATTCTTTGTACCCCTTTACTCTGTTTAATATATTTATGGGCATGTTTTATTTTTATTATGAAACTGGCCCCTGTGTAAGCGCCCACTTTAGACCACTCAGCCACTGAAGTCCCCTTCAATCTGAGATCTGTATCAGCATTAGCCAGTAAGAACATTGTGTCATATAGTGCACTGGTGAATTAGTTACAGATGAATCTTGCTAAATAATCAGCTTATGTTTTTTGTTTTAATTCCACTGTTATTTCTTTATTTTTATGTTTTACAGTAAAATAGACACCAGTTCCAGTAAAGCACTTAAAATCTACCCATTACCTCACATGTATGTCATCAAAGATCTAGTACCAGTAAGTATAAATAAGTAAAGAAGAGGTCTCTGAAAAAAACTATAAACCAGAACCTTAGCTTACAATGTGAACCAAATGGCTTACCATCTCCAGTTTGATGAACCCAAATTACATTTAACAATGTGGATCAAATAGTGACCATCTCCATCTTGATTGAAGGTATTCATCTAGTCAATCACTATGACATTTTCAATACACTTAAGCAGTACATATATTATTAACAAAACATATTAAAAATCACTATAGTAACACATTAACACTTGTTAAAACGTGGTTATACTGGTGATCAGGACTATGACACCAGTATGACCACTTTTAAGTCAGAACCAAGAAATAAAAAAAAAAGCAAAAAAAAAAAATAAATAAAAAAATAAAAACCACGCACACATTAGTAGAGTACTTGCATTGTAGTGTGGAGATCAGTGTTAAGTTGGCAAGGACTTTGCATTAGAAACAAATGTGATCTGTATTTTCAAGCATAAATTCCAAACAGAAATGCCAAACTGTATTGAGAGAAAAACTGACCTTTTTTTAATGTGAAAAATTGTTCTCTCAGAAACAAGGTAAAAAGTTTACATTCTGCAAATATACTCTGATGTTGCAGTTAAAAATCTATGGTGTCCCAATACTGAATGAAAACAAACATTTAAAGATCAAAAGTTTTTTCTCTTAAGAATTACTAAAAATTATTTGTCATTACTATAATCATTAAAGTTTATTTATTACCGGTTATAATAACTTATAAATCTATAAATCTTAAACACAAAAAAAAAAAACTTTTGATGATACTTGATATGACACATTTATTTATTTGATTGCAGGATATGAGCAATTTCTTTGCCCAGTATGCAGCCATTGAACCATATCTGAAGAAAAAAGATGTTAAAGAATCAGACATTGGAAAGAGATCTTATCTCCAAAGTGTTGCTGATAGATCTAAACTGGTAATTATGTGCCCCAAACGAAGTGGGGGGAGGGAGGCAAACATTTTTTATAGCATTTACTCCATTTCCTCTACCAACATTTTGTCTGCCTCATTTCTTCAAAACCTAAACAAATCTTAAACTTCACAGAAACAATCTTTGGGTGTAATAGATGTGCCATTCGTTATTCCTATTCTGATCAGGACATGGTTGGGGATTTCCCAGTTGGGGTTTGTTTGGGGGACGCTTTTGAATTTGCTTATCAATTTTAAAATAATGTGACCATCTTATTTGCATTGATAATGATATAGCCAATTCAAAATGGTTAAATGAAATTTGTTATAAATTTAGCTCACAAACTTTCAAACATACAAAATTTTGAGAAAAATAAATTGTGACGTTTACCAATTTAGTATAAAATTTTAACCATTGTTGATTCTGTATAAAGTCTCATGAAGTAAAATTGTCATTTTAAGTATAATGAAGTAAAACATGTATTGTTGTTTGTAGGATGGTCTATATGAGTGTATATTGTGTGCATGTTGTAGCACATCTTGTCCAAGCTACTGGTGGAATTCTGATAAATATCTTGGACCAGCTGTCTTAATGCAGGCTTACAGGTAATACATTTATAGCTGTGTTTAAATTATTTATTTAGTTGATACAACAAGTGGTCTTAAGCAGCAACTTATTGATCACTGCCCCTCTCACCATATAGGTTCAGATCCCATTCGGGAAGATCCTACTGTTAGAAAGTTTGTCTGTTTAGTTGCCAAAGGTTTCTTGTTTTCTCTACCATCTTTGATCTAACCACTTGGATACTTTAATGTCTGTACTCATCAAAATTCAGCTTGGACATAACTGATAAGGAAATTATATAATAGATATACGTGCAAGTGAAAGAATTTTTTGTCAGTAAAACACCACTCCCAACTCTTATACAGTTCTTTTTATTTATATAACAAAACAGATTTATTAGCCAGTCACAATTTAGAAACACTTGTGCCTTACCCTGTTTGCAAGCATCGACAACATACAGTGTTAATTTTTTTAGGGCTTTATTTTTTAACTGTGTGTTTGGATAGATCTATTTAAGTTTAGTATTAATATAAATATTATTTCTGAATTTAGATGGATGGTTGATTCCCGAGATGACTTTACTAATGAGAGGTTATCTATGATGGAGGATAAATTTTCTGTATACAGATGTCACACTATCATGAACTGTACAAAGACTTGTCCCAAGGTAAGAAATCAAACTGTCATCTCTGGATTGAAAAAAAACAAGGTCAGTGTCATAAAGGGCATGTTGGAATTAAGGTTTTGGAGAAAAGGGTATTTGTTGCTTAATGTAGAGCAATTATAGTTATTTATTGTCACAATGGGCGCATATATATATATATATATATATATATACAGTAAAACCTCTCTTAACCGGACAAGCTCCGGACCATAGATTTTGTCCGGTTTAGGGAGTGTCCGATTTAGAGAGGTTTTGACATTTTTAACTGGTTTATCTCCACTTAACTAAATAAATGATACATGTCAGAGAAGCCACAATCAACAACACTGTACATGTTAATGTTACGTAAACATCTCATTAGAAGATATGCTAAATGTCAAAGCACTGTTTAATTTTACATCATCTCTAATTCACTTTCTTAATAGGATTCTAATTAAGGTACTAAGGTCAAACGACAATATCTTTATTAATCCCTGACAGGTCAACAATAGTGTTGACACTATTTGATTACTTCATTATTAGATTAACATCCATAAGGTGTTACTGGATAATAGTTAACAAAACAACTGTAGCAACTATAGATAAGATGAGGCTATATGGAGGTGATTATCTTAAGTCATTGTGTCAATTATTAAATAAATTAATAAACAAATTTAGATTATGAAGAAAAATCAGAGAAGAAAGATAGAAATAAATATATAGATGAAAAATATTAAAACAATAAATATAGTACCGGTAATAAATATTAAAAAACATAATTCAATATTTTTATAAACATCTTTAAAACTAAAATATTTAAAAAGGGAAAAAAAAGTAATCAAAAAAATAATTCAGAATGTTGTCTGGTTTAGAGAGGTTCAATTTTAAGGATATAAGCAACTTGGGACTAAAATGTTTGTCCGGTGTCCGGAATAGAGAGTGTCTGGTGTCCAGAATAGAGAGTGTCCGGTTTAGAGAGGTTCTTGTTAGTTGAAATAAAGAAGGATAAATTCGGGACCAAATATTTTGTCCGGAATAGAGAGTTGTCCTGTTTAGAGTGTCCGGTTTAGGGAGGTTTCACTGTATATATATATATATATTAAAGTTTTATTTTCTATGTAAAATTAACTTGTATTCTATTAGCGCTTTTAGCCATAGCGGCTCTTCAGATAGAATAATAGTGTGACGTCATAATAGCAATACTAAGTAGTAAACACTATTTCCGGTTAAGTTTCGGAGCAAAAAGTTTAAAACTTTAAAATATTGAAACTGTACCAAGAACTTTTCTTTTTCTAATTATATATATTACATGTATATACAAGACTTTATCTTTTAGGGAGGGGAATAAGTTCCCTTACTTTAGGACAATTATAGTTAGTATGTTGAATTTAGATAAGTGCAAGATAGTTGTTGATAACACAATTAAATATTACATGTATTTATTAAAACTATAGCTTTAAAAAAAAAAATAATTGAAATTAGTGTCACATTAGTGATCTTGAACCCTGATACCGTCAGAAAGAAAACTTCATATTGTCTGAGAACATTGCATTACATATGTACTAAAGTATTCTAAACATAGAATTTAGAATTACCAAAGTTAGACGGTAACACTTTATCATTCTGCAGATTTCCTATGTTTACTTGTACTTTCTTTGTATTTTAAGGGACTGAATCCAGGATTGGCCATTGGTGAAATCAAGAAATTGATGGCTCTTTATAATGCCAAGGAAGTTGCAGAGGCTGCAAAGGCCTAAATATGATAGTGGTACAACTTTGAGACAGACTGTACCTTAATTGTTGTTAAAACATCTGATACAGTATAAACTATTGGGAAAGGAAGACTATGGTCTAGATGAACCTTTTAAGATAATTGAACTAATTAAGTTATTTTTTACATTGATAGAACTTATGAAGTTATATAACATCAATATTGGTGTTAATATGTAGAAATAAAATGATATTGATAGTGACCTTTCTAGATCTGATTAAACATAAGATCACTTTGCAGGAGAAATTGGTCATAGATATTTATTTATTTAAGGAATCATATTTGCTTTTTCACATATTCTTATAGCTATTTCATAAAGAAATACAGAACATGAGAAAAATGAGACTATATAATATGATAAAGTTTCTGGGTTTTATTTCTTTATATAGATATGCATGGCTACCATATATCTACAATATTTTTGTTGTTATTTTGATAAAGATAATAAATTGCCACCGGAAGATAACAACAACATGTTTTGTATACATGTATACTTTTTTTTTTGTTACCATAATTTTATTGTTAGAGCTTAATAATAGTAATGTATATAATGGTGCAAAATCGATACAAGATACATTGTTAGATTAATGCAAATAGTGACATTAATTATGAAAGGCGACAGGTAGATATAAATTGGCTGTAAAATAATGTTTCCATTCCTGGTAGCAAAAATCACCATTGACTATACTATGTATGTAGAAGTTACTAAAAATTTAATTTATTTTCCTACTAACATTAATTTGTACAAACTAAATTTTAGACTCCGTTACAAGTCAAATGCCCCGCCCACTTTGGTGTACATTTCTGTATATACTAAAAATCATATTGACAAATTTTCGAAGTTATGATGAAAGAATAGTTGTTATTACTCAGTACACAAAGAAAATTTAACTATAAAGATGTAATAACAATAGATAAAAGCTTACTATATTGGATATAAATGCTTTTAACATACATGTCGGGTCAAGCTGATACAAACTTGCTTTTACTTTCTTATTTCATATTTCTTCGGTGTACATTTACTTTGATATCCTAAGTGGTGTACTGCAATTATTTTGGGATGAGAAAATAAAGGCATCTATGAAGTAAAATCCATATTATTATTATTATTATTATTATATGTATATTTATATTTTTTTCAAACCTTTCATAATAATGGACTGTGTTTGCAAACTTTTTTTTTGTTATTTTTGATGGTAATAAAGTCGCTTGATTTTTATTGGTCTTAGTTACTTTATTAAAGTCATAGCCATAAAGCAAGTCTTACTGCATTTATCTTCATCACAAACAGTGACAGGGAGAGTTATATAGTGATAACACCCTTCTTTATTGAATGTATGTTCTTTATATGTCACAGTACCTCTCATCACCTGAATTCAATCCTATATGGGACAGAACCTGGTGCGAGAAAGTTTGTCAGTTTGCTTGCCAAAAGTTGGTGGGTTTCTCTGGTTTCCTCCACTATCCCTGAACTGATCACCTAAATCAATTGTTAAACCGAAAGAATCTTGACTGGGACATTAAATCCAATTACAGTAAAACACGAATATAACGAACACGCTTGCACCGAATACATGGGTAGTGCGAAGTCAAATATTGGTCCCGACCACTCCACTATACAAGTATATATAATAAATTCACAGGTTATAAGGAAGTTGTTTATTGCAAGTTATTGGTTATTGTGAATAGAAATTTTGTCTCCTAGAACAACATTTATTACTATTTTTGCCCATTTAGTGCGAAGTCAATTTTACACTCGTCGACAAAAACCTCTGACTTGCCTGTAATCAAAGCACCGAAGGTGCCCAGCGAACAGAGAGCGAGAACAAAATGCAAGCATCTTTTACAATTGCTAATTGCTCGGACTAAACAGAGGGGTACCGTGGGTCCTTCCCCGGAAATTTTGAAATATTTAATTAAAAAACACGCAATTCGGAGTGTTTCAATGTCTATATTACACATTATACATGCTGTAAAAACCTTATACTGAAATCGTTAATTGAAAGAGGAATTTTGACGTTATTTCAGTAGCTTGTCGTCAAAGTCAAATGGGATTTTTATAGCAAGGTGTTTCTCTGATTTGTGTTTTTGAAAACTCTTAGTGTAGTCAGTGCCTCGTCATAGTCTATGATAAATGCGGAAGCTCAGTTGCATTAGTTTAGTGTTTGCTTTGTATTTAGAAGGTCGGGATTCGAATACCGGCCAGGCAGACCCAAGACTTTAAAAGGGAAAGTCTTTAGAAATTAGAAATGAAAGTCACTGATCCTTTGATTGAAATCTTTAAAAAATTGATGTCATTGGCACGGTAGGCGTGACATGCTAAACAAACTCACTGTACATTGTCCTACATGCACTGGAAACCGAATTGAATTTATTTAAATAATTCTTAATACGTCAATATCTTTGTAGGCACGTACCTTTTGGTAAGACAGTTACGCCCGTGCACGCAGTGGAGTTGAGTGGACAAATTTCCCCACACTAAGATCTATCCTAAATGGGATTCTTATCATTGTAACTTAGGTGATGAGAGGCGTTGTGATCCGAAAGTTTGTGCTTTAACCACCCGTTACCATCGATACAAGATATAGTAACCACTATGCCTTGTATAAGTTATCCGTACCACGAATGTCAAACACAATGTAGAAGTAATCTATTTCGAATAAAACAATTTCACTAATATAGCTACACTTTACATTTTATAAATTATCCGTACAATGGATCTCAAACACAACGTATAAGTAATTTCCATCCATTTCGAATAAATCAATTTCACTATTATACATGTACAATGGATCTCATATACAACGTATATAAATAATTTCCATCCATTTCGAATAAAACGATTTCATCTAGTCATATGAACCATGATGGCGATATTGACACGATTTTGACCACCTTTAGGTATGAACAACTCTAACGAGACCATTTTTCGAAGATTTAATGCTCCTTTGCCCTAGAATAATGTATTTTGAATATAAAAATCTATCATAACCAGAAATAATATTTGAAATGAATCCTCACAACCTATTTTCATATGTGAAATTTAATATTTTTAAATAAATTGTTGTGATGTGATCCCCAGATAAAATACACATGTAAGTATCCAGTACATACGTACCCGTAGGAAAGATATCGTTCATAATCACGGGTTATATAGATACGAAGTTTACCTGGGGATACTATCAAAACAAATCATACATCATATATATAACAGTGGCGTAGTTAGCAAAAATTGATCTGCACGTGCAATTAATGATTAAGAGAATTAACGATGCGAGTGCCGAAGGTACGAATGATCTAGGGGGTCCGTGAGGCACGTTTCCCCGGAAAAATTTAAAACGTTGATGTCAAATGGTGTAATCGGGTGGCATTTCAGAAAAAGAATTGGTGCGATCTGATGGCATTTAATATTGATAAAAATTAAAATTGACATCCCAAAATTGTTGTATTTGAATTTGAAAGAAAAAAAATCTGTATTAGTCAAGTCAGTGGTCCGAATTTCCTAATTAGAAGGACATAATGAAACATGATTTTGTCCACATTGATAATGATATTGTCTTTAAATTCGAAGTTGAAGCAGCCTTTGATGTTGATTCATATGACGGTGCGTCTGTTTTTTTTTTTTTTAATATTTTTGCATAAGAATCACCAGCCTTCTTCATTTTGAGGGTGAAAAAATCGACTCGGAAACACGCGTGTGAATTGAAAACCTACAGGGCTAATTATATTTTCGGAAAACATCTAGTGCGTATGATGTAAACTGTATAGTTTAAACGAAATCCATTCGATTTGTCCGGTTTTTTTTGTTTCATTTTTTTCTAGAATCTCCTATATTTAGAGCCATTATATAAATAATAATAATAAATAATGGAGGAAAATTGATGTGCACGCCTGTGCGTCGTGGCATATAGGAAGCTACGCCACGATAATAAGAAGAATATCTCTGAATGCGTATAATCACGCCGGCGCACGCTTTATTCGTTAAAATTACACAAAGGCTAATTTTAAAAATTAAAGAAAATGATTACAATGTTATGTTTTTCTATTATTGTGACATTAAAATTCAAAAACATATATAAAAATATCGCACTGATGTAACCTTAGCACCGGGGTTGGTATATAATTTAATGTGGTGTTTAACCTTAGCACCGGAATAAAAATATATCCCCTTAACAACATACATGATTTAGGAGAGTCACGTGATCTTTCCGTTTTCTATTATTATTTATTCAAAACCAAAAGAAAATGCTTGGGTTTGTTTTGAAAAGCGGACAAAGATCTGAAAAAATCCGTGCGAGTTCATCAAAAGGTGAACCAGTGCGCCAAGCAAAATAGCATAATCACGGGTGACAATGTCACGTGACTTGTGTTGGCGTGAAAAAACATGAAAATTGTGAGTAATTCGCTTGAAATTATGCGTAGATCTATTAGCTTTTTTAATTTGACTGTGCTGTTCTTGGTAAATCCCTCCTTATAAAGGAGCATGTTCTTGGTAAACCCCTCCTTATAAAGGAACATTTCCTGTGGTTTAAGACTGTTGTTATTTAATAACACATTAAGAGGAAATCAAACAGTTTTGTTAAAAATATTATATTTGATTTAATTTTGAAATAGTTTTTAAAAAGTGTTTCAAATCTTCCCAATGAGTTATTAAATGTAATAACAAGTACAGTCTTTTTCTTTTTGAAAGAGATGTGTCAATACACAGCTATACATTTCATTACTGCATTCATATAGTATTAATACACAAATATAAGTGAATTATCTTGACCAGGTGTTTTAAGAATCCACACATGTATTAATACACAAACATAGATGAATTATCTTGACCAATCCACACGTGTATTAATACATTGTACACAAATATAGATGAATTATCTTGACCGGGTGTTGTAAGAATCCATGTGTGTATTAATACACAAATATAAGTGAATTATCTTGACCGGGTGTTATAAGAATCCATGTGAAATATAAGTGAATTATCTTGACCGGGTGTTATAAGAATCCATGTGTGTATTAATACACAAATATAAATGAATTTCACACTGAAAGTTTGCGTCCAACGACAGACAACATCCAAAACACTGACTTTCCTTGCAATATTTATGAATTTTTATTTGGTGCATTTATTTAATAATTGTCTGGGGTAGGTAAGTAATGGACAGAATTGCGAGATGTCCGTTGCTAGATTCCAATCGATCACTAGAATATTTGAATCTTAAAAACCTATTGAATCACAAAATAATGATCATAAAAAAAAACCAAACATTGATCAATTAACATTTTATTTCTGCTTAGTCATATTAATCGTCTGTAAAACAATTTGGCAAAAAAATATACTTTTAAAATATTTCTAACAAAATTGTGGAGTTTCTTTAAAAAGTGAAGTTGTCAAAATAAAACTCTTGTTTGAACGTTTTTAATCCTTTTGTGTCATTATGAGCTCTTTGGTAAAAAAATCTGCTTTTTCATTTTTATGAATAAAAACTATAGAAAATATGAGTTAACTTACCAGTGATTCAGGAATTAGTTATTCATATTCATGTTAATCTGAATTAATTCACACACAACACACACATATTCTCTGCAAACTACTGTAAATCTACTTAATTTTACAGTTTCAAATTTCATGGTTTTTTTAAATGTCAGACTTTTTCATGGGGTGTAATATTTGTGGATTTATGAAAATTACTATAAGTTCGAAAATAATTATTATTTTCTCCATGGTACAAATTTTACACAGCGAAACGTCATCCGTTAAATTAGCAAAAATCCGTACACCACAAATAAAACTACAGTCAAACCTGTCTATAAGGCCACCCAAGGGAACCAGTAAAAGTGGTCTTTAAGAGCTGGTGCCCTTTAAATACAGGTTCAAATTATATGAATAAAGAACAATTTGGATATTTCTACTGGCCCTTATAAGCAGGTGACCCTTATATAGAGGTTACCTTTAAGGCAGGTTGGACTGTACACTTAAGTAATCTTCTGAATCTTGCTAAACAATATATACAAAATATATATATATATATATGCATGTATATGCATTTATTGCGCCCTTTGTCGAAGGAGGATATTGTCTCCCCATATAACATTTCTCAAAGGGAGACAAATCTTAATAAATCCCAGTAAATGATAACCTAAGGATAAGATATGAAGGAAAACCTCTAACAGAAAAAAATTAAACCATAAACTTCCATAATGAAATAGGCGGTAACAAAATTCTTGCAGGTGAGCTAAAAATTATAAAATGAGCATAAAATTTAAACAATAACAAATGCTGAACTTGTAAAATGATTGTACCAATACTTTAAGCTCGTTAACATAGAGAAGAATCATTCTTTCTATCTTGATGGTAAAACTGCATATAAAAGACATACCAAATCAACACAGACATATGAGGAGATGATGGCAATGGAAGGTTACACCAATGTCAAACCCTTGCCGCTCAAATAACTCAAAATGCATATACTGTATTCTGACAGGGACTTCTATGGTTATTTAGAATTTGAAAAGATGACAAATCAAATAGTACTAAACAATGACTCTGATATCACAAAAATCACATAAGAGTTATATAATTTCTACAGAAAATAAACAGAAATGTATGATGTCTAACCTAGCTTCTGTAGTTGCCAATATACCTCAACTTTAAAACGATTTTAACATATGATTTTTACATTCTGATATGTCACCGACAATGCCATCAGAAAAGTAAAACCAATATCAATAAAAATCAAGTCTAGATATGAGGTTTACTATAGACATATGGCAAAACAAAACAAAAGATTTTGTATACAACATACTAATTACGTAGGCAATTGTTGATGGTACTTGAGATATCAAATACATGTATGTATATACAATGTCTTAAAAGATGCAAAAGGATATGATACATTTTAATGACAAAATCATAACCAATATAAAATCTAACAATCATTTAATTTGAAACTATAGGGTTAAAAAAACAAAAATAAAGCAAAACAAAGACCTGACAATCAATTTGTAACAAGATATATTAATACAAGTATACAGAAACATTTGTGTAAGCATATAATATTGCACTTCGAAAATAGGACCATTATAACCAGACTTCATTCAATTCACACTTAATTAAAACCATGTAACAAACTCTTGTATACTTTACTTGGTAATCTAACAGTGACAAGAAAATTTACCTTGATGAGTAAACCATAATACGCCCATAAATCAATCATAATTTGCACTGTTGATATAATCTGTGACCTAGAGACCCAATTTGCAATCATATGATGTCTAATCGTGAGAAATAAATTGATTAAGTTTGAAAACAACTGAACAAACACTGTGTCTTAAAATGCTTAGAAACCAAAATTGATAACAGCATGAACAGACGCTGTTATGCCCCAACAGTACCATTACACAATATTGACAGTCGTTTAAAAATTAAAGAACAGTCCAAAATGACTTTATTCTAATAGAGTTCTAACAGTGTTCATGTGATACCTCTGTGTTTTCGTGGCACATTTATTTTCATAGGATATGGAATTGCAAAGGTTGACATTTACTGTTATATCTAACCACATTAATGTAAAGTACATCAACACTGTCTAAAATTTAGCTCTAACCAGCCGGAATCTTAAAATCTGAATGTAACTGAAAAGTTACATGACTTTAACTTTAATTCCAAGCCATGTATGGTAAGAATTGGAAAACCTGAACATAAATTTTTACGTAAAAGTAACATTAACATAATTAATGTCACCGATAATTGCTGGCAAGATTAAAACAACTAGCACATGAGCTAACCAAATTAAAGATCTAATTAGCAATATCAACAAAATTTCAGTTACTAACAAGGTTCAAAATAACAGGTGATTTTAGAGGCAAAATCCAAAACAGGCAACCAACAAAAACAGAACAATTATAACAATATACTGTACAATTGTAATGCTGTTAAGACTGGAAAACCTGAGAGTAAAAACATGAGCTGACAGAAAACAGTACTGTATAGTTGTTTAATTCTGCAGGGATAAAATTTTGCTGTTCAGACACTGGAACTTATTCACGGGTATAAAATTTTGTGGTGCAGTTGCCAGTGTAGGCATTTTTCTGTACAGATTTTCTAAGTTTAAGTTTAATAAATGCTTTTAATTTCACATTATAAAGTCAAACTGCGAATATAGGGAAATTAAATCCCCAGTGCTTGAGCTAGCTACAAAGTAAGGAGTCTCTCTGGTACATCCATCTTCTAGACTATTAGTGATGTTTAGCCAGCCATGCCTTTTATGTTCCGACACTGGCCTCCATCATTGTACTAATCACGGAACCAAAGCAGCGTCACAGCAACTAATTATGTACTAGTGTCAGTGACGTCATTAGATGGCACAATTCAGGCCATGTTTTCAAGCATGCTGAGCCTTTGTCAGAACATTTTGGTGTGGCCAGCGACCCATTGACTGCTACATCATAATCATTATCTATGTAACATTATACTGTAAATGTATTAATAATAACTTGTACGGACTTTATCACAAATTTAGAAGTGGGATAAATTGACATGGACTTGAATAAGCATAAAACTCTGATAACCTTGTATACTATAATCCTTTTGGCAGTGGATTTAAATTAGGGCTACAGTATCAATGCAAAAATTTCTGAAATCACTACACTGCTGAAATTAATATGTTTACAAGTTGTTACAAAACTATCTAATATTAACATGGAAGCACCTTTTCAATATTATACATGTATAACAGTCTATTATACAATATGTTCAGACCAAAAGCCTACTTCTATTAGTCCTTATCAAGTCTAATTGGTTTTACTTGGGAAAGTTAATACATGTGTCAAACACTACACGAACAGAAATTTCTCACTCAGGCATTTTTGAATACTGCCCAATAATATTTCTTACTTTTCTTCATCCACCATGTTAATAGTTGATATGCTAACTTGATTTTACTAGCCTGGGGATCGTATTAAACAAGCTGGCACGCTTGTTTTACCCTAGATAGTTCACCTATTCAGAATTTTCAATTTGCAGTAGAGTTAAAATCTACTATGACAAGTTAAAGTAGGCCAATATGTTTCAGACTGCATGCATATATTTATCTCTAATATACTTGTAGTTTACTAGCACAAAACATATTTTTCTAATTATAGCACAATATATTTTCCCTAATTTATCAAATAGGTGGTACCAGCATGTTCTTTATTTCATTTACTATGTAAATGCAACGAAAATGAAAATCCTAAATTTATTGATTATCTCCTTTTGTTATATTCTTTTATTTGGAGGATACTATTTCATTGATGGTGGGTACAAAGTTTATATAAGAGAGAATGTTTCCCTTCATCTGACATTCTGTAATTGTTAAAAATTCAGGAATGATATGTTTAGTTTACTCTTTTTCAGGTAAACACAAAAAGGTGGGATATACAAATTCACCAAAGTGTACCCACTGAAGCAACATAACATTGACTAGATATATAATTTTTATACATGTACAATCAGATATCAGATAACTCAGCATCTCAGATATTGTGTATCGTAACTTGTAAATGTCAGAATTTTAATGGGACTGTTTTATCTGGTCAAAAATTTCTATACAAGTGGTAGAGTTTTGACACATGAATCTTATTGGTTATCCTTATCCTGTGTCCCCTCTAATTGGCTGTTATTCTGAGACAATTCTAGTTTGTTGTCTTTATCTTGAGACAAGTGGGATTGGTTGTCTTTATCTTGAGACAATTCTGATTGGCTGTCTTTTTCCTTAGACAATTCTGATTGGCTGCCTTTATCCTGGGACAATTCTGGTTGACCACCTTCACTGTTAGATAATTTCAATTTGTCTGTAAGAATATTTTCACATTCACTTGCTGATGAAATTTCAGATAATGTTTTGTTACAAGAATTTTCATCCTTTAAATTATCACTACAATCTTTGGGGAAATCTGATTGGTTAAGATTATTTAAACCTATTGCACCTGAATTTTCCGAAATATGTTCGTCTTTTAATTCTGAGTCACTAGAATTATTTCCATTTAAATCTTTATCACTTTTAGATAATTGATCATCCTTGTCATGGAGGATCTGAATGTCTGAATCTGATGAATGTCTTGAATTGTCCTCCACATTTTCAGGGTCACTGTCAGTTAGTTCTAGGCTACTATAAGAATTATGGTTATCAAGCAAACTCCAGTCATTGTCAGAATTTACATTTCCATGGTTTACTCTCTTTGAGCAATTACTACTAGATTCTTCCAATGAGCTTGCAGAAATTGTTGAAGGATTTACCAATGAGCTTGCTGAAGTCTCATTATTTTCATCCAATGATATTGCAGCAGTCTCAGTGGTAGGGGTACTCCCAAGCAATGAGGATGAAGACGTATCTTTTGTGACTTTATTTTTCAGTGTTTGTGAAGTATCTCTAATACTGACATCATCTTTGGTCCTTACACCGACAACCTTCATAATGGTGTCCAACTGTTTCATGTAGTCCATGTGACCAGTCACCTGTTATTAAAGCACAAAATACACACATTTCTTGTCAAATAAAACAAATCTAGTATACTGGTAATAATAATAAAGGTAAATACTAGTTACAAAGACAAGTATGCCCTTCCCCTTGGTATGCCATAGGTGAGTAACATATCCTAACCTGTACATGGTACATACTAAACCATGTATCACTAAAGTAGCTAAATAGTTTGTAAAAGTGAGAGTTCTGTCAAAGACAAATATTGAATTCAAAACCAAACACTGATTCTGATCCAAAGCTATTTATTTAAAGGTCTTCTAGAGGAGCCAGAGCCACAAGCTGTCTAAAGTTTAAGACTTAACTATATTGGCACAAATACATGTATTATAATTACAGAAGTTTAGTCTGATTTATCTGACAGTCAATGACCGACATCAACAGATGGATGTGGCTGATATGTCAAGGACAACTATATTAACATACTAAGGGCAGCAATGAGTTGAGTTAAGTAATGGTGTTTAATGTCCCAGTCCGTCAAGAATATTTCACTTATACTGAGACGTCGCCAGCTATATATACATGTGTATGTGTGTGTGTGTGTGTGTGTGGGTACAGAAATTTTGCCTGTGTGTAATGCTGATGGCCTTTTACAGCAGGTTTCTTTATTGTGCCATGCCTTCCGTCATACCGGACCTCATTTATTTTAAGTTCCAAAGGTAGCAATGAAATATTAGATTTGTTCCAATTTATGGTTATTTTATGGTTATAACCAATTAAATGGCCATGAAATAGAAAATGGATTACAAATGATTATGGAGAGTCAATTTTACACTTTGCATTTTTATGCAAAGCCCAAAAGACAGTTTCCCAGAAAAAATAAAACACCTGTAAATTGTACGACATTTTACATACCACATCACTAAGATCAATATTGTGCATACGACGATCATCCCACTTCACTGGAGACAGTCCTGCTATAGTGGTAAACTGTACAGATGCTGTCCTGTATAAAAACTTTAAAAGCCAATCACCTCTACAATATATATATACATATGTATTTAAGTACAGTGCAAAAATAAATTGAGTATTATCACAAATTTCAGACACGTTTTTTTGCTATGCAATTACGCAGGTATTTTCAGCAGAATGCAAAAAAAATGGTTTTGAATTAAAAAATACTATGTGATAATCCCATACTGTATAAGAATAAAACATTGGCGGAAGAAAACTTTCATGGTTTTGATCTTCTAAAATATTTTAGGGTCAGAAATTTTCATGGTTCTGACAATATGGAAAGAGTACCAAGGGAAATAAGAAATTTTTGCTGTGAAGATATATTTGCGGTAGATGTGTTATTGTAAAAATCTCAAATATTTTGTCCTCGCTAATGTTTCTTCTTGTACAGCATATATGATTATCCAATATGTGATTAAGTAGATTCAGCTGTGTATATCTTAATTGACATGTACTGTAGGAACCACTGTGACTGTAACAGTGAAATTCTCTTTATATCCATAGAAAATCAAATAAATTTGAATAAAGATCGCAGTGGTTCCTACAGTAGTTATAATTTCTAATAAACTCAAACAAGACCTTCCCTAATAAGATAGACATTGTGTATGCTGTTTTAGTGGTCCTCAGTAAGTCACAAGCATTTATTAGTTATAGATTCCAACTCTGATTATGTCTTAAAATTTTGTAAGGTGATTATCATCTACCTTCTACAATTGAGCTGAATTAAAACACTCTTTTGAGGAAACTACAAACTAAGGTTCTGAGTTTTAAAATATACTATTGACTCATCAGCAATTTTTCAGCTATTCTTGATGAGAGCAATATTATCTCTATGAATTAATCAAATAAAAAGTTTGTATATGTGTGACATATATGTGTTTTATGGTCTGCCTTGTACTAGCACACACTCAGGGCAACTTAAAGGCTGTAATTCAGTACACCACAGACAAGTGTACCACTACCCCAGTCACATTATGTTGGCATGGGATGAACCAGTCAATATTCTGTACTCTTATCACTGAGTACCAGATCAGGAATCAGTATCTCTAATTTTTAAGTCTTATGTATGACCCAGCTGGGGTTCAAGGCAGGTGCTCTATACCACTGAGTCACAGAGATGGTATGGTTATCTTTGATGAGACTACAGACTAAAGTCAATAGTTTTAAAAAAAGAAAGAAAAAGTAAGAGTAAGAGAGTAAAAAAAGTGTGGGTGATATGGGTGCTTTAGTTTTGGTAGTTCACATTAGTACATTAATATTACCATCAGCATGATCAGGACTAAAAATTTATGATTATATACACACTGCATGGTATTGATAAATTCTGACCTGCAGTATCCATTGATGATTTTTCCAGCAACCACCCTGGTTAGTTTTTTCCATTCTTTTGGATTTCCTGTAACAGGTGCTCCAAGCAAAACTACATCCTCAACAATACCTTCGCTACCTAAAAAAGACAATTTATTTGATTTGTTTAATTGTCTCATTGCTTATCTGTCTTAGTTCAAAATATTGTAGAGTCAGGTTTGCTATTGTTTCACATGAATTCAATATTGGACATAGACAAAATTTGGAAAATATCTGGAATGCTTATTGAAGTCTCAAGAATTTATCCCTGATTATAAATTGGCAAAAGGTCATATTTTAGTCCAATTTCTTAGGATGACCAACCTGATTACATAGAAAATCTAGCAGTATATGAGTGGAACAGAGCAATGGTGTTCTATGCCACAGTATTTAGTATTTAGTTATAATCAATAAAATTAGCAATAATTCACCTTTCCTCTTTGCAAGTTCTTCAAGACAGGAAAAAATAACTCTTGCCCCTAAACTAAATCCAGCAAGTGTGACTGGTCTGTTGCCCTAGAAACAAAAACAAATAGTGTTAAATGACTGTACACATACAAACAAGCACATCAAACATTTTATATGTTTATAACATTGTTATCATGTTTGACTATTGCTTTGAGCAGCATTGTGATATACAACAGAAATCATGAATTAATACTATAGAACCAACAGTAACTATATAGTGCCACACAACCTCATAAATCTGCTACTTATTTTAAGAACTTTCAGAACAACATAGCAGACCCATACTTCTAGTCCATCAAAAACTTTAACATTACAACTAAATGCTGACATCTGTAACAGATATGTGCTATCAGCTTATAGACTCAAACTTTGATTACCAAAAGTTTAAAACACATGATCTTGTTATTTGAGCAATCAGGCGTTGGAGTAACCAGATTTTGAGTCAGATATTGTAATTGGAAGGAAATGTCTTTTCTGACAATCACTACAAAGTATCATGATTTTTGGTATGAAAATTGAAGTATGAAATAGTCCGTATCTTATATTACTGAGTACTAATTAAATAAATAGATTTTAAATAAATATAAGAATGAACATATTAACTATGAAATAACCTTCTTCAAAATTGGACAAATTTCGGCAGGGATTTACGGGACGCAGAAATCCTGCGTATATGACGCAAATAAATCTTCCAGGACTCTTGAAACATTTTAATGTGCGTCACTAGGGACGCAGCATTCCATTCAGTTTAAAGTACATCTTTTCCGATTGTTATAGTCTTTGAAATACCGATACCATCATCAATGATCGTAATTACTCGAAAGAAAAACTTAAATGCTTTCCTATTGGTGTTTGCTCATTTAATCTTATGGGTTTATTTCCTTTGAATTCTTTGATCCATTGCATGTTGCATGGCTCAGTCAACCATCGGTGGTAAAAATGCATTTCCCATTTATGATCATTTATTAGAAGTGAGGCGACTACCGCTTCAAACAATTTCTTTGATCTGTGTTATACAAACGCTTGGTTCATGTAATCATTATGCGTGCAAAGCACTGTGACGACCATGAATTTTAATTTTAATACACAGAACTGGAAAGGATAGGGACAAACCGGATCGTCATTATAAAGACCCAACTTTTTTTCCAATAATTTGTCGATCAGACAGGCTGACCCGAAGCCAAGTTCATGCAGACAACCAAAATTTGCTGTAAAAAAAGTATTCAATAAAATGGGCATAACAAATATCTGAATATTCTCTTTATTATCAAATTTAAATTAAAAATTGGAAATTTTTTATGACCCGTAAAACTGAAAAATTACCCCCAGATTTCAGGGTAGGGGTCAACAGCTAGAGAAAACACTGATTTCACTGAGTAACTTTTGAGGGGACTGCCAAAATTTTATGAGGACTCCTTGAAATAAAGTTAGGGAGTCCCAAGTACTCCAAAAATTTACAAGTGATGTAAATCCCTGTTTCGGATTTTTATAGGCAAACTGACAATACTCAAATCACATTTATCTGAAGCATTTACCTGTTCCCTTGCTAACAAGATTTCAGCCAAAGCTTTCCCAGCCGCTGTTGATCTCTGTATACAAACACTCCAGGGGTTGTCTATCACACTAGCAGCAGATATCAGAACACCAGGCCAGGCAATGGCAGCCATTATACCTACAAACATGAAATTCATCATGAATAAGTGTGAGTATATGCATTTGCAAATATGTAACCAGATTTGAGTTTAAAAATAAATCTTGTGGACAACCTTCCATGGTTGTCATCAAAATATTGTTGATAAGTATGATGTCTCTGTATCCAATATTATCCTAGATATATTAGATGTCTCACAGTTTCATGTTTCCTTGAGTATACATGTAGATGTCATAAGCTTAAAAAGATCATCAAAATGACATCTTGCATTCATAAATGGTATCTCGAAAACTAACAAAATTATTAATACTTTTAATTGCCATTATTACCATAAGATAAGGAAGGATTATGAAATAAGGACCAGAAACTATTGTTATACATGATACTGCATATAACTTAACTATGCTCATAAAGTAATAAATCGTTTTGTACTACCAAGTATTTACCTGATAAAACCGTATATTTGAGAGCTTCCTGTGTTGCTACAGACATCACACC
This sequence comes from Anadara kagoshimensis, assembly GCA_021292105.1. Classification (NCBI taxonomy): domain Eukaryota; kingdom Metazoa; phylum Mollusca; class Bivalvia; order Arcoida; family Arcidae; genus Anadara; species Anadara kagoshimensis. The sequence continues at coordinate 52,589,815 of CM037870.1, read as the reverse complement.
ACTTACAATGTAGTCAAATGCTGTTCCAAGCTGAACCAAGTACTTTGATTCCCATCGCAGACAGTACTGTTCCTTAGATTCTGACAATGATCTCCAGGGAACTTTAAAATCTTAAAAGAAACCAGAAATTTTATTTCAGATCCACAAAAACATTTCATTTTTTCATCCTATTGAATATACATGTACTTCATAGTAGTATATATGGATTTGGGCAAAAAAACAATGAATTTTTTTTTTTTTAATTTAAGGTAGTTCCATACCATGGTGACGTCGATGTTTTGTGCGTACGGTCAAAATGTTTGATTTGACGTCTTTTTCATCTATGACGTCACGAATATGTGGTCTTTGGCGCCTACAGAAGTTTGGCGGGAACGCTGTTACGCGTATCGTTTAGATGTATTTTCTGCATTCACAAAAGATTATAATTCACATTATTGACATTATACTATCAAATTTGAGTACTATTTAAAAGAACTAATCTAATTGCATAAGAAAGATCTACGCTGTTGAGGGCACAATTCTAAATAATTGAAAGATTTGAGTACACCGTTTAAAATTTGAATTACTGTGATGTAAATGCTGCTTCATGTGATCTTTATACAGATAGTATGACGGAAACTGACGATTCTTCAATAAACATAATGTACAATAATTTTTATCGGTGTCAAATTGACCATGCTCTTGTATTTGCGTTTCATTTCGGCGTGCTAGAATCAAGAACTCTTCATCAATATATACGAATTCCCCTTTCCACTTTAATTCATCTGTGTTTGGTAATGGTTGCTATGGGTACAGACCATAGGAAATTCAAAACTGGTTTTGTTTTGCACAACCAAAATAGCTCAAAATAGGTGTTTTTAATAATTATTTGTTAATAACAAACGAAAACATGCTTTTATAATAGTATACTTAGGCATTAATGGTATCTTCTTATGTAAGGAATGGGGCTTTTTTTCTTGTTTCAGGATTCTGATGCAATTTTATGAAAAAAGTAGCTTTACGACCCCCTATTTTTTGTTTCCGAAAATCAAACTTATATATTTATGTGCAATATATGTGAAAATCAGGGGTCGTATTCGACTTAGTTTTTTTATTATCTACAATTTACGAAAGGGCGATACTTTAAGTTTTCCAGAATTTTAATGTTCTCTCTTGATAGGTGGCGCTGTAGAAAATCTTCACGTGACCGGAAGTAAAATTCCATTGGTCCAAATAATCTTCATGACATTATGGTTAATTTAAATGCAAGACACTTTTGGTTTCTAAGCATGACAAAAAATCATTAAAGCTTATTTGTTGATACCAGTGGTCATACTTTGATAATTTATCCCGTGAAAATGGCCACCAGGTGGCGCTTCAGAACTTCTTAAGCAAGTCGAATACCTGCCCTGAAATTTTGGCATGTTGAATGGTTTATGCCCATGTACAACATATCAAAATTTCATTATGTGTTTTCAGGCGATTTGTAAAGTATGGAACTACCTTAAGTGTTAAATCCACTTCTTAATTTGCATATTTCAATAATTATGCCTCAGCTCTTTTGTTGTGGGTAGTTTTGTAGTATGCCCAGTCAAGATTTTTTCATTTATAAAGACAGTCAGTTCTGGGATTAAGGAAAACTGAAGTACCAAGAGCTAAGTGTTTTTACAGTAGGGTTGATATACACAAAATTTATTAAAGATGTAACCATGGTAACAAGCTACAAAACTAACCTTGCATGTCATTGGTGAGCCATCCTGTTACAGCTATAGTAATGTGTAACTGTTTTCCTATAGTTTGTGTTCGTAATGAACCCCCTCCCCACACCAAAGGCTCAAAGTTAAATTCTTCAATAGCACCAACTCTTTTCTTCATTTTGAATCCTGAAAAAATATCAAAAACAATTTGGTAAAATTGTCAAGTTAAGTATACAATTCAGATAATCATGATAATTTACACTCTATTTGCCTTGAACTATAAAGTTATTGTTGCTTTTAATGATACAGTGTAACAATATTGTTTTACTGTTGGTTTCCAATCTTACTTATTTATTCATGTCCCTTGCCAAATAATATCACATAAAATGGTTGATGCCTGTTCAGTATCAGACACTATTGATACTGCTTCTAATTCCACCAATTGTTTTAATGCCAGAAGTTGTATTTGTATTACTGGTGAGGAAATGCAATCATAGTGCACAAGGTAATCCATGACATGACACCAATTCGAGACCATGTTGTTTTACCACAATGATAATTTGTGCTCAAATAAGTACATGCTAAAATTAATATATTTATAGTAAATGTGTGTTTACCTGCCAGACCTGCTCCAGCTACACCAAACAGGGACCCTATTATAGCAACTCCTGCTGTTGTACCTAATGCTGCTGCACCAGCACCACCTATAATAGCACCAGCACCTGCTGCCACTAGGGGTGCTGCTAGACCTCCAGTTAAACCTTATACAAAGCAAATGTGAAATGAAATAATTACTGAAACATTTGTCTCACCTTCTTATGAGAGAGAGAGAGAGAGAGAGACGACAGACAGACAGAGACAGAGAGAGAGAGAGAGAGATATTGGCATGAAGTAATAATGTTTTATGCCACGTTAAAAAGATTTATTCACTTAATGTACTTATATAAATGCTGGAATATCCAGAGAAAACCACCCACAAACCTTTTCTCACTAAGATCTTCATGAGTGGAATTCAAAACTAAGTGGTGAAAAGCACGCTTTAGACCACTTGGACACAAAGGCCTCGAGAGAAAGAAATGAAATGAAAGACATAAATGTACAATGTATACATTTACATAATTCAGTAACTGTTCCTTCCCTGAAGAATGTTTATGGTTTACCACATGTCTACTTCACTATTCAGCCAAGATTTAAAGTCAAGTATTAGGCGATGCTAATATGGGACATAACTGGTCAGTGAACTACCACTCTTCAAATCATCATGGTCACGCTCTAGTACAAAATAAGATTAGAAATACAGAAATCCACACATATGAACTAGTGTTTATGTTTATCCCAGAAATTAAATCAAAGTACTGAAGGTACTGAAGCATCAGCTAAACTGAGCAATTTGATAAAAAAAATGTGCACTTGAAACTGAGATTTGTCTAATGAATCAGTAACAAATGAAAATCATGCAAATAATAGATACTGTGATCGGGAAGCTTCTAACAACAAGTCTGCTTTTTATGCAAGTTGTTAGGTTCTAACGTATAAATATGTTACAATGGTCAAAATGGACATGACACGCAATGTTTATCAATTGAGTAAACTAAGTAATTCGCATAAATATAAATTTTAAATTTTTCAAAAACCAAGAGAGGCTACTAAAGACCCGACCCCAAATCTGAGTGAAATATCTCAAGCGTAACGGAAAAAAGTCCAGAGAAACCATCATTTTGATAAAATTCACAAAGTAAAAGGGGCATAACTCCACTAAAACGCAGTTGACTGGAAGAAAACCCAAACTGGATCTATAATCACCACCATCATCATCATTATCACTCCACATTTTGATCATCAACATGAAGATATCATCATCATCATCGTCGTCGTCATTAGCAGCAGCAGTAGAACCCATGCCATGACAATCACCACCACCATTATATTAATCATTTTCAGAAATCCTCATGTTACATCATTAATATGGTCACATCATCATCATAGCTGTTCGTGTCACATAATCATCATCATTATCAGCAGCAGCAGTACTAAATGTCATCATCATGTCACATCATCAGCATGAACACATTGGCTTTGTTATTATCATCATTATCGTGAATTATTATTATCATCGACAGCAGCAGAACTGAATGTCATCACAACCACCATCATCATCATCACCACCATCTTCTTCATCATCATCATCATCATCATCATCATCATCATCATCATACTATGGGCAGCGCTCAGCAGTACTGAATGTCATCATTGCCACCATCATCATCATCGGTAGCAACAGAACTCATGTCACCATCATAATCATCATCATAGTTCGTCAAGTCACATCGTCATCATCACCATCATCACTCATAGCAGCAGAGCTTATTTTCATCACCACCATCACTATCATCTTCTTCATCATGATAATCATTATCATCATCGGCATCAACAGAACTCATGTCATCACCATCATCCACATCATTATCATATCTCCTTGTGTCACATCATCATCATGGTGACATCATCATCATTATCATCATCATTATATCTCCTCATGTCATATCATCATCATCATGGTGACATCATCATCATCATCATCGGCAGCAGCAGAACTGAATGTCATCATCATCATTATTATTGTCATCATCTTCACCAGATCATCATGCCACATCATCATCGCCATAGTGTCATCATCACAAAAAAAACTTTCACCATGACCAGCTATTTCCCTTGACTTGCAACTGACAGATTAACCATTGTTGAAGTCATTAATTTTATTCATTGAATTCACAATTAATTTGAAAAAAAATAAAAATAAAAATAAAACCTTTGTTTTAGAAATAATTTAAATGTATTTAAAATTATTGTTGAATATATATAAATTGTCCAAGTGAGCTTCAAAAGCCTGAATTGGTATAAACCATCCTGACACAATAAGCTAATAATCTGTACCTCCCAATTACAGAAGTTGTCCAGGCAACTGTCTCTTTCAAAAAAAGTTCGTTGACAAGAATTGAGTACAAAAGGGGGAAATATTTCTGAATAGGATTAATTGAAAATTAATTGATATATTTTTTTTTTTTTAAGAGGGGGACAACTAAAATGTTACAATAAAATTACTTTGAATTTAAGAGAAACTGTAAGAGGAGTTGAGTTCACAAAGTAGGTACCCCCATTCTAATACTTGCTAAAAAGTGACTAAGTTTCAAAGTCTGGAAAAATGGAGAAAAAATCTTGAAATATTTCCATAAAGTCAGGTGCACATCTTCAATATATATATAAACATTCTGTGAAGTTTCAACGCTTTTGGTTGAAAACTGTAAGAGGAGTTGAGTTCACAAAGTAGGTACCCCCATTCAAATACTTGCTAAAAAGTGACTAAGTTTTAAAGTCTGGAAAACTGGGGAAAAAAATCTTGAAATATTTCCATAAAGTCAGGTCACATCCTCAATATATATATTAACATTCTGTGAAGTTTCAAGGTTTTTGGTTGAAATCTGTAAGAGGAGTTGAGTTCACAAAGTAGGTACCCCCATTCAAATACTTGCTAAAAAGTGACTAAGTTTCAAAGTCTTGAAAAATGGGGAAAAAATCTTGAAATATTTCCATAAAGTCAGGTGCACATCCTCAATATATATATTAACATTCTGTGAAGTTTCAAGGTTTTTGGTTGAAATCTGTAAGAGGAGTTGAGTTCACAAAGTAGGTACCCCATTCAAATACTTGCTAAAAGTGACTAAGTTTCAAAGTCTTGAAAAATGGGGAAAAAATCTTGAAATATTTCCATAAAGTCAGGTGCACATCCTCAATATATATAGAAACATTCTGTGAAGTTTCAAGGTTTTTGGTTGAAAACTGTAAGAGGAGTTGAGTTCACAAGATTGGTACCATATTTTCCCCGCCCTTAGTTTCTGTTCTACTTCACCAACGGTGCTCTAGAAATCGGAAGAACTTAAGAAAGCACAATCAGTTTTCCTCCATGTCCAGTGGCCACATTTTATGTGAAATAAAGTAACATGGCTTCATTAAAGGAAATTAAAGGTTGTAAAAACCATGGATTAAACTACTGACAACAACTTTAATCGGATATCCACTGTAAAACGATCTAATAAGGACTTGTAACAAGGTAAATAAATTTTATCTGAAAATTTTAAAACATCGTTTTTTTTCAGTTTTGTTTAGATTTTGATTTCAAGTTGTTCCTTCTTTCGATTTATTTTGTTGTTTCAAAATAAACAACTGGAAAGGGTATTTAAATGAACATTGATGATGAAATTGTCTGTCTTCGGAGACATATGGTGAGAAGTGGAGTGTGTGCGGAAGATCGGAAGTATGTAGCAGAGATTCGAGAATAAAGCATGTCGTTTTTATATTAAACTGATAACTGAAAAGGACAGGGTGTCATGATCATTTTAAAAGGGGCAAGGGTGCACTGGACTAAAAAGGTCAGTCACTACGCTATGTGAATACATTTAAGCAGGGGCATCGGGTGTCAAATGCCATGCCCCCAAACACATGGCTAATTTGCATACGAACTACGGTATCGATATCCTACACAACTTCACGAGTCACAAACGATTTATCAACATAGCCAATAACTTGTAAATAAACTTCTTCTTTCAGTTTCGTATCACATTTTTGGGAATAAGCTTTGATTTCTACTTTTTTGTTATGCATAATTTCGCTACCGGCAAACTGACAGGAATGAATTTTAATACCCAATGAAAGCGGGAAAATCCTCGTGACGTTATGATGAATATTAATGAACCAGGTCGGGATATCCCAAACACGAAATATTATTGACAATCAATTTTTAAAAAAAATATATAATTTATCATCAAATGTGATCCATGTTTGGAGTTATTTAACTTAAAAACTGTTTAATGAGCATACTTTGTGTTTATTTATCTATGTCACTTTGCGTAAATTAAAAAAATCCAATATGGCGGCGACTGTAAAACAACCACATGTACAGCACTGTAGGTCAAAAAGAAGAACGTCGGCGCGAACTGACAAGATCGTCATTTTTGTTGGGCTTTCCGAGGGGCGTATACTTCATGGATTTTTATGGTTTTTATACAAAAGTGAAGAATTAAAAATATATATCCAGCAAAAACAATTACGGACTAATACGTGTATGAATACATTTCAGATCGGCACATGTGTACATGATGAAAACATTGTTTTCGTAACTTTCCGGGAGACCCAGTCACTCAGATTAGAGTTTATACATACCTGGGATACCCTATATGGAAATTCCCGTAATTTCAGTCGAAACGAAAGATTTGATTGGCTGTCAAGGTGAAATGAGAGCGGCGCTAAATACGAAAAAATCCAACGATCGCTATAAAGCATTCAGCATGGCTGATGCTTTAAAAAAATGTTGATGCTATGTAAAACAACAGATAACCATTTAACAACTCACCAATCAGTGTCCCTCCTCCTATTGTAGCCAGTCCAATCAATGCAAATCTTTTTACTTTGTCTTTTCTTGATTTTTTCTGTTTTTCTTTCATTTCTTCCCTATTATAACAAACAAATACAATGTTCAATGATAAACCTTCCTATGCCCCTTAAGTATCCACAATTTATATCATATTTCAACTACAGCATGCAAATAAATCTCTATTAAAAATAATTAGACATTTTTTTTACTGGTAATATGATTGCTTTTGAAAATAATTTCATTCATTTTATTCTGTGAGGGAAACACAAGTATGCATATTCATACAGGAAAATCCGAACATTGAGTTTCGGAGGAACAAACAGGGTGTTCTTTAGCATACCATGCATGTCTACTATGAAACAGAGCATCAGATACAAGTGTTATGAAGGACTAATTGAAGGACTAATGTCTTTTATTTCTAAATGCTAAATACTTAACTAACATTCACTACAAATTGTCAAGTCTAAATCATACCTAGTCAGGGTTTGAACCCAATCTTTCATATTTAGAGCATGTACTCTATCACTATACATGTACCAACTGAGTCGCCATTTTTTTTTAAATATTATACATGTAGTATTTTGTTTTCCAAACTATGTCAACTACTTACAAATATTGGTGAACATATATAATGCAAATAGTTGAAACACTATGAATCACTTCATTTATTGCTACACTTTTTTAAAGTTCCAAATTTCATTCTTCTACATTCTTATTTATGTCTCCATTGAGTTACTGTCAACCCCTTTTATAAATCCTCAGTTTAAGTGAATAATATGACTTGAAAAGTATTCTTTCTATGGACATGTCTTTTGTCAATGCACTATCTTTAGATTTCAACAGTATTAGTTTACAAATGTTTTGTATGCGACAAAATGAGGTGAAACTTATGTAGGAAAAGACAGATTGAGATATTATTACGGTACATATTTGGCAAAGTTTGTGTGGAGAGTGTGATAATAAAAAAACATGTTGCTGTGGACTAAATCCCATCAGCAAGATGGGTGCAGATTAAGCAAGTGTTTGGTAAAAATTGACAAACACAACTATTGACAAATCATATTTCTAGAGTTATGCATTAAATACAAAAAAATAAATGAAATGTTGTCACTAAAAATTTAACTTTAAAAGATAATTCTGGCATGCATGCATTGTGACTAGAAAAGTATTTTGTTCAAAAATAAATTTATATAAACACATGTATAAGTCTATATATACAATATATGTACATATTATTTAGAAAATCATTTTCAAGAAAATACTAAATACTGTAAACAGCTGCAAAAACTAAAATTTTTAAGAAAGTACAAATTAATTTAAAACAACACAGATCATGCTCAAGATGTGTGCATGTATATCCTATTAATCAAAGTAATGATATTGCTGAAAGTAAAAACAACATAAAAATCAAAGTATTGACACTGCTGAAAGTAAAAATATCATAATAAATGACAACATTGAACTCAAATAACTTCTATGTTTCTAGTCTAAGTTACCTCATCCTTCTTTGCAAGATAAAGTTAACATAATAAATTAATATCCAACGAAAAATATTTCACTGCATATGATGTGTGTTTGACTGGGTTGAATTTACTGTTTAAGAGATTTCTCATGCTTGAATTTCTAAGGCGAACTATGAGTTTGATGCCAAAGGTTTGATTTAAATCAGATTTCAAACATACCACAAAACATTTAAAAGATTTTGTGATAGTTAATTAAATTGGTTGAGTGGAGTTTTACATTTCAGTCAATTATTTCACTTATAGCAAGACATAACCAGCTACATGTTCATGTTATATTGCAAACATTTATACCCATCCAGTGTGCTTACAGCAATGAGAAGATAAGCAAGGATGTGTTTAATCCTGCAATGTTCATTCTAGAAGGGACCAAGAGGTCATTGATCCCTTAAATTGCCAAAATACCCCATTGTCATTGTTAAGGCCTAAGTGGGCCATAGTTAATATTAAGTGAATGTAAAATTATTGATGTTATTGTGTTTTAAAAGAAATTTTTTCAAAATGGTCCCATCTGAAAAATACTTGATTGACCACTGATTCTGTCAATTTTATCATAATGATAGGATTAGCTGTGGTTTTCTGTCACACCTGTTATCGTATGGTGCAAGGTTTAATACAAAAAAGCATAATTCTGATTTCTAAATGTAGATTGTTATTTCCTTATTCCAGTCTTGACTAGACCTCTTTAGGTTCTTTCACTTATGGAACAAGCACTCTATCAACTGGTCTATTGCAATGGTTGCCAATTTAACAGAATCTTTAAATATATTACTCTTTAAAATCCAGTACACTTACTGCAAGAAAGTTTGTCAGTTCACTTGCCAAAGGTTGATGGTTTTCTTTGGGAACTCTGGTTTCCTCCTCCCTTCCAGAACTGACAACTTCGATTTATGTGAAAAAATCTTGACTGAAGGGTTAAACACTATCACTCTATTCCTATCTTGTATACTTACTCAGACATAGAATATTGTTGTGCTTCTAGGGTTTCAGCCATTATTGTTTCTACATCTTCTAAATGTTCCCAGCTTACTCTTAACTGCCAAGCCATGTACTTAATTAATACCCTCATACGTGAATCATAGCAACCTTAAATCAAAATGATAATGTGAATCATAGCAACTAAATAAAACTGATAATTATCTATAATGATTCCTGAATTAAATTTATCAATGAAATAAATAACATCAGTGTTTTAAGACAATAATCTTCATTTAGTAACAAACCGTTCTTTGTTGTTTATCAATATTACACCTTGGGTATTTTGCTCTAAAAATGTTCTATAAATTAATTTTGCTTGAACAGATTTTAGCCCATTAGATACTTTTAGGCAGTAAACAAAATGAAAACCCTCTTCCTATTTAAAAGGAGAGTTTTTAGTTTTGTTGAAAAGATAAGTGAATGAAATTTCATCAAATTGAAACTTTGAATAACTGGTTCCATATTTTTTTACAACTATTAAACAATATTACAAACAACTTTTAAACTCAATTGTTTAAATATTGATTTCAAGGACTAAAGTCTATCAGTTTAATTTTTTTTAATTTGTTAAGTTACATAAATAATTTCAAAGAAAACATACCTTTGGCTATTGCCAATGTCACCATGTCTGTCACTAAAGGGAGACCACTATTGTCTAGACATTCCTCTTTTAAAACTGTATCAACAAAAGGTTTCGGATCATCTAAACCATGGCCACACATTATAGCTTCTACGGAACTGCTTACCTAATAATGAAATCACATGAAATAAGCTGTTACTTAGTAACAAAAAATCACCAATATTCTAAGATGTGTCTTAAGCCACAGAAGTCAAGACATAACTCTATACACATAAGCCACACATGAATTTTGGTCAGTAAAAATACCTGCAGGTGACAATATTTGAACAAAATAGATAAGGATCTGCTGCAATTATCTAAAATATATTTCTAAAACATGTTATTGTATCTGTATAGTGAGTGTTCAATGTGAGTATTTGAATATTGAATTGAGTGTGAGAAATAATTCAAAGTTTAAAACATAAAAAGATTAAGATATATGTTATAGTTTTGAAATGATATTAGAGGTGATGACAAAGCTACTTCTCTAGGTATCCATATTTCTTACTTGATCTGGCACCTGCAGGTGTTCAAATATCATCTGCAAGGTAGTTTTCTTAAACTCGCTGAAACATAAAATAGTCACATTGTATAAACTAAGTAAATTCATTTTTCTTGTGTGTAGACGGTTACTTCAGACCTGTGTCTAGATTGAACCTGAATGTCTGATTGACTTATTAATTGATTGATGATTGATCACTGATTGATGAAGTGCTTGCATGCTTGAAAAAAGGATCAATTACTTGTTTGCATTCTTGCAAAATTGATTGATTGATTGATTTTGATTGATTGATTGATTGATTGATTGATCGATCGATTGATTTATCAACATGCATAAATGGGTAATTCAGAAGTTAATTCAGAGAAATAAAAAAGAATGGAAAAAAAAACATAATTCATACAAACTTAAAATTTCAAACATACCTGTGCCATTCATCTTCAAACAGGTGGTATAGTGATATTGCACATAAAGCTGAATACGAGTAAGAACCAACATCTGATAATCTTGATGACACAACTGTAAAATATATTATATAAATATTTATCAAGACATAAAAAAAAAGAAATTAAATGCAACTGAAAATACATGTGCACATTATCTGGTAAATCAGATACAACTCAAGAATAAGATACAATACATATTGGGTCCTTTAGATTTTGGACAGGCACTGTAGATAAGTATCCCAGTACTTCAAACTAGGTTTAAAAATAGCATGATACATTAATTGCAGCTGTAGAAATTTAGTCAATTACATTTGTAAGAGAGTTAGGGCTCTCTAATTCTGGTAGTACTTAATACCAATGAACATTTATGTCAGAAGCTTTAGAATCAGTGGCCTCAAGGCTAGTTTCTTTCAGAATGGTTTACTGTTTCAGTGTTTCTGGTTACATTGGCTGTTTTCAAGTATATTTTTCTTTTCTCTCTCTCTCTCTCTCTTTCTGATGATGATGATGATGATGATGGTAATGAATCAATGATGGTTGTGGTGGTGGTGGTTTTGTGTATGTTTGTGCTGATTTCAAAATACTCATAAGAAAATTTCAATTCATCTGTCGTGGCTTTGTGGTGTTGACTTAAAATATGTAGGAAATTAATTTGAAATATGACACTAGCGACATTAAATTCTTTATTATCGCTTATACACGTATTGAAAGTTGATACAACTTATAAACAACGGCAATGTTGTTTAAAGAAACATTTCTATATATACCATTTTTTGTCATAGTTCCTTGACTTTGTGAATCATACAGGTTTTGTTCCTTGTCAACATCAGGTGGCTTTTCTGTCATGTTTTTGTGGAAGGGGTATCCCAAAATGACGTCATTTCTAAACCTTGAACGGGCACCTGTTCAGTGAACTTCCGATTGGGAGAAAGATCAACTTCCGGTTGATATATTATTGATGTTGCTAAGAAAGAGAAGTAATTATTCATTTTAAAGACCCTTCAAAAAACAAGACAATCAAGGCAATGTTTCACATTCCCTAAGCCATGAAACAGATTTAAAATTAAAACAAGAACTTAATTTTTTAATCGGATGAAGGGTCATAATCCAAGATTATTTGAGTCATCAAAATAATCAGTTTGTATTGCACCATTGATTGTAAAGAAAACAACTTCTCTTCACGCATGGTTGCGTATATTCCAGGTGAATGAATATGCATTAACGTCATATAAATAGACCTTGTAAAACAGGTCCCATTCATGTATTATTTCCATTGTTAATTATATGTATATCTTATTTATAAAAGAAATTGAGTTGGCCGGGTACTTGGTATGATCAGGGTATTTGGTATGATCAGGCCGGTAGATTGTGACACTTTTAATTTCTGATGTTAGTTTATTATAAAAAGTTTACTTTGGGAGATAAATAATCTGTTTATTCTGATAACTGACATTGTAATTAGCTGGATTTTAGTTTTGATTTACCTTATAAATCTTTATGTCTGCTCATAGAAAAATTCTGTTAAAGACTGAACAGGGTCAAAGAAACATGACAAGGACCCCAAATAATCGACAAGATGCTGTGTCTAGGAAAAGAGAAGAGAGGGCTAAACGAGAAGCTTACAGGAGAGAACGAAAGATAGAATCATATCTGGCTGATGATGAAAATTTTCCAAGTTTTTCAGCACAACTGGCAAAGATTGGGTTACAGTTGAGGGACATTCCAGGTGATGGGTAAGTAAAATCTTATATCTTCAGAAATATGAATTTGACATAGAACTTTGAGTCACGTGTTAAAGGTTACAGAAAAATGTGATTTTTATTCTAATATATTATACTGAAAATATATATAGCTACCGGTAGTCTATGTGAATACAGTTACTCATATTTGTTATATTATTGTTAATTCTTTGTGAGTATTTTAAACTGAGATGTTTTGAATTGTTTGACAGCTTCAACTCCAAAAACCTTTTCAGTTTTTAGTGAAATGTACTTCACACAAAGACTATAAAATAGGTTACAAGTGTTAGCAAGTCTTTGTGTAACAACTATGAATAGTTTGAAATTGATCAATGAATACATCTATATACTTGTACATTTTAAATACAGAGCAAATGAATTGAAATCCAAATGTAGAACAAATTTTGATTTCCCAAAATATTTCCTACAAACTAGGTTACAGTAATGATCAAAAGGGGTACATGACTATTATGTCTATATTGTAATTTTCTTTTTATTTGTGCATTTACATGGTCTAAAACAAAGATGTACAGTGAAAAGGTCATATAAAAGCATTGCAATGATAGCATATAGTCAACTTTATAAGCATGGAAATAATACACACTGAGGTGCCTAGTCCCATATATTCTTTCCCTTCTGTTGTTTCTTTAGTTTCCCATGGTCCCATGTAGGAAATATCACCCAAAATTCCCTTGCATGGACAACAGTGCCAGTCAACCACTTTAGATAGCCTCACTGTCTACGAACTGTAATAGGAAAGAGAGAAATGGAAGTCGGACCAAGGATCAAACCCAGGACCTCCCAAACTATAGGGTAGTCCAGGGATCAAACCCAGGACCTCCCACACTATAGGGTGGTCCTCTGCCAACTGAGCTACACAGACCACTAAAACACACACATACTTTTAACCATATTCAAATCTTGCAAAGAACTTTCTTTTATACCAATATAACCACACTGTCAGTAGAATACCCTTATGATTTCTCCCCAGCAGCTGTCTGATTTTTTCCATTTTCAGAAAGGGTAGTTTACCTCAAAATGAAATTAATCCCTGGATGGACTACAATAGTTTTGCAAGTGAGCTAGAGTGTTAATCTTGCAGACAAATCTTATCTTTTCTGATTTCCTAGTCTTTCTTTATTTTGCCTTACAATTTCTTATATGTTTGTTTACAGTTTTACTATTTCCGTAATGACTACTAGTATTAGTTGTAAAATTTTATGACCTCAGAACAAGTACCGGGGTATACAGAAACTTTGGAAAACCAGTTTATCTGGACACCATAAAATGGCTATATACATGTATCTAATATGTATAAATACAAAATCTTAAGGTTTCAACAAATTTAAAATGATATTAGTAGGTAAATTTCCAAAATTTGTGAAAATAAAATCTTTTTAAAATATTTTTTCACAAATATGCTCGAATATGGTAGGTTACTTTTGAAGAATTTCTCAGAATTATTAGCCAATGTGGATTTTGTTAATCTGGAATGGAAACATATATGTTTTGCATTTGGTTAAAAAAACAATGTAATTTTACTCATATTTATAATTATAAAATTGTCAACTTCAATGTTTGTCTATTACCAAGTTGTCTAAATATCTTTATTAAAAATGAAAAATTTAAGGTCTTGGAAGACCTGTGTGATTGGTTAGTTCGTTCTTTCAAATTCATGTTTCAAAGGCCATGGGGTTGAGTCATAACTGGTTTGCATGGTATATGTTCTTGAGCATGACAGCATTTTTCACCCAGCAGCTTTATTAATGGGTTCAAATGAAAATGATCATTATTGTTTAACGTTTGGTTGACTTGTGTACCATCCAGTTGGAAGTCATTTTATAACACTAAAATGTGTAAAAACACTGTCCCTAGTTTCACAGTTATTCCTAAACTAAATACAGATGTAATAAGGTTGACATTTGACCTATATGCACCTAAATTTGGTATGCAGCATATTGTCTCATGTCAATTCACATTTGTGCCAAGTTTGATCAAAATCATAGACATGGAAGATATGGAACAGAAATAATATATACAGACAAACAGACTTACATACAGATGGACAGGGTGTTTCATATTCCTATAATATATATATATATATACCGTAATCCTTCTATGTATTCGGACCCTCTATGTTTTCGGACACCCCAATTTTGAAATTTCAATAATTTTCAAATTTCCTCTAATTTCGGACGGCATTTTTTTGCCTCTAAATCCGGACACGATTTTGCTGGAATTCACCCGGAACAAGCAATACATATCGCTTATAATTAATATTTAATAAAAACAAGAAGAAATGTTGTTGTTTTGTTGTTAACTTACATTAGAATTTGTTATTTTTATGTGTTTGTTGCGTTGTGTATTTGCGTGATGGAGTCATGATTGTAACTTTGAGGACAAGTATTTTACGATGTATTTACGTTTTTAATGTAAGCTGAATATAGCCATACCTGTATTAAGTGTTTTAATATTCTTTGAAAGTGAAAGTTGATCGAAATTAAAAATCGTGGCTAAGAAACATCAATCCAACATCAAAGACATTTTTTCAGGAAGTGACGTTATCAATGAATTTCATTGGATGAGAAACTTGTGGAATCCCTTCTGATTCAATGCATGTCAACTATGGGAATTCCCGATCCTCTGATACTTTCATTTGTCTAAAAACGGAAAGATGGACATTACGATGTATTTATTGTTTTTCCTAAGATTAAAATTGTTTGAAATGTGAGTTAAAACAATGTATTTGTAAACTATTGTGTTCTGTGAGTGGTAACATCGATTTTTAAAGAAAACCTATATTGATCACGGCGAACCCCATTCATACATGTCCTTGTTCTTAATCGTACAAAATGTGGAATTTATTGACTGAAAAATATTCTTGACTATAATTAATTATAAAAATTTTGACCGTAGACAGTGACAGAAGATGAAGTGGGGTAACGGTGAACCTCAAATGGTGGGAACTACTGACAAAAATAACGCGATTTGCTTACAAAAAATGGCGTCCTTCGATGTGTATTACACATTGGATCATGATTATTGGTCAACAAACACTTCAAAAAACGACTTTTTTTGTGAAATAAACAACACAAAAGGTAATTTCAACATGAACTTTATTTGAAAATTGATATTATAGATGAAATTCATGTGCGTATCGACGTTGATAGTGTCTTGCATTACCGGGAGGGCAGCGAGACATATTATCGGCTCCTAAATATCGGACAACTCTAAATATTCGGACACCCCCATTTTTCCAAGTGTATAATTTTCATATTTCCTCTAAATTCCCGGACACTTGAAAATGAAATTATTAAAATTCGTCCGAATACATAGAAGGCAGGCGCGTAGCTGCCTTAAGGCAAAAAGGCTACTGCCTACATAAAATTTTCCTGGTAATATATAAAAATTTATATAATACCAGATATACACATAAATCCTGAAGCCGTACGTTGTTGTTATTAAAATTATAAATAAACTAACAAGAAATCCGCTAGTCGGTGTTTTTATATGATTTTGTCGAAAACTGGTCCAAAATTATAGGGTCATATTTATGTACTGATCGACTATTTAAAGCCTGTTTACTTAAGCCAAGTGCTTAAGCACTTAAGTACGGTCGGCTATTTAGTTAAGCGTTCTTATGAATCCGATCGGAAGCTAAAGTTTTAGACGCGGGGAAGTTTAAATGTAAAATGGAGAAGAGAAAGAAAAAAGAAACTCTAACCATAGACAGGTTTTTCAAAACAACTAGTGAAAACCTGGATACAAGCAACAATGAGACCGAGGATTATGAAGCCGAGACAGAAGTCGAGATGAAAGCACCTGCCAGTACCACACCTTCTAAACCCAACCAGCCCCCATATCCAGACATTGCTGCCATAAAATATACGGAAATATCAGAGACAGAAAAAATTTCGTTAATAAAAGATCAGTGGAAAGAAAGCCACCTATTTGATTTCCCCGCTAGGTATATTCCTCTATATTGTTTAACGCCAACTCAAGAATATTTTACTCTTACGGGGGGACCTGTTATAGGTGGTGGAGAACCACCGACCGTTGGTACAGGGGTAGGGAAACAGGTAAACCTTTCTCAGATAAGGCGTGGCCCGGATTTGAACTCGCGACCTCAGTGCTGAGACACGATGTGATTACTGGCACTCCCATATGTATACTGTTGGTCATATTCACACACACACACACACACACACACACACACGCGCGCGCGCGCGCGCGCGCGTAGACTAGGAGCCGCTGTGGCCGAGTGGTTAAGGCATACGCCTTCAAACCCGTACTAGAGTCCGGTCGTACTGGTTGGCTTGACGTCATTATAATGCAACCGAGTGCCATGCAGTGTGGAACTGCGACCTCGAGTGTCAGTGAACTAGCATTATAAAAGTCGCCCAGTGTGCAAAAGGAAGATCACGCACACTTGCGCACCACATGAACTTGAGAAAGATTAATCCTTGGGGGTTATAAAATAGTTGATCGTCGAGAATAGCTGAAAATTGTATGATGCGACATCAAACAGCATTCACCCTATCAACTAATCACGCGTACAAGAGAGAGAGAGAGAGAGAGAGAGAGAGAGAGAGAGAGAGAGTAATATAGGCCTTTAGGCGAAACTTTTAATTGAAAGCAGTTTTCTACAACTAGAAAATTAGTTTTAGTGCAAATATGAAACTACTATGTAGAAAATGATAAAAAATTTAATTTTATTGTGTTTATTTTTTATGATATTTGAAATATAAAACGGTAGCCAGGTATTTTGAAACGCCCTTAATTAATAAATTCCATAATGAAAAATAAACCCTTTTGAATATTATTGTGCCGAATATGCAGATATTTCGGAAATATATTCCTCACTAGCGACACTAGAGGCCAAAATGTTCATAGGAAAACTAAACAAAATTATGATTGAGCGAATAAAACCTAAAGTACCTGCATGGGTCATACATAAGACTTTAAACTTTGAGATAATGCTTCCTCGCCTGGCGCTCGCATTAAGAAGACAGAGTATCGACTGGTTCACTCGGTGTCAGTATAATGTGACTGGGGGAGTGGTGCGCTTGTCTACGGCTTACTGACTCGGAGTGCTAGCACTTTAAAGTCGCCCTGAAAGCGCGCTAGTACAAGGCAGACCATAAAACACACTCGCATATGAAATTCGTTAGAGATTAATGAAACTTGTTCTCGTCGCGAATAGCTGAAAAAAATGGCTGATGCGACATTAAACAACATTACACCACCACGCCACCACTGGGTTAATGATACCCTAAGTACTTTTCTTTAATTCCTTCTCAGAATATAGTATGCTGAATTACTAGAATGAATGACGAATGGCTGATTGAATCAATCGATCAATTTCCTCGATTTGGAAATCAACCAACTTGGATATACGCACGCACACGTGCACACACGCACGTAGACTCACATACACAGTAAGACAAACAACAGTTTATTTTATTTTTATTTTCAGTGTATTTGGTGGTCAGAAGAGGAAGCTGTCACATCAGTGGTTAAGAGAGAACCATTGGCTTCGTTACTCGCCTTCGCTTGATGCGCTTTATTGTGTTTACTGTTGCCTTTTTGGAAACAGAGACTCCCGTGAAAAGACCTTCATCCACCCAGTTAGAGACTGGAAAAACTTGTCGGCTCTTATAAAACGGCATACTGCCAAAGGGGGTCAGCATGATGGATGTGTCGATGCCGGTGAATCCTATCTGTTGATTCAAGAACAGAAAAAACCCTCAATACGATCTTCAGTTTCTTCACAGCATGAGCAGGACGTGGCTAGAAATAGACACAGTTTAAGAAAGATTATTGAAGTTATTATTTTATGCGGCAGACAAAATATTCCTATCCGTGGGCACACCGAGGAGAAGAGTAATTTCATGGCAATTCTGCAGTCTTTTGCAAAAGACGACCCACTTTTATCTCAACATCTGGCAATTCATGACAAGAAGGCTACTTACACATCTCCTGATATTCAAAACGAAATAATAAAATTGTGTGGAGATCATGTCAGGGACACAATAGTCCAGTCTTGCAACAATTCTCCTTGCTTTGCCGTAATTGCGGATGAAGCCACAGATGTTTCTACCAGGGAACAAGTTTCTTTATGCATTCGTTTTCTTGACAGCAAAGATGGCATTTTGTATGTTAGGGAAGAATTTATAGGCTTCATTCATACAGTCAGTCTAAAAAGTGAGGCTTTAGCACAAGTTATACTAAATGCACTTCAAGATAATGGACTAGATATAACTAAGATCAGAGCCCAGTGTTATGACGGAGCCGCCAATATGGCAGGTAAAAGGAGTGGCGTGCAAGCACGAATTCGACAGATTGTACCTCTTGCATATTATGTGCACTGTAAAGCACATTGTTTGAATCTTGCCTTGGTACACAGTAGTAAGGAGGCTTGTGTGCGCACAATGATGTCGACAGTGCAAGATATTGCTTTTGCCTTTGAGTACTCATCAAAAAGACTAGAAGCATTCTCGGACGAATTACAGTCAGACGATAATACGAAAGATCAAATGGAGAACCGAACAAAGCTTCGAACGCTATGCGAGACTCGTTGGTCGAGTAGAGCGGATGCCCTTTACACGTTTAAAACTGCCTTTCCAGTTATAGTACACGCACTTGAGGCACTACAGGATGACGGTGATGACAAAGCTGGTCAGTTTTTAGCAGCTATATTGAGGTTTGATTTCATAATCACTCTTGTGGTTTCTGAGCACGTACTCAGTGGCACAGTAGCTCTAACTAAGTTCCTTCAAAAGCCCGAATGCGATCTGTTGGAAGCTGTAAAAGAAGCTAAAGTAGTGATTCAGCGGTTACGAGATGAACGCAACGATCCACTTGTCTGGGATGAATTGTATACACGTGCCATAGATATAGCCGCGACGTTCAACATACAGCCAGACGTCCCACGACGCATAGGGAGACAACAGCACAGAGCCAATTATGCAGTTCAGAACCCAAAGGATTACTGGCGAGTTGCCGTCTTTTATGTATTTGTTGACCATCTGACACAGGAAATCGACACACGTTTACTACAGAACGAAGAACGTTATAATGCAGAGTATCTTCTTCCAGTAAAAACACGTTTCTTAACACCAGACATGGCTCTCCGAATCTACAATACGTACAAAGAGGACCTTTCTTCCGATGTGGATTCCTTTAAAGACGAAATTTCTAGATGGACTGTAAAGTGGAGGGATTCAGATGCCAAACCAAGCAAGTTATTGGATACTATCAACCACACAAGTTGCAATTTGTATCCTTGCATTTACAAAATATTTAGCATATTATTAGCAATGCCAGCTTCCTCTGCAACTGCCGAACGTTCCTTCAGTGCGATGCGACGAATCAAAAACTTTCTAAGAGCAACAATGGCTGATGAACGACTGTCTGGATTGGCAATGATGCATGTCCATAGAGAAATACCAATTGACACGGATGTTATTATTAACACATTTGCAACCCAAAAAGATAGGGTTCTTGATTTCATTTAAGAGGCGTTTCCATAAGTGTTTTCAGTCAATTTTCGTTGAATTCAGTCAACGGACGAAGAAAGTGTTGCTTTATAAAATTGATTTCTCCCTTCTTTTTAGCTTGATAGTTTATTAAACAGTTTTGTTTGGCAATTTAAGACTCTTTTCTTTTTGTCTTAATATTTAAGCGTTGGAATTGATATAAATTCTATACCAAACTTTATTCATATATTGATAGTCAGAAGCCCCAAAATGCAGGAAATTGAGTCGATTTTACAAAAATTTTCCGGGGGGGCATGCCCCCGGACCCCCCTAGAAGATCGCGGCTTCGCCGCTCAAAATTAGCCTACACATTCATTTTTTATCAGCTACGCCCCTGGAAGGATTACGGGTAAGTTATGTTTCACTGCTAATTTCTTATCATTTTCATTTTACATACTGGTACCGGAAAATTCATTAAATCAACTCTTATATAATAAACAGACAACTTTATGGGAAATCTTATCACATTTAAAACAGATTTTCATCACCTTTTTTTTCTTTTTTAAGAATCTTAAATCTTTCTCATCACAAAATTTCGCACCCTTGCTGTGAAAATTTAATTACATTTTTTTTCACACAATAAGTAAATTGTGTGTATCCTAATCTAGATCTACCTTGTAGGCCTAAGTGAATACACAGGCAATTTTTTGCTTATTCATGTACAGTACTGGTATTTGTATTTTACAAAAATTATTCTTTGATATACCCGGTAATAAGTGTGAATTTTTATTTTTTTAAAGAGAACAGCCTTTTTTTCTCTCATTGTGATGAAGGAATGAAGACTAGAAGTAGGTGTTCCATTGTGTTGACATTTACTGGGTATTTTAATTTTACTTTAAGTGTTCAAATCTACATATTTTACCATTATGTGAAATTATTAGTAGCCAAATTTTCAAAATTTGTGAAAATATAGTCACTCTTAAGATTTTTTAACAAGTTTGCTAAACTAGATTACCCTTTGAAAGAGTTACTCAGAAATTAGTTGCTGTTGATTTTGGCTAACAGAAATAGAAACCTAGCATTACAATGGCAATTAAGACATAATTATAAGCAATTCTTATTTCATTGTATATTGGTACCTTTTGATGCACTTGTTAAAATGCCAGATAAAATTTTGAATACTAAATATGTCAAGAAAATATGTGAAAAAGATGATACATGATATGCCTATACATGCTATGTTGGTAGTACCACTTTTATGCAGTATTATCTGATATTTGATTATCTAGTCTGTGATGTAAAATTTTAATATACAGTCTCCTGTGTCATGCACATGCGGGTACCTGATAGACATGCGATATATGTAAAACTGCAGTCACATTGTCCTTACTTATCCATGCATTGCAGTGTGTAGGTGTTAGGATCAATCTATAGCTTCAGCACTTTAGGATCAGTCTTTAACAGGTGCATTGTCTGTTGTGCAGTTTTGTGTGTTTTTTGTATGATTTTATAAAGCTTAAGTCTTTAACAGAATACCTAATAACTTATAAGATACACAATAGAATCGCATCAGGTAGAGATCTTTAATATACATGTATATCATTACAGGTATGTTTACCTGTACCTGTAAATAGCTAAATACATTGTACAGTATGTCCCCCCCCCTTTCCCTGTACCCGTTTACAGATTAGATAACAGAGCCTCTCATTGACTACCAGAAGATTCAAAACTTCAAATCCTGCTCAGGACATATCGTAATGCAAGAAAGTCTTTCAGTTTGCTTGACATAAGAACGTTAGATTTACCATGTTATACAAGATAGACAATGGACTTGTTGTCATCATCATAAAGAACAGACTGTTACCATCTAGAGGAATCAGGTGCACCACTCTTCTCATGGCAAGTCACTACAGCTCCTAACCTGCCGAACTGACACTAGGAAGATTTCCTTCTTCCCAAGGACAGTGCGGAACTGGAATGTCTTGCCTTCATACATCACAAATGTAGCTACCAGTACACTTGAGGACTTCAGGTCTCTAGTGTCCAAATTCCATTAAATCATTTTGATTATATAATTTTAACCATGTGAAGTTTCCTGGATTTGTGCCACTCCTGCAAATAACAGTATCTTAAAGTAGTTGAAGTAAGTTATTATTCGGAAAAAGAAGGTTATTATCCAGGAGAAGAATGTTGATGGGTTTTCTCTGGGCACACTGGTTTCCTCCACCATCCATAAAATAAGTGAAAGAATCTTGACCAGGGCCTTACTTTGCTCTACTCCTCTTTAATCACTGGTATGTGAAGTTCAGTTAATACACTGTCGCTCAGTAAAATGAATATATAGTGAGTTTCATATATTGCTGCTTCCAACACCAATCTTTTGGAGTGACCAACATTCAACATCATAGCATGAAACCAGTTTACCATAAGATTTTTCTCAGATTTTTCATACTGTGGTACTCAGAAATTTTGTTTCTTGAAGTGGTTTTGTAGCAGTAATACTTTTTAGCTCACCTGAGCCAAAGGCTCAGATGAGCTATTGCAATCTATCACCGTGCGTCGTCCGTCGTCCGTCGTGCGTAAACTTTACATTTTAATCTTCTCCTCCAAAACTACTGAGCCATATTTGATGAAACTTAGTGATTATCATGCCTGGGTAACAGCCTTTCAAAATTGTGTTCGGGGTTTGGCCACGCCCAACAAGATGGCCGCTGTTACTAAAAATAGCAAAAAGACAAAAAAATCTTCTTCTCTGAAACCAAAAGGTGCAGGCAAATTTTGATTGGATATTTGGATTCAGCATACCTAGGAACATTAAAATTGTGTTTTTCATGAAAATTAGACGAAAAATAGGTTACGCGTTTTTTGCGTAAAATTATGTAATTTTTAAAATGAGACATTTATTGTTATAACTTCATAACGGCTGAAGATAATTGTATGGAGTTTTCACTGTTGATCTTGTCTTGCAATTTTCTTCCAATTGATGTCAAGGTCGAAGGTCAAGGTCATGTCCCAGTTTTGACCTTTGATAAAAAATGCTATTTTTTTAACATTTCTTGTGATAATGGCGTAGGATTTTCAGTTATTTGTAGGTATTGACATGACGATCATTTTGATACATAGATCAGGGTCATGGGTTCAAAGGTCAAGGTCACAGATGTCCAAGAATACCAAAATAGTTAATTATCTGCAAAACTATGAATTTTTTGTATAGGCATGTATATCTGAATATTGTAGTAATGGCACAATGGTCATTTTGATATATGAATAAAGGTCATGGGTTCAAAGGTCAAGGTCACAGATGTCCAAGAATACCAAAATAGTTAATTATCTGCAAAACTATAAACTTTTTGTATAGGCATGTATATTGGAATATTGTAGGTATTGGCCTAACGATCATTTTGATGTATAGATGAAGGTCATAGGTTCAAAGGTCAAGGTCATAGATGCGAACGAATACTTAAATGGTTAATTATCTCAAAAACTATCAACTTTTTGTATAGGCATGTGTATTGGAATATTGTAGGTATTGGCCTAATGATCATTTTGATATATGAATGAAGGTCATAGGTTCAAAGGTCAAGGTCATAGAATTGAACGAATACTTAAATGGTTAATTATCTCAAAAACTATAACTTTTTGTATAGGCATGTATATTGGAATATTGTAGGTATTGGCCTAACAATCATTTTGATATATGAATGAAGGTCATAGGTTCAAAGCTCAAGGTCATAGCTGGGAACGAATATTTAAATGGTTAATTATCTCAAAAACTATAAACTTTTTGTATAGGCATGTATATTGGAATGTTGTAGGTATTGTCCTAACAATCATTTTGATATTTGAATGAAGTTCATAGGTTGAAAGGTCAAGGTCATAGATGCAAACTAATACTTAAATGGTTAATTATCTCAGAAACTATAAACTTTTTGTATAGGCATGTATGTTAGAATATTGTAGGTATTGGCCTATCGATCATTTTGATATATGAATGAAGGTCATAGGTTCAAAGGTCAAGGTCATAGACGCGAACGAATACTTAAATGGTTAATTATCTCAAAAACTATAAACTTTTTGTATTGGCATGTATATTGGAATATTGTAGGCATTTGCACAACAATCATTTTGATATATGAATGAAGGTCATAGGTTCAAAGGTCAAGGTCATAGATGCAAACGAATACTTAAATGGTTAATTATCTCAAAAACTATAAACTCTTTGTATAGGCATGTATATTGGAATATTGTAGGTATTGGCCTAACAATCATTTTAATATACAGATGTTTTAGCTGTTTATAAATAATATTTGTAGCTAGACTTTAAATATGTTATATATAGCATACTTATATAATAATTATTATAATTAATTTGCAAAAATACTTGCATATTATTGGCCCTTACTGCTGAAAATTTTGATATTCTCTTTTATTAATGTCATTGACCATTGAACCTCTGCATAAGATATGTACTCTTCCTCAGGTGAGCGTTAAGGCCCATGGGCCTCTTGTTTTATTACAAAATACATGTAATCTTGTGAATATTGTTGAAGCACCAATACCATTTATCCACCAGTCTGACCTTTTTCATCATTCTCTCCAAAAAAAAAAAAAAAAAAAAAAAAAAAACAGAATTACAGATTTTCAATTCGGCGTTTATTTGCCAATTCAGTGATTTTTAGCCGATTTCGGCGATTTTTTGGGCCCTGCTCCAAATCATTATTACTTACACTTTTCTCTTTACATATGATTTATAATGATCAAAAAGACATTACATTTACATTAAACCAAAGCGACTCCCTCTCAGGAAAAAAACTGTTATATATAAATATTCTATATTCTTATTTAATGTTACATGTACTCTTCATATCATTCAGTTGGATAGTCTTCAATTGGAATTTAAAATATGTGTTGTTCTGTTTTACATATAAGTAAAAACTCTTTTGATTTTTTCTCTGAAATTTTTAATACTTTTTAGCACTGCTTTTTACAGACATTTAAGTCGGCTCATTGGATGTCTGGTAAATTTGCTAATTTGAATGCAATACATGTAGGCTTTAATGTGAAATATTATTAATTTGTGTACTGACCCATGTGACCCGTCAAGTTTTAAGTTTCATGTCAGTAAACTTTGGAATGAATTAAAATTTGTTTAGATATGCATTGTTAAACACCTTACTTAGTGGGTCTAACATAAATTCTTAGCTTTATGCAAGGAATTTAACTTTCCTTAAAAAGCTGTTCATTGACGAAATTTATGAGTAATTTTGGCTTGTTACCAAAATAAATATAAAATACCTACAAGTGTTTTACCATACCCTATAAGGATTTGAAAATGTATAGAATAGACCTACATTTCACATGTTCTGTTTGTATATATATACATGTATAACTCTTATATAGTCATCGTTACAATGTACATTTACTGTGTATATAAAACTCCATATACCTGGTAGTTACATCCTTACATGCATATGAGGGTGCTTGGTGGCCAAGTGGTTCAAAGCACAATCATTTACAGATGGCAGCACCTTTAACTGAGTAGGTTAAAATCCTGCTCAGACAGATCCTAGTTAAAAAAATCTTGTCAGTTTCCTTGCTGAAGGTTAGTTTTTTCTCCAGCACTCCAGCTTCTTCCACCATCCCAGAACTTATCATCTCTATCTAAATAAAGAATCTTGACTGAGGCGTAAAACACCATCACTCCACTCCACTTGGTATCCATATTTCTTCTAATATTATTTGTTTGTTTCTTTTGTTTATTGTTTCATATTCTTGGTTGTGTTGGAGCCCTATTGCCAAGTACATGTTACAGCTACAAATTGGTTTCTTCTATTATATTAAACCTCTGTGTTTGGGAGGTCTAAGTTCTAATTCTAGCCAGGTTTGGCCAAGACTTGAAAATAGGTAGTCACTAGTGACTGTTCTTTAGCCAAGCATTTGACATTTAGAAATAAAATTACAGAGTCCTTCGGAAGAGACCTTTAAAACAGATTCTATGTGTCATGGTAGACATGTCATGATAAAAAACATCCCTTAAAATTGCCCTGAGTGCACTGCACTGCAAAGGACAAAATTTCTGCCTCTTCACCTTTAGCTGGTTATGTCTCAGTATAAATAAAATGTTCTTGGCCGAGATGTAAAACCCCATTTAATCAATAAATCTTCTATTGAATTAACAATAACTCACAATCGTCTAATAATTGTCTAGTTAGGAACCAGTGAGAGATAAACATGTAATCAGGCAGGTTAAATTGGGTAATGATCTCCCTTTATATATATGATGGTAATCCATGATTTATGATCAATCGATAGATAACATAATACAAAACATTAATATTTTATTGCAAACCTAGATACTGAGTTACCTATCATGTGGTAAAACATGTGTTATATACATGTATATGTACATGTAGAAATGCAAGGTCAGCACCAATGTTAAACCAATTGTTGACCGATAAATTATTAATTACAAGACGTACTGACTTCACCGACTTCTGTGATTAAAATGGATGCTTATTATCTCTAGAACTGATTGAAAGTTGGTTGTAGCAAATTAGCAATCAGGGTAATTTTAAGTCATTGCTACAAACTAAAACATTGATTTGGATTTAGAATTTTTTTAATAATTAAACTTTTGACCGTTCCGTGATGATTTTATCAATTAAAAAGTCAGACAGACAGACTTTTGTATAAGTATAATGTATAGTAAAAGCTATGAAGACTGAATCCTATATTAATTGAAAACTATCCAAAACAAACAGTTTTATGAGGACATACCATTAATATTGTTTGTTATATTAATGTTTATAAACCAGACACAGGTTCCATAGTAGATACTTGTCACAGTCTAACATCATTGCCACCCGTTTTTAGTGGTATATTTATTTATTTGTCATGTGTTATCTAACAATATAATGACAAAAGAGCAGTGCATTATCAGACTATATTTGGAACTACATATTAGATCTAAACTTGTTTTGCCCAAATTTCTGATGAAACTCACCCCACACCATATTCATTAAAATACTTAGATGCCATACAGTACATACCAATAAGCAAATATCCAACCAACCACCTCCACCCCGTCTCTAAAATTGTGTAGTACCAGTCATGTCTAGTATTGTTGAATTATGCTTTAAATTAAACAGCATTTAGACTTTTATATCTGGCCTTCAAAAGTGACCTTAAAAGCCGATGCCTCACATGTGGCATGCTTAAGAACTGTCCCTGCTATTTGCACTAAGTGCATTGCAAAGGTAAAAATCGCTGCCACTTCACCTATATCTGGTGACATTTTGATATATAAATGAAATATTTTGGACTGGAACTTAAAACCCCATTGAATCAATCACTATTTCTGTTGTAAAGCATTTTTAATTGTTACCTTTAGATATAAACTTATAACAAATGGGAGACATTAATTATTCAGTACCAGTAAACTGGAAATGCAACATTACTTGCATTTCTTCATAATTATGTTATTGATCTCAACGTTGCTACAGTTATCAAACTTTTATTGTAAACTTTAATAACCACTATTATGTCTATAAATAGAACACAGAAACCGGTACTAAAAGAATGTTACAAGTTATTGCCACAATGTGATTGTATAATTACTGACATATTTGAGTGCATTATTAGATTGTAACACCGGGTATGTGCAGATTAAATAAAACAGTAAAGTTGTTTTTATGGAATTTATATTGTAAACAAATTGCTGAGTAAGATACTCAGGTAAAAGTTAATTACCTGCTCAAATCAGTCAGTTAAAGTGGTTGATTGTTTTTTTTTTCTTTCTTTCTTTTTTGTTTGTTTATTGATTATAAACTATCTGATTATTGATAAACCATAATTATAAATTGTCTGAAGAACACTTAGAACAGTGTAGCTCCGTTATTGATAAACTATTTATAAAATGTCAGTAGTACAATGTAACTTCCATGTACATCTAGCAAGTCTTATAAGAAATCTCCAACCAAAACCTTTTACTGTAAGTTTAGTGTTATTTGAGATGTACTAATTCTTTAATATTTTGCAGTCCAAATTTTCCACAAAAATTTGTTCCACGCATAAAATTATATATATTCTAATCTCATAGACCGATTCATAAATCTGTTAATACATGTATTAACATGCCACAAATTACAAAACTGCAAAAATTTGAACCCATGAAATTAAGTACATTTACAGTAAACTGTCCAGCATCAGATGTTGTACATGCCATCTTGGCTAATGTATTCAACATAATCTCATCTACTCTATACTCTATACAAGCAAGCAAAGAACTAAGAATAAACTACATGTTGTGTACATTGCATTTACATGTGATATAGGTTTTCTGTGTTTTTGTTTGATTTTCTCTCTATCAATCAGACAATAGGATATATTTTAACCACCTAGGTTTGAATCCAACTTTGGGAAATCTTTGTGTGAAAAAGTTTGTCAGTTTGTTTACCAGAGGGTATTTGTTTTCTCAAGGTGTTCTGGTTTCCTCCACCTAACCAAAAATTGACAGCCTTAATACCAATGAAATAATCTTGACTGGGGCATATAACACCATTATACACATACTATAAATATGTCAAAAGTTTAACAAGTGAGCTAACAGAAAAGAGCTCGGCTACTGAGTGTCTGAGATATAAATAGCTAATGATCTAAAAGCTGCCAAGAGAAAGTTAGCAGTTGTCAAGATATACGGTAGATAAAGAGAGGCCGAGATGAGCTGTCAATTCAGCACTTTAATTATTTAAGTGTTAAACTTCCGACAGGTCTGTACTGTACAACACAGACCCAGTCAAATTGACTTTTTTTTCACCCCAGATCTAACTCCACCTTCTTTTCATATGTTTATTTACTCATTATTAATAAGTGTTTTAAAACACATTTCACAATATTTCACTCACACAAGATAATTATATTTGATTTTTACTTTAATTTTAAAACCGGTTTAACATACATGTACATGTATATCCAATACTCTATCAACATACCATACCTATCCTTATAAAGTAAATATATTTAAAGTGACCATTTTGTAATCTTTCTAAAGACTAGTAAAGAGTATTATAAAAATGAGCTGATTATGTGTGGGTGGTTATGAAATGCATACACATGATATAAATTTCTAAAAAGAACTTATTACATATCATAGTTAAGAGCTATTTACCCCAGTGTGAACATGTTATATCAGCGATCCTAAGATAAAACATGAAAATGTCATATCAACATTAGTCAAACATACCTGTTGTTTGTCAAAAAGAAATAACAAGCAAAATGTATAGTTATGTAAAGAATTCCATTCTTATATAACTCTCTTCTCAAGAAAGGGAACAACTCCCTTTAGAGGTCAAACAACCCACAGGATTATAATAAAAATGTATATTAAAAAAAATTAAAATAAGCCAATTTTTTGCTTTTAAACAAATTTAGTTGGGTGTATAGAGATCACCTTGTCTATCTATCCACCTGTTCTTCATTCCAATATTGTGTTTGCTCCATATCTTCTGTATCTATGGGCAGAATTTGATCAAACTTGGCACAAATATAAACCAGCATGAGACGATATGTGGCATATTAAATTTATCTCTAAGGTCAAGGTCACAAGGTCAAATCTTAAAAATAACAACTTGACAAGGTATCTGTCTCTTAAGAGACAGCTCTAGCTTTCTTAGTTTTTGCAGTGACATGCAACATAGCAATACAATGTATATTTTGTCACTCCAAGCCCCACCTCTATCCCCCCCCAAGTATCTTCAACATATATCTGTATAAAAAATTTACATTAAGCTTTCAAATTCTTACCAACTTGGTGAGAGAGCACAAGGCACATAGATAGTAGTAATTCTTCCTTTTATAATAATTATATCACATATTTCAATTATTTTTACAGAAACTGTCTGTTTAGAGCACTTGGAGATCAACTGGAAGGACATGGAAGAAACCATTATAAACATAGGTTTGATGTGGTTAATTTTATGTTGGAACACAGAACAGACTTTGAACCATTTGTAGAAGATGATGTCTCTTTTGATAAACATGGTATGTTCCAATTACTGTCAATATACATGTAATCCAAAATTGTAAATCACCTTTTTTAGCAAACACAATAATTTAACAATAATTGACATATCACCGGCCATGCCTTTTATGTTCTGACACTGTCCGGTATCAAAGCAGTGTCACGGCAACTAATGACGTATTAGTATCAGTGTTGCAATTCAGACCAAGTTTTCATTCTTTTTGTGTGTAATTCAAACATTTCAGACCTTTGTCGGAACATTATGGGCATGACTGGCAATCCGTCAATTAGGATGTACTTATGAGTCATTAATATAACGGATCACAGCATTTCTCATCACCTAGGTTTGAATCTCACTTGGGTAGTTTACCTACTATGAGAAAGTTTGTCAGTTTGGCATTTTTCTCCAGGCACTCTTCCTCAATCATCCTAGAACCAACCACTTGCCACTTGATGGAAGAATTTAGATTGTGACATAAAACACCCGTTATTCCACTCTACTATTTAATACCAGAACATGCAAATTAAATGAATAAGCAAAGTATAAAGTGGTGGCAGTTTCCTTATCAACACTTTTATTAAAATTTATTTTAAACCTGCAAATTCTAACCAAACCATGCTACCGTATTAATTGGTAGGGGGGATGGGGGTCAGCAAGGTACATAATTATGAGTAATTTTGTTACTGTAACTAAAATGTAGATATGGTAAAACTGTTAATCAGTGCACTGTGAGTACACAAAAAGATGTAAAATACCTGTACTAACTCACACACCACATGAAGGCTTTACAAGTGTGTTATTTAAAACTTAATTATACCTTTTAAAGTGGTTAAAAAATTGTAAAATTTACAAAAAATTGAAAGCAATCAGTCAGGTAGTGTCTGACAGCTTAATTTAAATACAGATTGTGTTGAAATACAAGTAGAACTTAAAAATCCTATTATGTCTATATGAAAGGGAAATAATTATATAACACAATACATGTGATCTGTTCATGTCAAGTTAATGGTCACTATACTACAAGATAAGGTCAGCCCTACTTGGTCATTCTTTAACAATATAAGGTCATATAGATTTTATGTCAATCAATTCAACACTTTCAATAAAATATAAATTATCAACTTGGAGAAAATTAGCAAAATTGTTCGACAAAATTTACTGTTACATCGTGGTATTCAGAGGTATAATTTGTTTTGATCTTGGGGCCTCAGTGGCTAAGCGGTTTAAGTGTGCATGTAGATCACTGTGCCTGTCACCACCTAGTTTCCATTACAAGGTAGATCCTATTGTGTGAGAGTTAATCAATTCATTTGCTGAAGGTTGGTTGTTTTCTCCAGGCACTCCAGTTTCCTCTACCATTCTAGAACTGACTGTCTCAATATAAGTGAAAGAATCTTGGATCTTGAAGGATATTTCTATTTAGGAATAGCTTCGTCTGATTCCTTCAATTATATTTTTATTTTGACTTAGAAAGCACTAGGACATACACATTGGCCACATGTAGATTTGAAGTTCTGACAATCATCATCATGGACAAAAAAACCTCTTATCCGAATATTGAAATAAGTTAATAAACTTATCAGCTGAATTGTGTCAAATTTTGAGAATATGAATGGCCAAAGTGAAAACAGTGGTAGATGGTACCGATGGTACAGGTTAACAATTGAAGAATATGTCTACAGAATTAAAATACAAAATCTTGCTGTAAAACATTTCTGTATTTTCATTGAATGAAAACATTTTGAATGGATCCTAGTCAAATTGTTGCCCATAATTAAATATTTATATCTGATTATTACTTAAGATAAATTCTTTAACATTATTGAAATGTAAAAACTGCAAATAATTCTATCAATCAAAATGAGCTCAATTATGAGAATATAAATGGATCCTTTTAGTGAAAAAGTAGTTATGTGGTTGAGATGTACTATTTCCCATCATAATATCCTACACATAGTGGTTTTTCACTCTTTAATGCTAAGGTTAGGTCAAATAACAGTAGTGGTAATTGTCACATTAACAGTTAAAAAAAACTTGTGATACCTAATTGATGCATGAAATATTTGGTTTATTATTTGACAAGAAATGTGTATTGTGTATGCTTTAATGATAACTGTTAAGATTTTTTGTCACTATTTAACTGAAAAATTTAATACACAATAAAAGCTTTAACGGTTGTACCATTCTTACATGTGAACCATGATCATTTATACACAAAGTCATAGAATTCTAGAGAAGGAAGAAAACAAAATAATTTTAGTCTGAAAAGTTAGGCATTAAACATGTCACTGTGAACATTATAAAAATTTTTTTGTTTAAGCAAGATTTGAATCTCAATTAAAACATTGTTTTATTGAACAATCTAACTGTTTCATTCATTTATTTATTTATTTATTTATTTATTATTTATTTATTTATTTATTTATTTATTTATTTATTTATTTATTTATTTATTTTTATTTATTTATTTATTTATTTATTTATTTATTTATTCATTCATTCATTCATTCATTCATTCATTCATTAATTTATTTATCAGTTGGTCATTTGAGGACTGTTGGTGTATATGCTGGTAATGACGCTATTGTTGCATTTGCTCGTCTACAACAACTCAGTGTAGTTATACATCAGCTTGGAGCACCATTCTGGTTGGTAAGTATTATCAGGCCACTTTGTAGACTCTAAAACAGGCATGTGACTTCTGCATACATGCCTACCCTTACAATTTTGGCGTAAGTTGTAATATTTGGTGTAAGTTGTACAATTTCTAAGCTAAAACTACTACCATACGATTGACTGAAAATTTATGATTTTAAAAAAATCTGGTAATTTGTGGTATCTAATCTATCTTTATGAAACTTTAAAGGAACCATTTTTGAGTTGAGTAGATGTACTATTGGCTATTCTTTTTTATCATGAATATGTTTGGGAACACATGAATTTTCCAGTTGGGTTTTGTTTAGGGGACACTCTTGAAGTGGCATACCATTTCAGTTATACATATAACTTGTTTTACTTTCAATATTACTGAAAACATAATCATGTCACTGATCACTGCATTCATTGTTATAGTATAAAGTTTATGCAATTTCATTTACATCTGGTGACACCACAATATAAGTGAAAATCTCAATTTGGAAGTAAAATATCATTTTATTGATTTTTTTTATCATTGGAACATTTGATTTCTTTAAATAAATTAAATACTAGTATAATGATTTTGTTTCTCTAGATCCAGGGATGTCAGAATCCAAATCCAAACACAAGACAACTGCATATAGCATATCATAATGGTGACCATTACTCCAGTGTACGCAAACTCCATGACAACACAGAATCACCAGCTAACATTAAACTCAAGGTATGTAATTACCTCCCTTTGTGGTTCACAACTTTGTATACTTAAAATAGTCATGTCATGGACTTAATATTTGTTGTTTTTGATAAACATAATAAAATTAAACAAAACACAACTTTCAAATTTGTATTCTTTGAGCCATTTCATGGTTTTTGTGATCCATCTTCTAAAATATGAGGCATTAAATATCACATGCTTGGAAAATTTGAGTCACTAAATAAACACAAAATTTAATTCTCAAGAACTCATTTCCAAAAATGATATTATCTATATTTAATATTAAGCTGAAATCCATTATGTAAAAATAAATAGTCAAAAAATGGTTTTGTTATGAGATTCGCAAATTTTAATAGCCATGAATAAAAGCTGATTTACAGATGTTTACAGAATTTTGTTATTAAATTTCATATTCTATGTAACAACTTTTTTGCAGGTTGGTGTAGAATCTGAGGACAAACCATCAAAGCCTAGAACACATGAGGATAAAAAGACAGTAAACCAAGGACAGGCTGGCTTTGTACGAGCTGTTAGAGATACACAGAGTATAGAGGAAGAGGTCATGTTAGCTACTGGATGTGTGGTATGTAGACAGATTGGTCTTGTATTGTCTGCTGTAGTTCAAAGTATGTAAAACCTGTTACCATTTGTTCAGTCAAATCTTGGTTAAAATAAGTTGGTGTAGTGGTGTAATTGTGTTATACATCCTGGTCAAGATTTTTTCAATGCCTGCCTTAGCTCAAAGTGTAGTAAGACCTTTATTTACTGCTGACATTTCTTCAGACAATTATTTAGGGAAATAAGGTAGTGTGGTGGTGTAATGTTTTATACCGTGGTCAAGATTCATTCACTTATATTGATGCAGTCATTTTTATAAGGATGGAATTCAAAGCCAGGTGTCAAGAAGTGCTGTTATCAGTGAACACACACCTTAGACCACTCTACCACTGGTAAATAAGATGTTCTGTATACGAAGAAACATAAGCCGTAGGAAACTTTCGCTGTTTTTGATCTTCAAAATTATTTCATGGTAAGAAATTTTCATGGTTACAACATACGGGAAAGTGTACCAAGCGATAGACTGATTTGATTGTATTGATATCTTTTGTATGTAGGATATTGAGAAGATACAGCAGGAGTTGTTAAACAGTAACTATGATGTAGATGAAGCCATTGCCTCTCTGCTACAGATAATGGAGATGGAGAATGGTGAAGGTCAGTACTTTTGTTAAAGGTTAATTAAGTCACCCCCAGCATAAGTTGAGATGACTTATTGATTTACCCTTTATTAGTCCCCTACTGGTGAAGGGGACTTTCGGTTTGCGCTCTGTCCGTCTGTCCATCACGCCTCAGTTTTCCACACTTATTTTCTAAAATCTTTTAGATAATGAACTGATTTTTGATATGTGAGTCTACCATGATGAGTTGCAGATCAAGTTAGCATTTCATTCTAGTCTGCAAATTTTTACATAAGTTATGGCCCTTTGAACTTTTAAAATTCACTGAAATTTCAGTTTTCCGCTCTTTTTTTCTAAATGCTTTTAGATAATGAACTGATTTTTGGTATATGAGTCTACCTCGATGAGTTACAGATCAAGTTTACGTTTCGTTTCCATCTGCTAATTTTTACCGGAGTTATGGCCCTTTGATCTTTGAAGATTCACAGAAATTTTTGTTTTCCACACTTTTTTTCTACACGCTTGCAGAAATGGAACTAATGAGTTACAGATCAAGTTTATGTTTCGTTTCCATCTGCTAATTTTTACGGGAGTTATGGCCCTTTGAACTTTGAAAATTCAATGAAATTTCAGTTTTTTGCACTTTTTTTACATGCTTGCAGATAATGAATTTTTGAGAACTCCTTTGCTGGTTTTTGATTTTACTATGATCAAGTTTTGCTTTACATCTTGAACAACACATATAATTTATAACTATAAATCTTTGTACCATATAATAAGGTACATTTTACCTAAAACTTTGGGATTAGTGAAATATGTGACCAGTAGGGGACTATGTATTGTTTTGCAATACTCTCAGAATGCTTGTTATTATTATTATTTCATTAATGATTTTCTCATACTTCTTATTAAATTCTTGCAGATAATGAATTTTTGAGAACTCCTTTGCTGGTTTTTGATTTTACTATGATCAAGTTTTGCTTTACATCTTGAACAACACATATAATTTATAACTATAAATCTTTGTACCATATAATAAGGTACATTTTACCTAAAACTTTGGGATTAGTGAAATATGTGACCGGTAGGGGACTATGTATTGTTTTGCAATACTCTCAGAATGCTTGTTATTATTATTATTTCATTAATGATTTTCTCATACTTCTTATTAAATTCTTGATATTTGATTGGTATGTCTAGTGATTATTGTGATTCAATTTACCTACAGTAAACAAAAAGTAATTCATATGTAGGAGGTTTTGGTTTTTAACCCTGACAAGGGTCTGACCAAGCACTTGGCATTTATAAATGTCACAGGGTCTTTCTGATGAGACCTAAAACTAATGCCTTGTCATAGCACGCATGTCACATTAAAGAACCTGCACATTTTCATAAGCACACTGCAAAGATAAAAATTTCATCTATAGCTGTAGACATCTCTATATAAGTGACATATTCTTGGCTGGGACGTAATACACCAATCAATTGATAAATCAACCCATCAAATACATGTAATAGATATTTTGTACAACCTTTATTTGTAATTTTAGTAGTCTCAGATGACACCACATCCCTGGCCTCTCATCAGACATCAACAGATAGTGGTATATGGTCAGATAGTACTGGTGGTAGTGGATCAAATGGCTCCACAGTCGGGACCCCAATCAAACATACCAGGGAAGCCAGTCTAGGAGAAAGTTCAGGATATAGGTCTCTTAGTAGCTGTAATGGTGGAGCTAGACCTAAACTCAACATGGGAAAAGTAAATTATTTATTTATTTATTTATTTATTTATTTATTTATTTATTTAGTCTTTGTGTCTTTGTCATCAATTTATTGCTAAATCATGTTTTTTGTTTTCTCTCACAAATAAATACTAGAGACTAGATGAAAATATTTCTTTTCAATTTTGTCATTCGTTTTTCATATTATGTGCTATTGTTGATGTACTTTTGAATTCTGAAAATGTAGTGCACAAATCATCTGCATCATGGATTGAATTTTGTGCAAATTTATGTCACATAATATTTTTATGGTAAACAAATTTCAGGATAAAAGGTGTCATACCGTTATTTACAGTAATTTTGGACTTTCCATTGCATTTAAGTATCAGAAATAATCATTTCAAAAAAGATAATTTATTTACATTTTTATTCTTTTCTGTGAGAGAATAGTTTTATAGTTGTTTAAAAAATTTGTTGTCTGTTTTCAGCAACCACAGCTGACTGCTAAACAAAAGAAAGAAGTGAAGAAAATGGAAAAGAAAAAACGAGCTGAAGATCGCCACAGACAAAAAGTCCTGGGGTTGAAACCACAACTACCCGTTAGTGATGACGACGATGTGGTTACAGTGGTGGCTAAGGATGTCTCTATGATGAACATCTAATAAGTGGCACATCTGTGGAGCTTTATACTGGTACTTGTGTGTTTTAGTGGGAATCTGATATCATAACTAGTGGTTGTTGATAAAAATGTGAAAGATACATATCATGATTGGTTTAATATCCATAAAATTTCAATAATGATTTCCATAGATTTTTTTTAATATCTGAAAACAATACTTGTGATTTATTGACTGAGAATGTATTTAAATTGGATGTTAAAAATTCAAACAGAATTTTACGTTTGTACATCAAACTTGAAAAAATTTACAGATAGAGTAAACCTTGATTCATCCCTATGATTTGTTCAGATCAAATTCTGGCATAATAAAAGAGTTTCACAATAAATCAAGGAAGTATATCTAGAATACATAGAAAAATTGATCTGGGACTTCAAATTACTGTGGCAATAAGTGAAGTGGCAAATTTACAAAGGGGCTTTGTATGTTTTACTCTATCTGTAAATTGTTTCTATGTTAACATTTAAGTTTGTACTTTTAAATTATGACGGCAAATAATTAAGCAATGGATATCCAATTTGTATATATTTTGATTTCCCATATATCCATATTGGATGTTACTGAATCAATAGCAAGTACATGTATATCTATGGCCTACTTTGATTTGTCCATCTTGTATTTATAAGTTGTTATTATTGCAAGTTAATACACAAGTCAAACTCTACACAAGCCAAAATATCTTACTCTGCTAATTTTTTAAGACTGTAAAATGACATTTCTTACTTTTCTTCTTGCCCTGTCCACCATATTGTCTTATCTTGATTAAACCAAATGGCGAGTGGGGGGAGGGGGACATTCAATTTGCAGCCTAGTTAAACTCTATTAACTATATTCAACTTTACTTGAAGAAATTGAAGTAGGCCTAAATTGGTGTTTGAACATTTTAATGTTTGTAAGAGGATACTGTAATCACTAATACAATATATCACTAATTTTCATCAATTACATGTATGTAGAAACAGGATGGGATATAAAGATGGTCAGTATGATCTTATTTGATCACATAAACCCAAAAAAGGAATCTTAAGGATCTTTTCATAAGGGACAAACATTTATTTTAGTACTGCACTAGTGAATTGTTTTCACAAATGTAAATACATTACTATGGTAACTATGAAAAAATATGTGTAAAATCTATTTATTGAATTTTACTATACTTGTACCAGTAGATTTCAATTTCCGTTGTCATTGGTTTTTTTCTTAAAAAAAGGATAATTATATTTTTCAGTGTATTTGACAATATCTGATAAACAAACAATTTAGATCCTTAATATGAAATCCTTTTTTGCGATTATTTTTCATTTTTTGTTTATCAAATCCATGTATAAACTTGCATAATGAGACAAAATGAATTCACATATCAATTTAATGAGAATGTGACAAGTTGAGTTTTACAAAACCTCTTCAATACTCGACTCGCTTGTATGAATGGAAATTATCAAGACATCAAGACATTTAAACTTTATCCATACATGTGTATATGTGTATCATACAAGTGCATTGTGTATATAAACATGGAAACATAAAGAATGTTATTTTATCATGATTTATCACATATAATATATATATGTAAAGTAAAATGTGTATATAATGACCACCCATGTACCCACTAAGAAATTTGGACTTTATAGATAGGTTTTCTTTATAAACAGGTTCTTATTGGTTAAATTTTGAACCAAAGGGACCTTAAAAACTGGTCTTGATGGACAAGTGGTCTTTATATAGAGGTGGTCATTATAGCCTGTTTTACTGTATTTTGCTTATGGAACCTTATTATGTTTTATCATTTTAAGCATATATTTTATATATTTTGAGTTCGAATTATTTTGTTTTGAAAAAACGGACCTGTTTATCATGTATATTAGAGTGCAATTATTAAATAATATAGATAATTTTCTGTACAGTAATAATAATATATTGATTTAAATCTAAAATATATAAAATTTATACATCACACTGGTGAATGTTAATTGCAATTATCATATAACAAGTATTGTATGACCTTTGACCTATGCATATTATGATGTCATTTGTGCAGAATGTATATGTAATATATATACAGTTAAGATCTGTCCACAGTATTTTGGAAAAGTGCTTTATGCATGGAATAGTTCAAGGTAAATAGGGCGAGCACAAAATCTATGTATATGAAATTGATGTGACAATCCATTCATGTTTGTACACAGTACCATATTAGAAAAATGGACATGCTATACTTTGCTGAAATACTGTGGATGATGATCTACTGTTAAATACAGTAAAGCCTTGATTTATTGCCACCATTTGTTTAGCCAAAATTTGATGTTATTAAGGGTTTTAGCAATAAATTGAATGAGACTTTCAAAGAAAAACATAGAAGAAATGAATTTAGGACTTCTGTGGCAATAAATGAGGTGGCAAAGTTTTTGAGGGGCATTAAATTGTGGATGACAAGAGTTTTACCACTCTATTGAATTATTTGTCTTTCATTATATTTACTCTGTTGTTAGAGTAAATATTCTGTTGTTAAATTTAAATTGGATATGTAATTTTTATAGTTATATTTGAATTATAAGATTTGTGTGGAGTTGTTCAAATCTTCATGATATACACAACAGTGTACAATTTAACTTGTCTTTAATAATTGAAACACTCTGAAAACTAAAACAATTTTCATATGAGGCAGGTATTTTTGTTTTTGGAAATGTGCATATCAACATGTATACAAAATGTACTGATTATATCGTAAAGATTTGAACAATTGTTTTGTAGAAATGCTCAAATGTAAATTTTCTGTCTCATACAGTCTCATTGTGTTCAAGTTAACTTGTTCTATCCGTCATGTTTATTTCTATTTTCTGTTTGAATCATTCATTGTAATCTAAATTCTTCAATTTTATGTTTGATACATACTCTGTAGACAGTGCCTGGTGTCTTGATATATTTGTCCCAACTCTGAAAACTTCATAGTATGGTCACAAACTACCTTCGTAGGTATTGAGAAGTGTCTCCTACACAGAGTTGGTGAAGGTTGGCTGGTTTGAATGTTCCAGTCAAGATTATTTCACTTGTGTAAGGACAATCAGTTCTAAATTGATTGTTAAACCACCAACCTTCAGAAAAATTACATTTTAATGAATAAATAGATAAATAATTTTTAAAAATTAAAATTAATTGTCACCAATTGTCTTTCAATCAGTCTATTTGCTTGTTCAAATTCATTCATCTAAGTATCAAAACCAGATTTAAAAATTAAATGATAACTACCAGTAACTCAAATATCTGTGATATAATTAAAAATTGACAAATATAACTGTGATTTTTATGATTTCTAAAGAAATTCTTTGACTTATGTGGATGAAGGGTAATTGTAGTAATTTTGTTTCTTTCACGATTTTATTAGTTATTTTCTTTATATTGTTTTAGTTACATATTGATGGATTTTTACACACCAGATAGTAAATAGTTACTTGATCACCTGGTCCCAGTTGTTCAAAGCTTTATTAGCTTAATCAATGATTAACACAAATTTTAAATATTAATTAAGATCATCATACCGGTATCGTCATCAGATCCATTGATTTATAGACACATGCTTCAATTTGTTAAAATTCTATTCAATTACGACATTTTAACAATAATTTCACAACAGATTTGAAATCATGTTTATTCAAATTTTGACTAATCAATTGATTAAACTAATCAGGCTTCAAACAACTGACCCCTGGTCCCAGTTGTTCAAAGCTTTATTGGCTGGAACATGAAGTTAGTGAAATTTTGCATCTTGTGGATTAGCTATAATATGCAAATGTACATGTATATCTATTTAAAAAAAATTGTTATATAGCAGGGTTTGCTCATTACAGTCATCAATTGCATTTTTTTAATAACTGGTTACAAAATTTGGCTTCTGGCAATTAATTTGGCGACAGGGAATTATGTATGAATCAATGTGAGATGACGTGAACTGGAGGATTTTGGTATCAGAATATATGAATTAGCAACACAATTTGGCCTTCTGGCAATATTGTAGGCAACAAAATAATTGAGCAATATCTTAATCTGTATTGAAAATTACAACCATCATTCTGAAGCAATTTTTGTTTATATATCACAATATTAGAACATGGACAAAATGTATGTATTTGAATATTTCAAATTTCCATTCACTATTTAGTTACCTGGTAAGCTAACACAGCTTTGAACAACAGGGACAAGGATTTTGAACCTATCTTCAACATGATATCATATCAGAATTATTTTTATAAAATAATTTTAAGTTCTAGGACTATCAACAGTTTAGGTGACTAAAACAATTCTATAATGTTGTTTATAACAAATGCAGCCAAACTTTGATAACTTGGATATTGTTTTCTTTAAAACCTTGGATAACAGGAGATCATTATTTTAGCTTTTAATTTGCTTCCTTGTTCTGTCAGTGGTGATTATCAAACATCCCTAGAACCTGAAATTAAAAAATTGAAGTCCCGTGTACTTCAACAGCATATCCTATGGCCTAGGTTTAAATCTCACCTAGGTATAGATCCTAGTTTGAGAATGTTTGTCTGTTTGTTTGCTGGAGGTCAGTGATTTTACTCGGGTACTCTGTTTTCCTCCTCCATTTTCAACTGATCTCAATATAAGTGAAATGCCCTTGACTACAGGGTTGTAAAACAACATTACTCCACTTCACTATCCAAGAACTAACTGTCCACTATCCAAGAACTAACTGTCCACTATCCAAGAACTAACTGTCCTGATTTAAGAGAAATAGCCTTGACTAGGACATAAAACACCAATACTCTACTTCACTATCCCAGAACTGACATCTTTGATATAAGTAAAATACTCTTGACTTGATAAAACACCATTACTCCATTCCACTATCCCAGAACTTACTGGCGTGATATAAGTGACATACCCTTGTCTTGGAAATCACCTCACCTCGCCTATCCTCTTCATCCCTGGTGGGACATAAGGCCATAACTAGTTTCCTCCACTTCCCTCTGCCCTATGCTATGCTTGACTTGTCCTAGGCTGTATCCCTGTTCTTGCAGTTCAGATAGGATGGTTCTTCTCCAGGTGGTCCGAGGTCTGCCAGGTTTTCTCTTTCCAGGTGGTGTCCAAGGTAGTGCTAATTTAGGAATGTGTTCTTGTGTCTTGGACATAAAACACTATTACTTCACTCTTCTGTTTACATCAAGTTATCAAAGTTTCACTGCAACACCATTGTATATTATTACTAGCTTTATATTATACAGTCCCACTTTTACAAAGGCGGGTTAAAATATATACATTGTAAACCGGTACTTATAATTTGGTCCCATTATATAAATGCTTTTACTAACTGGATTAAGGT
This sequence comes from Anadara kagoshimensis, assembly GCA_021292105.1. Lineage (NCBI taxonomy): Eukaryota > Metazoa > Mollusca > Bivalvia > Arcoida > Arcidae > Anadara > Anadara kagoshimensis. The sequence goes on along the minus strand of CM037870.1, from coordinate 52,547,141 downwards.
TTTTTGCAATACATATTTATAGTTTATACGTAATTAATGGAATTGTGTATTTATCAGCAGGGAGGTGACAAGCAATATACTTATATCAGAGATTATGACATACAGTACAGACCTGTCGAAAGTTTAACACCAAGCTTACGATTTTGTGCAGAATTGACAGCTCATTTCGACCTCTTGTTACTGACCTAAAACTTGACTGCTTTTATACATGTACCTGTAGGTAGTTTCTTGGTCACCAACTATCCATATCTAAGCTACATGGCAGCCGAGTGTCAACTTTTTATTAGCTCAGTGTTAAACTTTCGACAGGTCTGTACTGTATACAACTATTTTTCTTTAATTATCATTTAATTTACATATATCATAGAAATCTGCATCACTTCAAAATATCTAAATTACTTTAAATTCACATGGGTCTGTAGGTCTGTATGTGACCTGCTTGAATATATAAGTGATTTCCAGGCAGGCTGACCAATCAAATTTATTTATTTGTCCAGATTGGTACATTTTTAGTGCACAAGGTTGCCATTTAGGTACTTTTTTATCGTTAAGTGTTTGAGTTTGGTACAATTTCCATAAAAAAGTCTGAATTTTTAGTACTTTTAAGTAAAAAACCACCGTCAAAATGGAAAAAATCTGTCTAATTTGACCTTTTCAATTTATCCATCTGTTTATCCATTTTTATGGTACAAATCCGTCAAAAATGGATAAATCTGTCGAATTGGTCAGCTTGTCCAGGTACCATATAATTGAATTGGTTTGATAAAAAACAATGACTTTATTCATTTACAGAATTTTATTCACTTGCACTTCATTTTCCAATTTAGAAATTTATCTTGAAAATAAAGTGTATATTTTGTATATTTTGTTGTTAAATAATGAAAGCTGAGTTATTTCCCTGTATCATATTCAAAACCAAAATTGGAATTGAAAGTTAAAAACCATGACATACATTACTTTAAAGAATTTTCAATTCTAAATTGTTGAAAGGTGAAAGCACATGAATGGGGTTGACTGCTGTACCCAGTGATGCTCCCTAAGGTTTGTAGGGAACAAACATGGAATTATATCAGTTCACATTTCCCCCGAAAAAAGATGTTACTCCGGGAATTCGTGTTGTCATTGATTTCCAAAACGTCGAGCACAAACATTAAGGGATGTTGATTACTTGGTACAACAGCGAACTCTTTTATTATTATTTTTATTATTTTGTGTTGTTATAACGATGTACATACGTTATTATCAAATCCATTATTGTTTGTTAAAGTTTATTCCAAAATATCCCTTATACAGTTTATATATTTCACTTTTTTCATTTTTCTAAATAAAGTTATTATTTTCATATATGTAATAAAAATTGTTAGAGTTATGATTTATATACACTTCATTATTCATATAGGAAGGACACATGTTTACTTCATTTCTTACATCAACATTTTGTCCTCCACTTTTGTTGGAATCAATGTAGTAGCTCAGTTGGTAGTGTTCTCTCCCTAATTGGGAGGTCATGGGTTCGATCTCTGACAGAGTCTGACCCAAGGCTTTAAAGTGGGTAGTGACTGTTCTTTCACCAGGCAATTGGCATTACAAAATGAAAGCCACAGTTCTTTCAGATGGGAACTTAAAATAAACAAGGTCCTGTGTCATGATGGGTTTCGCACGATAAAGAACTCTGCTGTATAATGCCATCAGCGCAACACAGGCAAAATTTCTGCACCTTTGCCTATAGCTGGTGATGTCGCGGTATAAGTGAAATATTCTTGACTGGGACATTAAACACCATTACTCATCTGAACTCTTCCTTTCTTGGAAACTATTAAACAGATCGATGCAGAAATTTACCAGCACAATATGTTATTGCAAGGATTAAGTAAACCACTAACATGAAAATGAAGGATAATAGTTTTCTCTGGAATACAATCAGAACTGATGCCCTTGGTATAGTTGATTTCTAACTACCAAACACATTAGATAATACCAGACCAATAGAATAATGAAGGGAGACAACTTTTGTATTCTAAAATAAAACTTCCATAACCAGAGAAGAAAGCATTTCAAGATGCTAGCTTGAAGTGATCAGACCAGGTTTTTTATCAAACTTGAGAAATCTATCAATTCATGTACACTTCCTACAGATATTTCATGCCAATTTTAAACACCATTTATATCTATTTAACATAGATATTTTTAACTGAACCGTTTTTAGTATTCCCAGTCAAGATATAATACATAATAATTGTAAGGGATTGTAAAAGTGACTTTGTTCTTTATAGCATCATTTCAATGGTGTTATGTTCCTAAAAGTTGAAGTATTAGTAACATAACTTAGTGTCAATTAAATTGATTGAAAAAAAGCATTATATCCTTTGTTGCATACCCATCAACCTTCAGACTTTTTCACATTAGGATCTTTGATTGGGTTTGAACCTAGGTGGTGAGAGGCACTGTTATCCATAAGCTGGAATTTTAGACTACTCATTCACCAAGTCCATCTATACCATAGCCCCACCGCTGTAGCTCAGTTGGTAGGGTGCTTGCTCTGTAAGTGAGAGGTCGTGGGTTTGAACCCTGACCGGGTCTGACCCAAGACGAAAGTGGGTAGTGATTGTTCTTTCACCAAGCACTTGGCATTACAAAATGAAGTCACACAAAACCTAAAAATGAGGTTCCATATCACAGTGGACTTGGCACAATAAAGAAGCCTGCTGTATAATGCCATCAGCACAACACACAAGCAAAATTTCTGCACCTTCACCTATAGCTGGCAATGTCTCGATATAAGTGAAATATTCTTGACTGGGACATTAAACACCATTACTCAACTCTGCCATAGCAGTGCTAAGAAATTTATGAAGTATTACAAGGGGAAGTAACTCTTCAGTTCTTGCACTGATAAGATATCATAACGTGTACATAAGCTCTACATAGTTTATTTCATAAGTAATCTTAATTTAAGTTAATGTGGTGTGCAAGTACTTCTGATCTGTGTCTAAGAATGAAAGGACATCATTTTTTTAGTTTTTATTAAATATAAAATAGACATATATCACATCAAAATTTCATAAATTATAAACTTCACAAATAATAACATATGTAAACAATTTATATACTGTATAAGAAAAACATCAGTGGTTTAAAATTTTCACGGTTTTGACCTTCTAAACTATATGGTGGCAAGAAATTTTCACAATTTCAACAGTAGGGAAAAAATACCAAGATAAATAAGAAATTTTCATTGAGAAGATAACTTATATTGGTGATACAAGAATTGCCCTGGAAATTGTGAATATTTTCTCAGCAAATGTTTCTTCTTATGCAGTATACAGGTAATAAATGCTATGATTAACAAGTTAGTGTGTTGGTCGAATCATTTATCAATACATTCAAGTGTCAACACTTGGAAGATAAAAACATAATAATGTGTCTAAAAATATTCCACCTTTTCTATTTATTATATTTCATTTTTAACAGAAAACAATAAAAATATGAAACCTAAAGAAACTCTCCTTAAATACATAAAAGCAGCTACTAAATTTTTCCAAATTCCAAAATGATTAACTTTGCAGAAACCTTAAATTGTAACAACTACAACTATAAAAAGATTTCAAATAAAATAAGAACTAAATAAAAACAGCATTTTGAAACATTTATTAGTCATCGTAGATCTAATTAAAACATTTCAAAAAATCTTACCATATAACATGAAACAAATTCTTAATATAGAAAACAATTACATCACATGATCATCATGTGATTACACCACCTGATGATCATGTGATTGATTATCAGTCACATTTACATAAATTGCACAAGTACAATACAGTATTGTAGGTTTATTTAACACATCTGCACTTCACATACATGTATGTCATTCATTTTATAAGGTCAAATGTTTATAAGGTAATGATAAGATTGCCCATGTATACAGTCAAACCTGTAACCGGTAAAAGTAGATTTTTTATCCTCATGAAAAAAGTTCTGAATTTATTCTAAATTTTGTCTAAATGTCAGCATCCTAATGAAAAAAGTTATATGAATTTTGTTTGAAAAAGTTCTGAATGTATTCTCATTTTTTTCTGAATGTTATCTGAATATCAGCATACAATGAATGTTTTTACATTTTCAGAATTAATTCAGAATTTTTAGGCAACATTCAAAATACAGATAAAAGTGTTGAAAAATTCAGGCACAAATTTTTGGAGTTAGAAACATTCAGTGAATAAAGACATTTTAAAAATATTCAGACAAAATTCAGAAATGTTGTTTTACGCAGGTAAGCAGGTTGTTAATAAGGTGAAACTAATAATCTTTCTAGTACTCAGAAGCACGATAACCATTGATGATGTTGAATTTATCACCAGAAATTTAAAAAATACTACCATGCTTTGTGTAAACTGGAATGATATTAAAAAGTTTGGCACAGTCAAAATACATTTTAGTCCATAATGTAAAACTTATTGCTTCCATAGAATTGGAATTAATTGTAACTGGTCAAAAGATAGGTTAAAATGATTGCTTATATTATTGTCTATCTTTCTATCTTTCAATGTAATTACATTCTGGTTGACCAATATTTCAAATTGTCTTGATTGATCAGTTTCTAAAACATGTTTTGATTGGTCAGTATCTCAAAACAAGTTAGTCTGCAACATAATCCTGATGAATTCTGATTGGTCAACTTTTCCATCACCATTTATATCAGCCTCTTCAATCATTTCCTCCAATTCTTTCTGAGCAAACTTAATCCCGCCATCTTCACAAGCCTTTTTTAAGTTATCCATAGTAATGGCTCCTGATCCATCTAAAAATAATCACATACATGTAAATTTGAAAACGCAAAACAGGAATAAAGGAAGCGTGTAGCTCAGTTGGTAGATCCTCTGAGTCTAAATTCAAGGGTTGTGGGTTTGAATTCCGACAGGGGCATGTTGCATCCCTAAGCAAGTTACTTCATTTCACATTCTTGATTAATAACCTAGTGTCAGATAATGGATCAGCTGGGCAGCAACCTCTACAACTGCTGCCTTGGTGCACTAGCACCAAAAAGTTGTCTTAAAAGTAGCCTAGTACAAATCAGTCATAATACAGTCATGGTCATATCAGGGTAGCCCAGTCTTACCAGGCTGATACCAGCACCACAGTGTAAAAGATAAAAATGTGCCCATACAAGCCTTACTTATAGTGTTTAATACAGTGGAAAAAAACATAACAATGATACTAATGATGGCAGCACCATAAAAATTACATCTCTGTCCAAATAAATTTATATTTGATTGGTTAATCTTTAGCCCCCAAGCATCAGTTTTTAGTTTGAGATCATGGTCCAAGTCTATAACTCCAGCAAAGACTAGTACCCTAACAGATCATATGCAGGGCTCTATCTCACCCTTTTGTGAATGGGACTGGGGCCAAAAATAAGTATCATAATGGCCAAAACTGTGAAAAGAAAAAAAGTGATTGAAAACTCCTAATTACTATTTTAAAAGATGAAATTTTTAAAATTGTGAAAATTAGCAAAGCGAAAAACTGATTGCTTTCAAATTGTAAATAGGACAGAATATTGACTCCACAAATGACTCCACCAAAGGTATGTCATGCCACAATGAATGTGCTTTTTCTAGTCAAAATTTGGAGTTATACTTAAACTTAAAACCCTCTCTCTCTCTCTCTCTCTCTCTCTCTCTCTCTCTCTCTCTGTGTGTGTGTGTGTGTTTGTTTTCTAAGACTCACCATTATCAAACATAGAAAATCCCTTGAGTATTTCATCATATATGTCTCTAGCATCCCCTTGTCTATCAATAATAACTTCCAAAAACTCAACAAAGTTAATAACTCTGTAATAAAATAAAAAGTTGAATTATTTGTATTTATAAATTGACTACTGAGCAACACTAAAATATCAACACAAAAAGATGGAAATTCATCCTCAAATGTACATATAATCAAAAGACCCCCATACTAGTAATGATAATGAAAACAGGTGCCCCTGTGTCATGCAGTATTTTCACAAAGTCATTATTTTATTTCATCAATGCAATCATTATTTTTATGATCAATGTAGCAATATACATGTATGCTTCACATAGAAATTAAACGATAAATCCTGAGGTGTTAGTGTGCAATAAATATTGATATGAAATTGTTGAAATGAAAAAATAAACAATGTAGAAAAAATAACTTCTTTCATGCAAAAATGATGTTTTTATTGGAAAAGTCATATCAAATTGCAGAAATAAAATGTTAGTAGCCAGAAATGTCAAATCCACTGTTTCTATGATAAAATGTTTAAGTTATTGTATTAATACAGGTTTATCAATCTATTGCTAATATAGCGGTAGCCTAACTTAAACCATTTTTAGTTGCATAAATAACTTGTACTCAGATTCTCCAACTCCACACTGTTCACACTACAAAATGAAAAAGACTGATTGTAGGAATATATACTTACCCTTTGCCTTTTATTCCAACTTCTTGTATCATCTGTTTGGCCTCCTCTCGTTTACATTTAAATCCCAGAGCCCTCATAGCACGTCTAAGTTCTGTTGAACCAATATATCTTAATAAAAAACAAAGAATCATTATTAGCTGGAGAGGAGCTGGGCTGAGCTGAGTAATGCTGTTTTATGCCCCAGTCAAAATGGTTTTACATATATTGAGGTGGTTAGTTTAAAAATGGTGGAGGAAACTTGATTGCCTGGAGAAAACCATGATCTTTGACAAGCGAACTGACAAACTTTTTTCACACTAGAAACTCTTCTAAATGGAATCCAAACCTAGGCAGAGAGGCACTGTGATCCATAAGAAGGCACTGAGCTTTAGACCCTTATCTGAAAATGACAAAGATGAAAAATTATCATTGCAAACACAGTGGAACAGGTACAAACAGAAAACTTGTGGACAGAAAATGTTGTTCGGATTAGAAAGGTATTTTGTTAACAAACATAATTAACTTGTACTAATTACTAATTCAAGATTATATTCGCAGATTTTGGAGATTGATTATGACAAAGTTCATGGTCTAAACATTTAACAATTCCAAATCTAACTTACCCATCTGCATTGGAGTCAAACAATTCAAACACGATTTTAAGATCTCTTATTTCTTGTGGAGTAAGTTCCTTTAAAATTCTACCAGAAACTTTATGTCCATGAATTTCTCTATCATCTGCTGGACGAGCTTTTAGAACTTCTATGAGCTGAAAAACAGGATGCATATATGCTAAGAGTGTAATAATATACTTGTATTTCAATCAAATTAAACTTAACATTCCCTTTAATACATCTGATGAGACAACAAATCAACTATCTTTCTGCTGGTGAAGCATAATTGTACAGAACTATCAAAACCAAAAATTATGAGATTCAGCTAAAACAACTCAGCCAATCCATTGGTTTGAGTTTTCTAGAGTAAACAGATGTATACATGTGTCCATTCAATGGTTCTACTTTATGAGTGTAAAGTTAATTACCATATGTTACATTTCATTTTCAGTGTTGGAGTACCTGAGTGCCAATTTTCCAAAAATGCACCTCTCACCACCTAAGTTTGAATTCACTTGGGTAGATCCTAATGTGAAAAACTTCGCTTGCCAAAGGTTAGTGGTTTTCTCTGGACATTCCAGTTTCCTCTACCATTCCAGAACTGACCTCTTCAATATAAGTCAAGTATCTTGACTAGGGCATAAACACCATTAATTCAACCCAATCTTTTTATGTTGGAATACTGCTTCTTCCTGATTTTTTGTTCTTAATGTAGGAGTAGAACTTATTTGGGCTGTTCTCACACTTTTTGACATAACCTTTTTGTGATATTGTGCATATGGAAGTAAAGTGTGTGGTCATTTGATCATTGTTAATATAATCTCAAAATCTTTATTTATACGTTACCCTTTCTCCAGGAAGTGGTGGTGGTGGAACATATGATGGAGCCATTGGTTCTTTTGGTTTATCTGGACTAGACGATCTACTGGAAGATTTGTCTTTTGAGGATTTTCCTCCTTTTTTACTTTTCCCCTTTTTAGAGGAAGATTTTCCTTTCTTCTTCCCTGGCATGGTGTATGCGTTATATCTTCAACGCTGTAGCATGCAAATTACAGACTACATGACACGGTATCGTATCGAGCACCTGTCATCTATTAGCCGCCATTTTGATGCTAACTGTTGTTGCTGTGTGACGTATAACCGATATACGATTTGATTGGTCTAATTGTAATGTAGTTTCTATCTTGATTAGGAGCACCGCGTTTTCTTAGTCCGACTATAAATCAGCCTACTAACCCCAAAGTTAATTTTTGACCTGTTGAGGTTTTGTTTATCTTTCTATAACAAAAAATTTATCTTTAATACAAAAAACTTGTATAAAATCTTTGACCAAAGTCACTTAGAAGGTTTATTTAGACTATCAAAAACTTGAATGAAACTTTAGACCAATTTGCTTACAACTTTGATAAAAATTGATGAAATTTAACTGATCCCAATTCAGATAAAGCAAGGCCACGGCTAGTTGGTCTTGATCAAAGAAGTAAGAATAAAAGGGTGGAGTTCTGTTTGATAAAAGCTTTTCAAAACTGTATTCAAATTTTTTATCCAGGTTTTTGAGACCAAAAGGCAGGTTTACACTATCAAAATAACTTTAAAGTTTATTTAGACAACTTTGATCAAAGAATTTGGAATTTAACCAATGTTCACAATTTAGATAAAACTAAATCAAGTGACACATTTGCATCTAAACATACTAGTGTAAATGCTATCCTAATGACAGCAGTGTCGTTTTTGTAACCAGATCAGTCTGTGCAAAGAATGATAGGAATTGCAAAACTGAGCAGTGAGAAATATCATTTGAAGACAGTGGAATTCATAAAGGTCGTTTTATTGTTAGGTGATAATAAAGCTTAGTTGGAAGGTTATGTCCCTTCAAAAGTACTTGAACCACACCATCTTCAAAATGTTTTAAAAATAAAGTTGGTAGGTTATGTCCCTTGAACTACACCATTTTCCTGATGTCCATGATTTCTGTAATAGAAATGTGGCCTCAATGTTTTCATATTTCATATTGTTTCTTATTCTTTTTGATTTGTTCTGACATGTTTTTTTCACTTTGACTTCTACTAAATATATTTCATTCAGATGCAAGTTTCTTCTTTCCTTTTCATATTTTACATCCTTGTCTAGCACACTGGTCAAAGATATCAAACCCAGAAGACAGTAACCCTACTTTAAATTGCTGAAAATTCCCATTCAGACCTACCGGTAATCATTTTCTTGACAATGTTGACTTTCACAACCCCACCTTACCTCACCTATCATCTTTGTGCCTGCTGGCAAACTTTCACAATCAGTTACCTTGAATACATATTTGCTAATTTGTTGAATATGATCTTTATTTCTTGCATAATCTGTAATTTAACACAATTTACAAATAGTAGTTGCTTGAGTGTAAATTAGATGTACTGACCCTTTGTATAAAAAAGGATTACCTGTATGTGTTTATTTACATACACATTTTAATTTCAATTGAGTTGAGTAATGGTGTTTAATGTCCCAGTCAAGAATTTTTCACTTATATCAAGACACTGCCAGCTATAGGCGAAAGTGCAGAAATTTTGCCTGTGCGTTGTGCTGATGGCATTATACAGCAGGGTTCTTTAGCATGCCAAGCCAACCGTGACATGGAACCTCGATTATTTTAAGTTTCCATCCAAAAGAACATTGACTTTCATTTCGCAATGCTGAGTGCTTGACAAAAGATCAGTCACTACCCACTTTCAAGTCTTGGGTCAGACTCAGTCGGGTTTGGAACCCATGACCTCCCACTTCCGGAGTGAGCATTCTACCAACAGCTATCGCAGTGGTTTATAAACTCAATTGAGAAATGTGTTTAAATATTCGTTATTTTATTAAAGACTCTTTCTCCCTATATGCTCATGTTCAAAGGAATGCATATACAGTTGAAGTTGCTAGCTAAAGAAAGATTATTCTTTCACAATTATTATTTTTCCATTGAACATGCTAATTGGATTTCTAAGTAATACACATAAGTCAATTTCAAGAAACACAACACTAAAAAGAAAACAAAGTAATGTTCTCTGATCATCATTATAATTTATTTATTTTTTTAACAGATCACTATGAATGGTTCATTAACAAAGTAACAGATTTTTGAATAAACAATAATACATCATAATATAAATGACAAAAAAACATCCATCAATTATCTTTGAAATGAAATAAAACCTGATCACACAGTCTCCTAATATCGCTGTCATCCAAGCTCTCTGATTCCATCATTAAACCCCCCACCCCACCCCAATCTCTACAGAACTGCTGTGGTCCAAAATTAATTTCAGAAACCAACAGTTCAGACTTAAATGATAAGATTTTGCAATATGAAAATATATGTTACTGAAGGTTTTTACTTTTTCAAGTATTATTTTTAACTGAAATATAAGTATAAAATTAGTAGAAATTTTTTCTCAGTACAAAATTAAAACATTACACTTTCTTGGTAAAAAAAAATGAGACATTACTTAAATTTTTGAGTTTTCAATATCAAAAGTATAAATTTCTTAACTTTACCAAATTTTCACAGAAACCTTATCACTGTTAAATCTATTTTTGTAGTAATATGGCAATCAATACTAATGCAAAGAGCAAACATAACAGTGATCATTTCAAACATGATGATGACAATTTCTTTATAATCTAGATTTTACTCCAGAAATGATAATCTAAATGCAACTTAAATAATAAAAATAAAAATCTGCTAATAATAGCAAAATATGAATTTCTAAAATGGACCAAAGTTAGGATTCCTAAATATTATATGTGTAATTTGGTTCAAAATTATGCAGTGTTTAACATTATATATGTACATGGCTTATTATCTATTATCAAAAAGTGGAAACACAAATATTTTATTTTGACAGTAAGTTTTTCTGGTGTTCTAGTAATTTAATACCAGATTTGCTATTTTTCCTTTTGTAAATAGTTTGACTAACATTTTTTTTGTAAATGGCATGCCATTGTACCCACATTTGATTTTTCAAGCTTCTAAATACTAATATCTAGGAATGTAAAGCTTTTAAAAATAAAATACATGATTTTAATAAAAAAGTATCAATAAAATGTTTGATTTTAGCGACATATATGTATTTGTATGCTCAAAGCATGATTACAAACAATAACAACAACAATTATGATGTCAAAATAATGTCATAGAACATTTATGATGTCATACAACAGTTATGATGATGTCATATATCAATTATGATGTCATATGACAATTATACATATATGAAATGTCTACAGATATGTGAAAGTTATAACAGTGAAACAAAGGGAGATCACTCATTTCTGTATATGAAACAGCATTAATTGATTTTTCCTAGATTTCTGTTATTTTGATAATTAGACCTTCTTACTTTTTTGCTCTACTACTGAATGATTCAGATTCTATGGCAATTCTGTGTTTATAATCAACATAGGCAGATGAACACGGGTATATTTTGGTACTATTATTTTTCTACATATAACAATTAATATGACACAAAGCAATCCTTCAAAACAAGTGGATAAACACCCTCTCTTATATCTTCTAAAACATTAAAGAAGAAACATTGCACCATATAATATTTAGGTACTTAGGTAATAACAATGTTACAAAAGGAGATCACTCACAAAAACCAGCAACGTATTTCTGTATATGAAAAAAAATTCTGTATTTCTTGTATTTCCGTTGATTTCAAATTTTGGCTACCTCACTCTCTTGGTATAGACTCTAGATCATTATTCCATAATTTATAAATGTACAGAAATAATATTTTAAAACAAATGGAAAATAAATGCTAATCAAACATATGGTCCTGTTTTTCAAATATGCTTTTCATACATTTTCAATATGGCTTCTATATTGACCCTAAATTTATGGTCTCCATATGGAAAATATATGATGCATTTTTTCCTGTTAAAGATGATCATTAAAATGATTGTGGGACAGGTTTTAAAAGGGTAAAAACCTGGGCATTCTTAATATGACATGTATGAAATGTTCAAATCTTTGGATAAAATTGTAAAGTTAAAATAAACAGCTGTGAAAATAAGTATAACAAGTGCAGATTTGTTCTTGATAATTATAAATAAATCTTTAAATAAAAACACAATTTCTTAATGTTTTACCGGTAAATAAAATAAAACTGGAATATTCAATCATTTTCAATTAGCAAAAATATAAAATGTTTATAATGTTGTAAATGCTGCTATACATCAAATATATGTTAAAATGGTCATAGTCCTCACATTGGCCAACAGCAGGCCACATGTAGACAAAAAAATTATGACAATCATCACTAAATGATCAAAAATATAAATGTGGAGAAAAGAAGATGAACAATTCGTAATGTTGAAATTGCAGTTTTATCACATATAAGAATAAGAACTATCCCAACATCATTTGAGGTTGAAGACGGCAGATATTTTTGACAATGTGCCATCCAAGTGGCATATATCATGAAACGTCATCACAGACCTTTTACATTTTAGGAGTAGTACATGGATATGTAAAACATCAAATGCATAAAATATTGAGAAAAAAGATGTATAATATAATGGAGACCAGCATCATTAAAACATATAAATTCATATATAGATAAAATGATTTAAAATTCAGAATATATCATGTACAATGTATATGAAAACCAGCTGTATAAGAACAGTAATGGACAATCACAGACAGATCCAACACATACACAACAAACACTGAATTAGGATTCAACAAGAATTACTTGTAATTATATATCTTGCCATCCTCGTCTTGATGGCAAACTATGTTAAGAGTTACCATAAGATACCTTATACTGATTCTGCAGAACATATATATTCCCATTGGATAGAAAAATCACATAAGTTGACAATCTTCATTACAACAATGTTACTTGAGGAATTTGTGACGTAAAAATTTACCATTCATTCTCTTCCAATGTTAAGAGGTACTGATCTTGTTTGGCAAACCCCATTTGAGAACTTGGTACAAACTTTGTTTAAGTTAAACTCAAGTTTGGTAAATCTCATATAAAGAGAATTTAGTGCCAATCTAAGCATAAGTGTTGATATTTCTGACAATGGAAAGTTGTAAATAGCAGGAAAAAACTCAATAATCAACTTACTGTGTGTGGAGGTTTATTAGAGCAACTAGTTTTGCCGGTGAAGATTCATCAGGATCCTGATCACACCATATCTTTACCAGCAAAAGTAGTTGACTTTCAGTAATAAACCTCTATACACAGTCTTGATAGTTGACAATGGAAAAAAAACACCTTTATCTCGTTTTAATCTTTGCTTGTGATGATAGGTAATACAAACCATGAAAACCACACAGACAGACAACAGCAAAGTTAATTCAAACATAATACATATACATAATATATTTACGGACTGAGAAAAATAACATAAAAAAAAACAAAAAAAACAAAAAACAAAAAAAACCCCAAAAAAACAAACAATACAGATATAAAAAAAACTTCAAAACAAATCTCAATACTACAAGATACTAAAATCCATGAGTTTTGTGCACATTTCTTTGGTGATCCAAGTACTATTCATCACAACATATTTTATTTTGTGTTGTGGAGGTATGTTTTTGGTAATATGCTTGGTAACAATATTTTTTGGTATAAAATTTTTCAGGTACAAGTAAATAATTATTAAGTTAAACAAAAAATTACAAACATGCGCTGGTAATAATGCAATATTTCATTTCTGTTTATGACCACAGTGAACCAAAAAATAAACAATTTATCAATGTATAACCACAGCAGGCCAAAATAAACAATTTTTCAATATATAAATGGTGATAATCTGCAATAAACAATCTTAGGTTTGATATTGCACACACATATATAGGCAAACAAGATTGACCTGTCTGCTTGACCTTTATTCTAAATATTTATCATGGAGGTGTACACTTATGTATAGGGAACACAGGTGTTTATTTCATCTACATACTAAACACTAGTGCTACGGTAATCATGTGCACTGGGTATACACCCTTCCGATAAATCGCGACACCTGGCGGGAGTGCCATGATTGATAGTAGAATGTTACGTCATACAGGGAGTTATAAAAAGGAAATACTAGCATTTCGTATTTTCCCTCAATATAATATTGTTTTAAAATTAAATATTAAATTTCAATTTTAATTACATATCGCTGGTATTTTATTCCATGACTTCTTGAAAAATAATTTGAAATTAATATAATTTTTCATTAAAAATTTTAAAAATTCATTTTAATTGTTACATAATAATAACTGTTCCATGACATATTTGATATTGTAATACCAAGTCATGGGCAGTCATTCGGAACTAATTAGGGCACTGGTTTTGATTACCTGATTTACAGGAGAGAAAATGCTTCGGTCCAACCTAAGGACAATTTGCTTATGCATGAATGAATCCAGGTGTGTCAGAAGTAGCCTAAGCTTTTCGTTAATCTCGGAAGATTCTCAGTCGGTAGAATTATTTAAACGAGAGAGAGGAGAGAGAGAGAGAGAGAGAGAGAGCTACAAACATTGCATTTTAAGTATTCTGTAACTCAGTGAATAAGTATATAAACGAACAAATTATCTATCCGAAAAAATTTATAACGAGTCATGGGATAATTATTTATCCGACATTTTGAAACTTAACATATTTGTGTTACAGTTTAAAGATGATAAATAATGATAAACATCGCATAATTAGTATTATAAGTTATTTATTTATTTTCATTTTTATACTTTTTGATTTTTTGACAAATAAGTATAATATAGCCAAATATGAGAATAAATCAGATATTTATCACTGTGTATTATAATCAGGTGTTGCCTTGTTCATCTCGTAATCAGATAATCTAGAGAGGTAAGCGTACTGGTATTTTCCTGTTAATTGCAAATTGGATTAATGAAACCAATTCAAAGTAACATAGGTAAGGATGCCATCATTTCTACTTAGAATCAGTTGTTATTTATATAAATTTGACCGAAATTTTAACCTTACAACCAAAATTTCAATGTTGTTGTTTGTTTATTTTTTTTTTTTTTTTTTTTTTTTAATATTTTTAATAAATTTGAAAATAAATTTTCAGAACCTTTAACATTTTTAGCAATAACGGATCTTTCTTTCATTAAAGTTTAATCCGTTGAACAATATTGTTAAATACAACTTTAAGATGTCGCTAATTTGTAATCACAGCAAATTATTTTGACTATCAATTATGTATCTAAATTGTTTAATTTATATCAATATTTTGTAAATAAGTTTTATTAAAATTCCGATTTTATAAAATAAATAAAAATAAATAATCAAAAAAGTGGAAGGTAAATGTTTGTAGTAATTTGATTAAAAAATTAAAATATTTCCAGTCGGATAAAAATATGAATTTCAAATGTCCATGAGGGTAATTAAATGGTCCAAGATATTAATAAATATACGTACATGTATTTTATATTTTTCAAATTTGAACATTTACAAATTGCAATTTTCTAGTAAAAATAAAACTTGTTATTTTGTTGAAGAAATTACAAATTCTACACAATCCTTTACAATGTTAAGTGTCTTTTCGGATGATCATCTATGTGTTTAAAATTTGTTTAATTAGCCCATTCATAGTTTGTAATTTACTTAAAGTAATATTCGCTTTGTCGGTTTATCATCTCACCTGTAGCTTACATATGACACCCAACAGATACTCCAACTGAGTGAATATACTGTACATGATGATGGGATCGATAGATAGCCTTCCCGTTGTGACGTCATATCAAGAGTGATAACCAGTTTCCGGCTATTTCTGGAAGGGTGTATATATTATAATAAACTTTGAATCATAACACTACCCATGTATTGAGAGGGCTCTAAATGAATATTCCAAATGAAACATCAAACAGACAGGTCAAACTTGAAACACTACACATATATTGTAAAACTTTACATACTATCAAAACAAATTTTTAAAAACAAAACAAAAGATGAAATCACACAGTCTAAATAAATGTTAGGATTAAAGAAAATATTTAGTTTTATGTCTGTGTCTAGCCAAATGAAGCTGGTATTTATTATATCAAAATTGAATGATTTAACATATATTTGTAGCACTATTATACAGAAATATACATGTAAATTATTAAAATCATTGAGATTCAATATTGTGTCTTGATCAACACAATATTGTAATTTTATACAGAATATTGAACATTCAGGTAAAATAAAAGTCACCAATCTTATTAAACAGAATGTAGAGAATAAAAATTAAAAAAATGTCCAGTGGAGGAAAACATCATATATGATAATAATAATCCAGATCCATATTATCTGTGGTAGACAGTTCCTTCTCCCAGGTCTCTCTGCATACATACATACACCTCTCTCTCTCTCTCTCTCTCTCTCTCTCTCTCACACACACACACGCTTGTAAAATCAATGTGTTTAGTATTGTTTCTCAACAAAAGCATAAAAAACATAAATATTTGAGACCTCCAACACCTGGAACTGTTAGCACACATATACCAGGTATATACATTGTAAAGTAAGCCCTGATTGTAACTAAGTATGTAAATGAAACTACCAGTACTTGTACATATGCAGAGGGTACCTTGTTGTACAGGTAATACATGTGTTACCAATAATCCTAACAGATCTTAGATATCTGAATCCACTAAATGTTATGTAGCATTAATATAACTGTTCTGGGTAAATTTTGGGACTTATCTTGGGTACAACAATTTTAGTCAGACAAACTTTGTGCATGCACAGCTTTTCACAGATTAACTTTTTTGAAGCATCATATTTCAGACTCATGGATCTTCATTATAAATTAAGATTATTTCATTCAAAGTATGACCACTCCAAAGGATATGCCTTCAAAAGGTTTGTCTATTCTTATAATAATCAAAATCTGCATTATACCATGTTGTGAAAAATAATGTGTTTAAAAATTTAAAAATAATTTCTATGGCTTACCACTAAATTTAAATGGCACATTAATACATATAGTTTGCCAATACCTGACTGGTTAATCTCTGTAAGTATAAATGTATAAAATGCACTGGCACTGTCATACTGGGACTATCGTTTCATCTATTGTGACATTGAAAAATTCTGTAGAAAATGGATTTCATACTGGACATTATAATGGAGATGGATATGGATTTCAAATTAAATAAAATAGGAATAAATAATAAATTGCAGAAAAACTGATTCTTTAAAGGAAATCTGAACATAAATATTATCAGTGAAATATTATGCAGAACAACAACAAAAAAAAAGAAATGTGTTCATGAAAAGATAATTAATTACCTGCAAAAAAAAAATGATTTTAATATAAGTGAAAATATGGATTTCATAAGTAAAATGTAAAATTATAAATTTTAAAATGTAAAAAATAAACATACTAAAACATATTTAATACATATGTAATATAGTGTACTGATTAACAAATATACATTTACAAAGAATATATACTGTTTCCTGTGATGACATTTTTTTATATTATAATTATGAAGTCATGCAAAAGATACACACATTAAATGATGAAAAGGGTATGTAAGTCTTGTAATGTGACCAGCCAGAATTTGTGATTTCCTGGTATGTACAAGAAAAATAAGAGGTTGGAGGTTGACGACAAAAGATATTTTTGCCTATGTTCAACCTGTAACAAGCGGCATATATCATAAAACATTGCCACAGACCTTTTACATTGTAGGTGTAAAGAGCAACCAGCATGATAAAAGACCACAATCAATGACATGAATAAAACAAAATATCAATGACGTAACAAATGGTAAGATTGTTCTCAGACATCAAATTGCTTGGAATACCAGTAGTGTAATATCCGGGTATAAAATAGACAATTAACAGATCGTTGGCCATGCCCACAATGTTCCGACAAAAACCTGGTATGCTTGAATTACACACAAAAAGCATGAAAACTCGGCCTGAATCGTGCCATTAAATTACGTCACTGACACTAGTACGTCATTAGTTGTCGCTACGCTGCTTTGGTACCTTGATGGTGGCCAGTGTCGGAAAATAAAAGGGATGGCCATTGATACGTCAATTCCAAACAAGACTAACAGATCCTATTTCAATGAGTTACAAATTCTGTGAGACATAATGTGAAATACTAGTATACTAGTATCTAGAATAAGTAAAAAATTTGTAAAAATAAAAAATGGCACTGAGAAAATTTACTGGATTTCTTGATGAAAACTATAATGAATCAAATGTGACATACAGTATACACATTCTGAGACCTAATATGTTTTATGAATTTTTTCACAATTACATGTAATACCAATATAACATTACTGTAAACCAACTTTTATTAATGTGCAATTAACTTTTGCTGTTTCATGAGGACAAAATAATTGGGAACATTCATTGACACAACTTGTTTTTGGAAATTGTATTATTTATACCAAATATTTAGATTTAGTCAATATCATGAAAGTTAATAGTCTCCAAATAGTTTTGGCAAGAGAATCACGAAAGTTAATATCTGTGAATAAAAGTTAAATTACAGTAATTCTTTCAGAAACTTTATCTGTAAAAGCCATTCAAATATCACATACTCTGCTGCCATTTACATGTACTGTAATAAAACTTAGTTCTTGATCGATCAGCACAAAAATAAATATTAAAAATACAAAATCTATCACAGCACAATAATATACTGGAACCATTTAAACAGTACAACATCAGCATATTACTATTTTAGCTATTTAAATTTTTGCTTGTTATATCATTACAGTAAAACCTCAATATCCCATGTTTACTTTACCACCAGGGGGCATGGTGGTCTAGTGGTCTAAAAGCATGTCCTTGTGGGAGAAAGTTTGTCAGTTCACTTGTCGAAGGTCAATAGTAACTTCCCTGTTCAATTTTGCCATCAATTTTAATTTGTCCCGATTTCCATTTTTTTAATAAAATCTCCCTTTAAGTGTAGATCCTTTCATTTAATCGAGGCAGCTGGTTATGTGATAGTTGAGAAAACCAAAATATCCTGAGAAAATCAATGACTTTCAACAAGCCAACTGACAAATTTTATCGCATTAGAATCTGCTGAGTGGAATTTGAACATAATCATCCAGAGACACTGTGACTGATATTAAAGCTTGGATTTCAGACTACTAGATGACCAAGGCCCCTTGAGGGTAAAAAGAGGTTTTACTGTACATATATGATGATGAGACATAAGCTGATGTATTTCACAAATTAATCTGAGATAATGAAAACCAACTTCTAAGAGTCAGGTCACTATTATCAACTGTGATAATCAGTATATAACTAAAATGATTGCTTGATTGATGATAAAATACTAATCACATTTCAAATACATGTATGTTCTCATACATACATACATACCATTGTTCAGAAATCAAACAAACTTGATTTATATGTTAAAATGTCAACAAATATCACAAAGCAAATATGTCCATTTTTTCAATCACTGAAATAGCCATAGTAGTACAGTGTATGTACTAGCAACTTTACAGAGTGTGTACTCCTAGCAGTAGTGTGCACCGTCAACAGTACATTGTACTGGTAGCAGTTGTGTATACTGGTAAATATTCAGAGTGTTTACTGCTAGCAGTAGTGTGTACCATCGACAGTACATTGTAATGGAACAGTTGTGTACTAGTAACAGTATTGTATACTAGCATCAGTACAGTGTGTGAACTAGCAATAGTACTGTGTCTGTACTGGTATCAGTATTATATTCTGGCAACAGAACAGTTTGTGCACTGACAACAGTAGCATATGCTGGTAACAGTAAAGTTTATATTCTGGTACAGTAGTGTAAACTTGAAACAGTACATTGTACACATGTAGCAGTAGCTATATGCTGACAATAGTACAGTCCATGTACTGGTAACAGTAGTTTGTGCTGGCAACAATACACACAGTGCCCTGTTCACAGTTTTGTTTTATGGACACTACATCTATGACATTTATAACAAATATATTAATAACATCTTAATTAACATACATTAATTATATGATTTTAAAAATGAGACATTGACTCTAAATTATTTATCAGAATGATTTCACAAGCACATGTATTGGAACACATACCAGTACTAGTCCAGCATAATTCATATAGGTTTACTTTTGTATGTTATATGCTGGAATATATCACTGGTGATATCTTCCAGCATGTTCCATATCAGTTTTTAAAAATATGAATGAAATTAGACCAACGGAATTCTTCATCATTATATGTGATTTCTCTCTCTCTCTTTTTTTATTATTTTTTATTTTTTTAAAAATAGTACTAGTTAAGTTTTGATCAGTACCATATATTATGCTTGATAAAATTATACTGCCATTATCATACAAGTACACAACTCTTCACACAGGTGTAAAAGTCAATCAGTACACCTGTATTTTCAATAATAACATATAACATGGCTATAAATAGAAAATGTTTATTTGGTACCAGATAAATCAACATCATCAAGTATTACTATGTGGAACTTGTAGTTTACTAGAATTCTCAGGACATCTTCATATCTTGCCATAGCACTGAATTCCTGATTTTATGATTTGTATTATTATTTTAGATCTATACAATTAAGCTTCATCATGGCACCTGTTGATTTGTGTACTGGAATTATCAGTACATCATAACTTGTGGTCAATATACTGGATGACATCATCTACTGGCCAGTATTCCTGTCTACCATACTTCACATTTGTGTTTAGGATTCATTGGAGAATCCACTGGACACTTATATTCCTCAGCAAATTCTTTGGAATTTGACAAAGTTCCAATGACCCTACAATAAAAAAGAGTAAAATATTAGGATTGATTGGCTGTGCAAAATCCTAAAAAAATAAGCTTTTAATTGCTGTATCTTAACTTTTTAGAAAAAATGACATGAGGGGATCCAGATCAATGGATCACTAGGATGATTTATGTACCACATTACTGTGTTGACTAAGCCTTAGCCAAGAGAAAACCTGTAGTTGCTAAAGAGGATGGTTTATACAAGCAAGCAACATCTGTTCAAATTCATAATCAATCAACATCAAATGAAATTTCGCCAGCATACCACGTGATCAATACCCCTTAACGTTTGTGTGAACATTTTGAACAGTTTAGGTCGAAATTCCCTGGAATAATGACAATTTTATGGCAAAACAAAAACTGAAGCCATTCTATCTCTAATGGAAATAATTGTTCCCAAGAAAAGTGATGTTGGTATCACATTGTATATTGGCGAACCTCATTGGGTGGTGCTCCCAATGCAATTTTACCAATTATGATCTGCTTATACTTTTTTTTTTAAATATTCCTGAAGTGAATGGGTATTTTTGTGTTTTAATTATCAATTAGATGTTGACTGATGGACTCACTAGTAATTTTACCTTCCCTTTGATTGATTATAATAAAACATAATCGATAACTGCAATCAGAAGGCTTCAACACAGCCTTAATCTATTCTTCCTGATTATCACTTCAACACTTGTTACTACTAGAAACCATTAATACATATTGAGCAATATTGACTACATTACATTACATTACATTACATTACATTACATTACATTACATTACATTACATTACATTACATTACATAATGCTACAATCACTGTTGTTTTTATATTTACCGGTACTTGGCGGGACTATGTGGATCACTAATTAATTGTAGGTGATCAGCTTCTTTTGTGCTACTGGAGCACCACACCTGGAAAACAACATAAATAGAAATAAAATTCTTAATGAACCTATGCTTTAAGTGTTCTCTAACTTTTAAAAAAATCTTACTTCTATAATGGTGACTGTAAATGAAAATGTTACAGTCTCTCTAACAACATGACCTAAACAAAATTAAGGGTCGGTTTACAGTAATGGCAGGGGTTCAAAATTCTTCAGGTCCGAGGTCTGGTAACTATTAATTTTACATTGGGACCTTTGATATTTAAACTGCAAAAGTACAATGGACCTTCCTTTTTTTCCAGGATAATCCTTCTTTTTCTAAATGATAACATAATTGCCCATGGATCTTTCAATGTTGAAGTTGAATATTTAAAACTTTATGTGGGTCTTGCAAGATATAAAGGCAAAAGGTCCTGGACTATCCATTACAAAACATAATTTTGAGCCCCTGACTGGTATTAATAAACCAGTCAAGTTTTATTCACTTATATCAGGAAGGTCAGTTATTGGATGGTGGTAAAAACAAGAATACCCAGACAAAAAATGTAGAAGTGACAAACTTCCTAGCAGTTGGATATATTAGAGTGGGAATCAAACTTAGGAGTCGAGAAGTTCCAAGTGACACATAAACTGATCCTTTAGACCACTCATCCACTGAAACACCTATAACAAAGTTGAAAACATACTTCACAATCTGGCTTGCAATCTGTGCATTTATTTAATATATGAATTTAAACCTCCCAGACCATCCAACTCATAACAAAAGGTTTGTCAGATTTACCATAATAGATGAGGTTGGTTTTTCTCAAAAAAATTTAATGTTGTTGTATCATTTATAAAAGCTTTTCTCACATATATGACAGATTAGAATTTTCCTATCTGGGTCTATAATGAGTAATAGATTCTCTTTATACAAGTAAAATGACTGGATTATCAATACAAATGTATTACCTGAGCAAATCCTATAAAGAATAATTGTCTATGTGTTAGATTAAGAGCAGGTAGGAGTTTCTCTGCTTGATGGGTCTGTATCCAGTCTAAATAGGCCTGAAACATATCAAACAACATAATCATATATATAGACATACAGATGACGCAAGGATTTTGAGGAATGTTGTTGTTTTTGAAATGGTATTTAACATGACATTAGCTGTAAGACCTCTCAGGTTTTAAGAATGGATCCCATTTATAGATAAAATGGTATCTCATTATAATTGTGTGAATCTGTTACCAGGGTATTTCTAAATGGTTTACTAGTGTTCCAGGCGATATCCAATAGCCAGTGTGCAGACTACCTTTTTTCTTGTAAAAATGTTATTGCATAAAGTAAGGGGCACATTTTTTATATAGAAACATTCTGTGACATTTTAAAGGTTCTAGGTTCAAAAATGTAGGAGTTGATTTCACAAAATAGTAACTCCATTACCTCTAGCTACAATGGATGCTAAAATAAAACTTTTATTAAATATTTATGGTAAATAATTTTACATTTGACATTTTAAACCTATTTATATGTTATATCTTACATGATAGGATGACTTCAGTCCACCATTATCTGCAATGTTCTCTCCTAAAGTCTGCTTTCCTCTAACCTATAAAGAAAACAAAAGTTACAAATGATCTGGTCAAAATAAAATCAAAATTTTAATGATAAATTGACAAATTTATATCTCAATCAGCTGCATGATTATAATGTTAGAAATTCTAAAAATCACACAGAAATGCCATGCGATTAACCTTAAACAACAGTCGCTGTCAAAGAATTTATATATATCTAAATTGTATATTTTTTGTAGGGTTGTCAAGGAGTACTCGAGTAATGCAGTATCAGATCGGAAAATTGCTAACCGGTTACCATTTTACTAATGGAATACTCCTTGTACTGTTTTCGAAATTCGTAAAACTGGGTGATTCGAATTATTGATTACTTTGACTTGAGCTGAACAAGTACTCCATCGGAAAGACATTTGAACAACTGGTTAGTGATTTTCATCAGAGTTGACATCCCTAATTTTTTGTATATTATATCAACAATGACTCCATTTAAGGAGGAGCAGGGTAATGTAGTGGTGTTTTATGGCCCAGTCAATTTATTTCCCTTACTCAAATACTGAAAAGGTCACTTCATGGATGGTGTGAGAAAATTGGGAGTATCTGAAGAAAACCACTAACCTTCAACAAGTAAACTGACAAACTTTCACTATGATTTGACCAGATTATGATTTAAACAAAGACAGTGAGAGACACTGTAAGCATGTATTTAATTGAAGTAATGCTGGCCATGCCTTTTATGTTCCAACACTGCCTGCGCAGAGTTTTCATTCTTCTCAAAACATTGTGGGTGTGGCCAGCCATCCGTCAAATAGTCCACTTGGCTACACAGGCTCTCTGTTAGGGTAGGAAGGTATTAGCTCAGTAGTTTTAGAATACAATACAGTCAAGTTATTAAGATAGTAACTGAAATATCTTACATTTTCTCCATGGACCTTGTAACTTGAGTACTGATCAATCATACATTGTGTACGCTTTTGAAAGGCTGCTACTGATTGGTTATTCCACCAAGGTCGAAGGTTACCATTTTTATCATACTCTCTACCTATAATTAAAAACAAATTCTATGGAACCATCAAATAAATACCCCAAAATGGAACAGGTATAACTAGTAAAATACTGCAATAATAATAATTGTATCATATAGGATAAGGAAATCTTACCAAAGAAGTTAAATATCTCAAGTCAAGGACTAGACCATCAGAAACAGTGGAGTGGAGTAATGGTTTTTTATGCCCCAGATTCTTTAAGCAGTCAGTTCTGCAATGGTGGAGGAAACCAGAGTGCCAGGAGAAAACTATATAACTAACTTTCTCACACTAGGGTAGCCTGAGTGAGATTCGAACCTAGGCTGGAAGAGCCACTGTGATCCGTCGCTTGAATTTGGCTTAAACAAATTGTATAATCATGATCAACTCGAAAACAGTTATTCATTTTAAAATTCAAGTATGGGCTCGTAAGGCGTTTTCGATCACCAGGTGTTTCCGATCACTTAAGTAAATTCCGAATGGCAAGCATGCACAGTCGAATTTTTTAGGCGGTATTGTCTATTTATAACGACGGAAGAACGTTTTTTCTACTAGTGTAAACAAATAGTCAAAAGTACTTTCTAGGAAGGTAAAATAACTCACATTCTGTCCATGTTGATAAAAACCGCCATTTTTGTTATTCCCGTTTTTCTTGTATCACAATATGTCAATTTATTTTGATCTAATCATTTTCATACAATCCAGTGTCGTCTGTTTACTCTCTGAGCATTTTGACAAATATCAGTTCATGTGACGTCACCAGTTATAGTTTGTTTCAAGAAAACCGAGGCTGTGAAGTAGCACCACGTGTTATAGCATAATTGTTATATATCGGGAGCAAGATTATATAACACTTGGTTCTATAAATGCAATTCAACACCATAAAGTGATAACCGCTACCTGCTCCATGCTTCACAACACATTCTCAACAGATTTTTACAGTTAAAACTATTGATGTTGCATCAGTATATATATTTATATAATATATATAGACATATGTCAATATAAGGTTTCTAATTGTTATGAAATCGATGGATGACACACAAATGGGTGAATGGTTGCTGGAATATTACTTACCTTAGGATTTACATGAGGTAAGATATAATGTTCATGTTTCATGTTAACACTGGCCCATTTTGAGCCTCAAACACTTTTATTTTCTTGTGTAATACGTCACTACATCACGTGATCGGATTCACCTTTCCGCCATTTTTGTTTACATAGAAATGGGGACTGGTAGGGAATAAGATAACAAATGCTGTGTAATGCTTTTGTCAGTATAAAAGCATCCATATTAATTAGTATTAACTACGCTGATGTACATTTTGATTCAGTATTATTTAGCAAGCTAAAAAATTATTCCAAAATCCACTAAGTGATCGAAATCCCCTAATTCCTCCATAACAACATTTGAAATGCATTGAAAATTTCTAAATTTTGGAGATCCAGGTATCATTTTACACATAGGATGGCATCATGTCATTGTTTCTTAATTAGACATCAGGTCATATCTCTTTAATACCACATGATGAAAACAACAAAATCATGTTATGAAAGACAGAAATATTCCACATGGGTTTCTTACACTGGATATTTTATCTTTAAATCACTGTTCACTATATATTTGAAACCTTTTGTAAGTCTTACAGTTGCATGGACATATTTCAACATTAACAATAATGTCCTGTTTCCCCATCAGATAGCCAGTACCTAAAACAGCTGTATAAACCTCAAAAACTATTTTGGGGGTAAAATCAAATTTTCTGGCATATGTTTCCACATTTATACAGGAACAAACCTTGGTCATCAAATCCATGTGTCAACTCATGTCCCATTACAACACCCATGGCTCCAAAATTAAGTGACCTACAATATAAGTTTGATCCAATTATACATTATGTAAATGTAAATCATACATGTATAATCTTATAAAATTGTAAGAATTTGAAAACAAATAATTGTAATTGTCTAGTTAATGTGTGATTATCACTAGATTTCTGACATATCAAAAAGGGTACTGGTGTTGGGGTTCCTGTTCTATAGTGGACTCTTATATACCGGTACAATGAAACTCCATTTTAATGTCTCTCAATTACTTTGCCATCTAGTTTATCATTACACAATTTTGGAGCCCCCAAAAGCCCTTTCTTCTTTTTTTTTAAGTCTTCCCCAGATTATTGCAAAACTCTTTTATCATGCCAAAGGTTTACTGAACGGATGGTGGTAATGAATTGGAGTTTTTATTGTGTAAGAGAAACATGGTTTAACTAATGAAGAATCTTTTGGGGACAAACGCAACTGATCGACTTTCAAAGTAAAGGTTGTTGGTCAGTTCAGTCACTTAGGACTTGAAAATAAATGTAATTCTTAGGAAATTTTGTAAGAAATATCCATCTCTTGCCTGGATTGGAGCTGTAAAAACTTACTTATTGGATTATGTCTAGTCACTGTCTGTGTATATTTTATATAAGAT
The DNA here is from genome assembly GCA_021292105.1 of Anadara kagoshimensis. Lineage (NCBI taxonomy): Eukaryota > Metazoa > Mollusca > Bivalvia > Arcoida > Arcidae > Anadara > Anadara kagoshimensis. The sequence continues at coordinate 52,520,398 of CM037870.1, read as the reverse complement.
TTCAAGGTGAGTGACTAGATGACCATTTCCAATCAAACCACAGATAGTGAGCTATTTGTAGTTAGATTAAATTATTAACCATGGTTTTGGTCCATGATATATGTTTCTTACACTTATTTAAATGAGATTTAAGACTGAGGCCAAGTTTTTGAACAGGTCCATACTAAGTATCTCGTGTCTAAGTAGACGCTAAAGACATCCTCTGAATCACAAGGAAAATTGCATACACCTGTTGAATATCAGTAGAAATGAGAGACACCTAATGAGTTAAAAACGTAGACCACCAGTGAACAGATGCAGAAGATGATTAAAGGTACTGATACAAACTAAACTCAACCACAAGTACTGTAAACTTGGGTATTTTTGCTTGTGATTAACTCCCAGATTTTGTCATTATTATAATTTCGCTTAGGGGTATATTTCATGACTTTCCCATCTATGTGTACTTTCCGCTGGTTAAAGCTTAATTTTCACATGGCAGATATTTTTGCAAAATTTTCTTGAAAAGTACCCCAACACAAATACAGTTGACTCTCGTTATCTCGAACTCGACAGGGAAATGCAAAAAGTTCGACTTATCCGGAGTTCGAGATAACCGATGTTAAAAACGGCAACAAAAGGTAAGTAAGTCGTACACGCCTACCGTAAGTCGCTTCCGGTTTTATCTTGTCAAACTGTATGGCATAGGCATTGACATTTTAAGATGCAGTGATAATTGATTCAATTGTGCATTTTGTTTTATAAGATTTTCTTTAATTACTCAAATTTGTCAATAACTGATTGCGCTATTGTTATTAGCCGACAAAATGTGGAGTCCTCTTTGGTCTCCATACCAGTTTCGCTTTGTATACTTTAATCACCCCAAGGTTCCGGTTGGTTGTATTGAGTAATGTTCACATCACACGCTTTCGGCAGCCATGTTCAGCTTGGCAGTAATTATAACACCTGCTAATCTCCTTGATGGTTTAATTGCTTATGCAAGGGATAATAATTAAGGGCTTAAGGAAATTGGGAGGTCAGTGCAATGTTGTAATTTTAAAATCAACACAAGGCCGACAGTCAAATATTTTATTTATGTCGGAATGTGTTTTTTCTACCAAAAAATCTGTAGGTGTTGACAAATTTGATTTTCCCAAATTTATTGTTCGAGTTAATAAATTTAATTTTCCTAAATTTTTTGTTCGAGTTAACAAATTTAATTTTCCTAGGATTTTCATTCAAGGGGGCGAAAATATTGTTCGACATATCCGATAATTCGATATATCCGAGTTCGAGATAACCGGAGTGATTTTGATTTAATAAAGAACAACTCTGTTCGGACTTTTTGAAAAAGTTCGAGATATCCGGTAGTTCGAGATATCCGAGTTCGAGATAACGAGATTCAACTGTATACCATGTTTATAGTTTATTTGTGACCTACTTTGGGAAATCCTGGTCATAGAATGGGGCTTGAAGGATACCAGCAGGAAACACAATTTCATTTTTCGATGGTGTGTAGTAGGCATTCACTGTAGGTGGTGTCATTCCCCATCTGTAAAAAATCAAAACAAATCAGTGAAGTTTATGACAATTTTTTAAAGTTTTATTGTATGGTTTATATGTACTGGCATGTATATGAATGTTGCATCAATTGGTTGAAGATGTTGAAAAATTTCACTGATAAAGTTTGTGATTTCTGAAATGTGAATGAAACAACCTAAATTTCAATTTACCAATGACAAATATACTGTTAATTATGGTAATTTCACGATGTTTTGTAAAGGAGAAGGCATGGTTGTGTCTTAGATGCCAACTCACCCACAATTAGAGGCCTTGGTAGCCTTGTGGTCTAAAGTGCATGCTTATGAATCACAGTGCCTCTCATCTCCTAAGTTAGAATCCCACTCTGGCAGATCCTAGTGTGAGAAAGTTTGTCAGTTTGTTTGCTGAAGGCTGGTGTTTTTCTCTAGGCACCCCAGTTTCCACAATCATCTATAAACTGGGCTCAATATAAGGGAAAGGATCTTGACTAGGATGTAAAACACCTTTACTCAACTGAACTTCATCCTAAAGAAAGCATATATTTGTTCATTTACTCTCAGTCATATATCATCTGAATAAAATTACAAGTGAAATTGATTAAGGTTTTGGCCTTCTCACCCATCAGTAGGATTAAATTGCAGTGTTACACAGCAAAATGGCTTGATTTGAGCTGGATTATTGGTATAAAACATAGGACTGCAATAACAACAAGAGGCCCAATGAGCCTTTACAGTCACCTGAGAGAAATTGGGAAATATTCATTAGAAGAGAGGGTCAATGGTTGCTAAATTTCAACAAATTAAGCTACTGACTAAGTTTGGTTGAAATCTGCCAATTGATTCTTGACAAGAAGTAGAAAATGTGAAAATATAAATAGTGATTTATAGAATTATGTTACTTACACATTTTTCTTTGGTGCTTTTCTCAGTTTCTCAAGGTTTTTGACCAGAGCAAACCTCAGGTTTCTTATATTGTTCCAAAAATATTCATCTTTCTTAATCTCCAACTAAAACAAAACATTTTGTTCATAAACTGAACAGGCAGCAGACAAAGAACTCATATAAACAAAACCTCACAGATGATTAGGACCTACAGTGCAGACCTGTCAAATGTTTAATACTAAGCTCATGAATTAATGCTGAATTGGCAGGTCATCTTGGTTCCTAATTAGCTACCGGGTAGGTCCTGGAAGCTTTTTGGAATCAGTTATCTATCTCTCAGAACATTTTCAGAAAATGGTGTTATAAAACCTTTGTGAATGAGCCCTTAGAATTGTGAAAAATATCAGTCAAATAGTCAAAATTGTGATGATGAAAAATAACATTATTATTATAATAAAACTCTACAATGGACAGATAAAAATAATATATTTAATGAACTTATAAAAAATTTACATTACATTATCAAGATTAATTTTTATTTTTATTTATTTTGCCAATTTGGTGTTTTTAAAAAAAACCCTAAGACTTTTAACTGTGAATGGGGCTTAATATGGCTCTAAATATGACCCAATGGGAGCCCTGACAGCCATCCATGAAGATGACAATCCTACCAAGTAAGCATTTCTGCTGGTAGAGTTAGTTCACTTATCAGTTAGACGGATTAAAACAATGCAAACTTAGATACATGTATCTAGTTTATTCATTAGAGGCCTCATCCATTTGGCCACACCTGTAATAATTTTGTTGAAAAAGATGAGTTACCTGTTCATACTCCTTGTTTAATTTTGTAGAGTTTTTGATGTATTCAGGGAATCCTATCATATCTATAACAGCATTAGCCTAAAACATAATAAAATCTAGAAAAATAATAAGTGTACAAAAATAAGTCAAAATTCCATGTTCAATAGAACCTCTATGGCCTATACTAGACTATAATGTTACTAAACATTAGAAGCTCAAAACCAAGACAGCTGGCAAAAGACTTGCCTTGCCTGTACATCAGAATTATCAAATCTAGAAAAATAATTAGTGTACTTAAATAATTTAAAATTTAAAAGTTAATGATGCCACTCTGTACGATAATGATGGTGTCACTAAAAATTAAAGCTCAAAACAGCAAGAGCTGACAAAAGACTTGCCTTGCTGTACATCAGGTTAATTAAAATCACAGTTAAACACAAACCCTGAAAACTGTCTTATTTCATCATTATACATGTATAAGGATATACTGATATTACCAGGGTATATCATTTGTAAATAAGCTTTGGTTAGCCAAATTCTCAACCAGGAGAGATGGAATTAAGTCAAATAAGCTTTGAAAACAGCCTGATCCATTTCACTCTAAAGAACATTTTCAAAATACTTTAAATATCGTTTGTAAAATTGAGAGATGCAAAATGAATACATTAATGGGTGGACATGGCCGTATGGTACTGTCAGTGGTTTTCGAAGTCAAGGGTTGTGGGTTCAAACCTCACTCGGGACTTGGAAATTTTCTGAGATGATTTTCATCTCCTGCCCATACTTGAGCTTAAAAATCTCCTTACTCAGTAGTCTTTTGGAAGAGACTCAAAACCAAAGACGTGTCTCAGTGCAGGCTAAAGACATCTCTGTAGAGTTTGTGAAAGAGTAGGCCATCTGTGGCTGCTACAGAAGACGCTTGCAATTAGAAGCCCTTTGAAACAGACTGAGCCAAATAAACCAAGATCCAAACAAAAGTCCCAAAGGTACTGTAAATATATTAATCTTAGTGTGTACAGATTTAAGCCCAAATTATAATCTGGGTAAATTCATGTGGTCTATAATTAGGGTAAACTCCATGGATGACCTTGTGCAATATGATTTAATATAATTTAGCAGTGGACTTAAATTATCTGCACTGAATCATTGCAAAAATCATTTAAATAAGCACACCTCTAAAATTTACGGTATTTGACTTAGACATGTATGATCTTAATTATCCTTTAACATCATCCTATCTAACTGTAAAGTTTTCTATTTTGTATTGATAAAATATCAACCCCAAAAAAACATAGAAGATTCAATGCCAATGCTGACACACACCTTTATACTTATGCAGAACTTCCAGTAATCATATGCTCACACACACATATATTTTAACCACTAAATAACACATTATAGTTAATTTCCTTAACATACATTATCTAACTGAGGTATCACTGGGCATGCCTATTATGTTCTGACTAGCCACCATCACGGTATCAAAAGCAGTGTCACAGCAACTAATGACCCACTAGTGTCAGTGACGTCATTAAACGGCACAATTCAGGCCAAGTTTTCATTCTTTTTGCATGTAAATCAAGCATGCTCGGCCTTTGTCAGAACATTGTGGGGGTGGCCAGCGATCTGTCAATTGATGGCATAATTAGCTACAAACCATGTAAAAGTATCAAAAAGGAATATTCACTGGTAAAAAATTGCAGTTTTGATTTATTAATGAAAAAAATACAATCCCAAAATTGTATTCCATATTTGTATTTAATAATAAAGTCACATGTATCCCATACCCAATACAAGCAATAAAATATATAATTTAAAGTTAGATTTATTTATTAAGCTTACTGGTAGCTAAAATTAAGAACATCAGTAGACAGTGAATATTTCTACATATACATACGTGAAAGGGGGGATAGGGCTCTGATACAGAATCCTTAACTGATACAGAATGCCTGGCTTATACAGAATGTCAGACTTCACACTTATTTAGAAAGGTTACAATATATAAGTTACTTAAACTGAGAAGATGTACTGAAATAATAGATAAGTAGTTATGGTACATACTGTAAATCACCTTTTTACTGAGTATATGTACTTTCTTGCGAGTACATGTAATGTGTTTTTTTTTAAATTTTCCCTATAGAGTCAAACTTCAATCACTCAAAGTCCAAGGAAATGATATTGGCATGGTCTGTCTTGTGTTTTTAATTACAATCACCATGTGGGTCATCGATTAGAACTGGTACAAAGTGTGGAGTGGAGTTAATGGAGTTTTACATCCCCTGTCAAGATTTTTTCACTGACCAGTTTATCAAGGTAGTCAGTTTGTGAAGGAAACTGTAATGCTTGGAGAAAAATCACTGACCTTGGCAAGTGAAATGACAAACTTTCTTATATAGGATCTACCCTAAATGTGATTAAAAACCTAGTCCGTGGGGACCATGACCCATAAGTGCAGGCTTTAGACTATTTGGCAATGAAGCACCTGGTTAAAGGGCGTATTTTATGTATCCATTTAACACACAGACAGAGTTTGTATTCTTTTGATTAGAGTTACCAATGTTCCAGGGATCAAAGTTCATTTCACATGGAATATAATGGGATCAGGATTGGCAGATGATCTTGAGCCATCTGGGATATTCAAGTTACCAAATTTTGAGCCGGCCATGCTTTTTTATGTTCTAACACTGGCTGCCATCACCGTACCAAAGCAACGTCACAGCAACTAATGACGTACTAGTCTCAGTGATGTCATTAAATGGCACAATTCAGGCCGAGTTTTCATTCTTTTTTTGTGTAATGCAAGCATGCCAGGTCTTTGTCGGAACATTGAGGGCGTGGCCGGCAATCCATCAATTGAAGTTCAACTGTATCCTTGAAAATAAAGTGTACAGAAATAAAACTAATTTATAAAATATTATATGGCAGTTTGTTGCATCATAGATGGGATAACAAGAAAGTATATGTTGTTTATGAATTTCATGTTTTTCTTATCTCATAAAGGTGGTGACATGATAAGAAAGTGATTTACAGTACAAGATTATTTATTATGTAAATTAAAATGTAAATTAAATATTATGTAAATTTCTTCCCTGAGAAAATGAAAACAGAACAAAAACATAATATCATTGCTAGGTTTCTATGATAAACTGGTTCAAAAATGTTAAAAAAAGTTTTAGAAAATTCAACCTTCTAGTGATTGGCTGCTAGTTGAAAATACCCTACTATTTTCTAAAAGTACTTCAGTAAATTTTATTAAGCTCTTAGCAAATGATGATTCCTTGTCTTGAAACCTAGCAATGCATAACATATAGATATATTAGATACATGACATGTATAGTGAGTAGATAATGGAATATGATATATGGGCCTAATCAATGTATCAAAGTGATAATCTGTAACATTTTTGCCAAACAAGCAATCAAATATGGAATTGCATAATTTTACGAATTGTCAGAACATAAACAATGAATCAGCAACATTAATACCTATTATGAAGGTATATTAGCTCCTGGGTACCTGAGAATAGATTTCCCACCATACCATGTGATCAAAATCAAATGACTCTTGTGCAGTCCCCAACATACTATGTGACCAAACACCATAACCCTTGTACATTATTGCAAAAAACTGTAGGAATAATGTTGTTTTTATGGGAAAATGTACCAATAAAAATTACTTCATACACGAAGGTAATAATGGTTCCACACAAATGTTATGGGGTATCACATGATATGCTAGTGACAAAGTTTGCTATGGGGAGTTTTGTATAATGTTAATTCAGCACAAACATTAACTATAATCACATGGTACATTCATAAAGGCCTCTTAACCCTCTTGCTGCCAAACAGACATATGTGTCTCCTACTGATAGCTTGCCACACATATAATATAAGTTATACAGGGCTTTGGCAGGTTACATGGCCCCATGTACCCCGTCAAAGATTGCGGCTCAGGGTACATTCATCTTTGACGCAGTACATGTGGCCGTGTAACCTGCCAAAGCCATGTATAACATTTTTGTCACCCTTCAAAGCGTAACCAGTTGGATCTTTTTAACTTCCATTTCGTATTTTGTGTGACTTGCGTACGTTGTCGCCATGTTTGTTTACTGTAACTAGACGTCAGCACTGTACGAGTTACTTCCCTTTTACCGCTAAACATCGCGTGCGTTCATGTACCCTGGCATATTTCCGAACATAGTTCCATGTACCCTGGCAAGTTAGCCAATCATGACTAAAAGATATTTATAATCTTTTGTGTAGAGTGAAACAAAATTGCAAATGTTGACTATTGAGATAAAAAACTACCATTAACTAATGATGCCATTCAACACTTGTGATGTCATAACCTATTCTTGATGTCATATTAATTTGAATTGTGAACTTCAATTTGGCACTGCATTTAAAAATTTAGTTCCTGTTAATGCTGTTTTGAAATTCAATTTGGCAACAAGAGGGTTAAACACATTTACATACAAGTGTTTACAAAATAGCCGAGTAAGTGCATACAAATGATATATAAAGACAGATTTAGATTATATATACACACAGTTCCTATATATATAGTGTTACCATTAGTTACGGAGAGAGAGAGTTAGATGGACGTGCATATATATATATCCAGAGAAATACACAGTTTTTGTATATAGTATTACCATTAGTTACGCAGACTAAGAGAGTTAGATGGACGTGCAAATATCCAGAGAAATACCTTATCTATCGCTGCTTTTCTAGTTTCATTATCCATCCAAGATAAGTTGGGTAAATTCCTTTTAAATGCTGTTTTAACTTCCTCTATCATTGCTTCGGCCTGAATTAAAGACTGAACAGATCAAAAACAACACAAAACACTAAGGAAAACATTATACGTTGAGTTGTCATGGCAACACAACAGATAAACATATTACATGTATTAATATGGTTAAAAATATGACAATAGAAATTTGGAAATTTCAGAGGGATGTTAAATATGATGTACCCGTATGCATTATACTGATATTTTTCTAAACATATTTATTATCTCAAGGAGCATTCATGTTGCAAACAATTTCGTGCTGCCATTTTCTACTCAGTACAATTGTAACCTCTAATAGACTTGCCAAGCACTCAGAATTACGGAATGAAAGTCATGGTTCTTTTTGATGGGAACTTAAAATAAATGAGGTTCTGTGCCATGGTAGGTGCTGTAGAATGCCATCAAGGCAACACACAGGCAAAATGTCTGTACTTTCGCCTATACTATAGCTGGAGATGTCTTGATATAGGTGAAATATTCTTAACTAGGATGTTAAACACCATAACACAACTCTAATAGACTCAATGTTACTACAATGATTCCTTCATATAAAGGGACTCAGTGGCCAAGTGGTCTAAAGCACACACAGTGCCTCTCACTGCCTGGTCTAAATCCATTAAGGACAGAACCTAGATTAAGAAAGTTTGTTGATTTGCTCCCTGAAGGTCTGTTTTTCCTCTATCATCCCACAACTGACTGGTTGGGTGTAAGTGAAAGAATCTTGACTGCAGTGCAAAACACCATAACTGCACTCCATTCTATAATATCAAAAGAAAGTTAGCATTGAAAACTACACAAGTACAGATTACAATTACATAGAACAGATACAAAGTTGCTGATGAATAATATATAACTGGTGTTAGAATATAATTGATTTTGAAGCTTTACTGTGTAACTTGATTACCTGGAGGTAATTGAACATTTATAATGATTTATTCTTTTTACTTCTATATAATCTACAAGGCTAGGATTGTCTAGTTTTTATGATGAACTGTTCCTAAGATTTCATAGTGATCCTGACTTGATGAACATCTCCAATAAAACTTTGAGATGGTAAGCTGTTAGATCAAACAACTGGTTGAGAACTGATCATTTCTATTTTTATATCCCCGCAAACTAGTTTGAGGGGGGGGGGGGTACATAGGAATCACCATCTCTGTCTGTCTGTGTTCATCCATGTAAAATTGTGTATGGGTCATATCTCATAGCTGCTTTTGTCATAAAACTTCACATGAATAATCTTCATGTTCTAAAGGTGTGTCATGACCTTCAACCAAGGTCATAACAGAAAGGACAAGGTCATGGGAAATCATTAATGTTGGGGTGGAGTGTATTTGGCTCTCTAGAGACAGTTCAAGTTATATTTGTATTCAATGTCCATTAAATAACTAAATATATGGCCTTGTCAAGTAGCTTAGTAAGAAGGGCATAAGACTTGAAATCAGTTTGTGGTGACTAGAGATCTTATGGATTCTGCATCAAGAAGAAAAAGTGATGAAGAAGGACATGTGTATATTGATTGAGAAACAAAAAGATCTGTATGGATAAGAAGGTTTTGTATCATTATAGTAAATGACGAAACCCAGGATAAAGACTATGCTGGTAACATCTTGATATAATGAAATATATTTTATAGGAATTAACACTATGTAATGAAATATTTGGTGCAATGCAATATCTGGTCTTGGCTGAATAATCATCCCTTAAATAAGATCTTCTTTAATTCTAACAAGTTTTTTTAATCTTCATATTAATAAAAATCACATTATTTATGGTGCGAGACAGGAAATCTTAACCAATTTTCATATATATCTGGTCCAGAACTCAGTAAGTCTCATTTTGGGCGAAATGTATTAGAATTTAGATTAAATTTCCCCATCTTGCACCACAGATGTGATAGATTCTATTACAGTAATATGTGACATGGTGAAATTTCATTCATAACAAATGTATACTAACCATATTTTTGCTATCCCCGTGGAAGGCCTCTCTAACAAACATGGCTCCTAAGGCAAAACCAATTACATTATCTGTATCTGTTATACAGTATCTCCATAAATCTTCACCACCAGTTGTACCTAATAAAATACATGCAATGTTTAAAGATAAACTTTAATAACTCACACTACATAATGTGAAATTATCAATTTTCGTGGTGTTCAAACTTTCGTTCTTTTACTGATCACCCTCACCAATGAATTTACTTGTGTAACAAAATGGTATAGGTTACAAACAGACTTGAAACAGTAACAATAAATCACGAATTTATCACCCCATGAAATGGTATTCTTTCTTTGAACCACAAAAATGGGATTCGCTGCTGCACCACATGATCAATACCTCTTAACACTTGTGCAGAACGTTTTGGAAAACATCAACATCACAGATTCTCGGAATGATGTCTTTTTCACAGGAATACATCATCTCATGCATTCCATATCCATTAGAAATAAGTGTTCCACATAGACATTAGAGGTATCATATGGTACTGCAGCGAACTCTATTAGACACAAAAAATTAAATGATTTCAGAGTACCAAAAATGTATTAATTTTAGCATGTATGAATTTTAGTGCAAATTATAATTTGATTAATTGACATGAACTTAAATAAGCATAATTACATGGATCACCTTGTGCACTATATTTGCATTTAATTTTAGGAAGGATTTTAATTACCGTAGCTCAGGTGTGGAGATGAGTGGCTTGGTAGGTTACCCTGCCAGGAGTGACCAGCTTATCATAAAAGCCACTTATGCAGTTCAAGAAGGTGGTCTTTACAGAAAATCGACAGTATGAAAAGATGTTAAATATCTTTACAGTAAAAATCCTGAATTAAAAGTAAGAGTTCTGATTATAACCAAATACAACATAAAACTATACCTGATATTGCTTCAGTAAGAGTTTTCCTAGCTGTGCGGAATGGTTTAGACATATAAGGAGTCATTGTCTTGACAACATGCCATATAAGGTAATTATTAATAACTCTGAAATAGACACAAAAACTTTAGACAAATTAAAATTAATAAAAGCTTTGAAAAGAATACTGATACTGAGCTACAACTCTAAAACTCATAAAAATCTATAAATATATTGTCACATCAAAAACCTGGATACTAATGTTGAATGGCATTCAAGATGCAAGACATGCTAGTTGACAGTCATTCCAGAATGTCATTAGATACAAATAAGTTTGTTTGTTCTTCAAGGGCATTGTTGGCTATGTGGTCTAAAGCAAGAGGTTAGAATCAGTGACTGTCACTGCTTAGGTCTGAATCTAAATCAGGTATAGATGCTAGTGGAGAAATTTTTTGAGTTTACTTGTTTACCTTTTTCCATTTTCAGTTTTCAGCATATCTTGTATCAGTGTTGATAGACTTTGTAAATAAGTTGGAGCATATGATACAATGGGTTCTGAACCAGTCACATTGACAGATGTATTTGTCATCAAACTTCTCATGAAATGTATCCAATTTATCTGAAATAAATATGATGAATTATAATAAATTAAGTAAATTCTTTTTAAATGGTGTGTTATGACTCTGACTTTTTCACTATATCAAGGCTGTCAGTTCAGGAACGATGGAGAAAACTGGAGTTCCCAGAGAAAACTACCAATCTTCAACAAGCGAACTATAAACTATAGGAAAAAACAAAATGTTGTATAAAAGATAAGGACATGAACTGCCTAAAAGAGAGAATCAAATGTAGCAAAATGTAGTACCAAATGTTCATATACAAAGCAGGGACCTTTGTGGGACCACAGCACCTCTAAACTGACCTTTAAATGCAACTCAGGCAGATCTTAGCATTTTGCTAGCTGAAGGTTCTACACATTTCTTAAATAATTAATATAAATTCTTCTCAAGTGTCATATCAAACATGCCAATTACATACTTTGTATACTGTTAACTTTTTATTTGTGGACATAAACTTACCAAAACCATTTCATGACTATTAACATTCGCCATATGGACTTTTGCTGGATATTTGGTATTAATAAAATCATTTTCAAAAACAAGTTTGCGACAATTAACTTTTGTGATTTTTTGTCTTTGTGAAAAACGTGAAAGTTAATTGCAAAAGAATACAGTAATAGCAAAGCATGTCAAATATAGTCAAAATGACATTTTTAATATGTGAAGCAATAGTTTTGACAAAACATGCATCTCAACTCCTACCAATGTTTTCCTTTTGTACCATGTTTGGTAAAATATTGATTCATAGCTTTGGCGAATTACTCCAGACAAGGCATTCTGAACAGACAGATGAAAGGAAGGGACTTCAAATTTAATTTCCCCTCTTTTTTTCAAAAAGCGATAAATAACAAATAATTTTGACAAAACATGTACCAACATCAACTGAATCATAAACAAATAAAATTACAACAATTAAATCTTTTTATGGAATTGATGTAATATGAAAATTCCATAATTTAATTTTAACTTCAAACATATGTTACTTGTTATCTAAATATTATTAAAGTGATATATAAAATTATTGTAAACATAATTATTTAGAATAATTGAATGTTAAAAAAAAGTATATTTACAAATGGCACATCTTTTTGTAGTAGACTAAGTGTCATTTTATTGTAAATTTTTTCTTCATCCCTTCTTTCTTCAGCTGGTACAGTAATCTGAAATTCAAATTATATCATTAAGTAATATGTTACAAAATATAAAATGTACATTGTATTTTTACACAAAATGACTATGTGCGATAAAAGTATGATCAATATAGCCATAAACTAGGTTTCCACAAATTTAAAATAATTAGTAGCCAAATTTCCAAAATTTGAGAAAATATAGTCCCTTTTAAAGTATTTTTCCACAAATTTGCTAAAATAGGTTACTTTTTGAAAGAATTTCTCAGAAAGTAGTAGCCAATGGCGATTTTGGCTACCAGGAATGGAAACATAGCATAAAATGCATGTACTATGAAATTCTATACCACATTTATTAATTATGAAATTTGATAATACAGTAGAAGTATTACGAGTGTGTATGGTATAAGGGAGATAACCGAATAATCAGGGAATGAGTTTGTGAGTAATATCCCTTGATGTGCATTGTCTGTAATAAATCAATGGCTGTCTGTGCTATCACACAGCAATTTTATCTGTCTGTGCTGTTATTCACACAAGCACATCTTCAATAACAGTAATCAATGCACTACTGTAAAAGAACAAATGTTTGCAGTGGATTTGATTTCACAATTTTCTTGTTAAATAAATATTATAAAATTAAATGCAAACAAAAAGGTTTATTTAACAAGACCACCAACTGGATCTATTTTCACAAAAAGCAATTCCATAAAATTATACCCTAATGAAATTGTTTTAAATTATAAAACCATGAAATATCAAATCTATTAATATTACTGATATTACTGATAGCTAGTATAGTATTATATTTTATATTGGATTTCTTGTTTTTTAACAAATAAGAATTAATCAGATGACATAACAATTTTATCTTAACATTTCAAAAAGATTCAACCAGCACAATGTTTATAGATTGCAATATTTACATTTATAATATTTGATTGTATTAAACTCTGTTTGAAACCAAATGAAGTTACAGGACTGGACTATAATTACATTTGCTAATGTGACATCACTCATTTCTTGCTTACACCTATACCCATCACGTCATTGATTGGCTGTTTCAGCAATTGGAATTGCATGCCGTACACGATAGTGTTTTAAATTTATATTAGGATTCAAAGACAAAAATAAGATTTTCAAAAATTGCAAAATGTAAATATAACCACTGAACTGTATACAAATGGTGTTTATAGTGCTATAACTTCTACTGCTGTGCAAAACAAAGTAATCATAACCACTAGTGTGCATCATTCAGATTACTTTGCATGGCAATGGAAGTTATAGCACAATAAATGCCATTTCTAGACAGTTCAATGGTTAAATATCATGGCCAGCCAAAACTTATATATTAGAAGTCATATGAAGCCACATGAAATCAATCCCTTTAAACACATGAAAATGGCCCTCTGTTTTTACAGACATGAAATATAATGCCTTTATCAACATGAAATGACCCTCTATACAGACATGAAATAAATTTCTTCACAGACATGAAATGGCTTTCTTTAGAAATGAAATGATCCTCTTTACAAACCTGATATGGGTCTCTATACAAACATTAAATGATTCTCTTTACTAACATGAAATTGCCCTCTTTACAGACATGAAATTGCCCTCTTTATAGACATGAAATTGCCCTCTTTACAGACATGAAATTGCCCTCTTTATAGACATGAAATTGCCCTCTTTACAGACATGAAATTGCCCTCTTTACAGACATGAAAATGGTCCTCTTTACAGACATGAAAATGGTCCTCTTTACAACATGAAATTGCCCTCTTTACAGACATGAAAATGGTCCTCTTTACAGACATGAAAATGGTCCTCTTTACAGACATGAAAATGGTCCTCTTTACAGACATGAAATTGCCCTCTTTATAGACATGAAATTGCCCTCTTTACAGACATGAAATTGCCCTCTTTACAGACACGAAAATGGTCCTCTTTACAGACATGAAAATGGTCCTCTTTACAAACATGAAATTGCCCTCTTTACAGACATGAAAATGGTCCTCTTTACAGACATGAAAATGGTCCTCTTTACAAACATGAAATTGCCCTCTTTACAGACATGAAAATGGTCCTCTTTACAGACATGAAAATGGTCCTCTTTACAGACATGAAAATGGTCCTCTTTACAGACATGAAATTGCCTTTTTACAGACATGAAATTGCCCTCTTTACAAACATGAAAATGGTCCTCTTTACAGACATGAAATTGCCCTCTTCATAGACATGAAAATGGTCTTCTTTACAGACATGAAATTGTCCTCTCTATAGACATGAATTGCCTTCTTTATAGACATGAAAATGGCCCTCTTTACAGAATGAAATCAAACTTTGTATAGATATGAAATGGTCCCCTTTACAGACATATTATATACAACATCATAAATTACAACAGTTCAGATTTATTTATATACATACATTTGCTAACTGCATCTCAAACAAGATTACATCAGTCATCTGAGAACGTGTGTTGTTTTCTTCACCTCCCAATAACACACCCACTTGTGTCATATAATCCAGGTATGCTGTAATTACCTGTGGAATAAAGGTTTACAGGTATATACACTGGATGTACCTAATGAACCGATATTTATAACGTGGATAGTTGAAAAAAATTGTCTGCAACATTCTAAATGCAATTTGAAATAATGTGTAGACGTTTTCTTGTTAAGCTTGTTCTATAAGTTAGAATGAAATTAGTTTTCAAATGAATATGCAGACATATTGCTCAAACTTCCCATCTTTTTCACAACATTACAGAGATAATACATGTATAATGGATTAAAGATTAAAGATTAAAGATTAAATAATACCAAATAAGACGAAATACATGGTGCCTATCTTTAAATTAGAGATAGAATTTGGTTGGGTTTTCATAACTGTTGATTGGACTTAATTAAGTAACTAATAACCAGAATAATTGATTCTGTGACAGATACAAGGGAAATGAACAGTCCTTCATTATGAAGTGCAAAATATAGAATTTTCAATGTTAGATTAGGTATTACTTTGAACTAGCATTTTTCATTAAATTTATATAAGTTTAATTCTTTGCCAAGTATACCCGTAATTAAAAACAGCCAAAATCTGCATTTGGTCTTAGACCCATGGAATTGGAATAATCCTACATGGAGAAGTATGGTAACCATAGCCTTATGTTTTTTACTTGTTCTCTGTCCATAGTTTCTTCCTTCCAAAAAGGGGAACCAATCATTGATTATTCCATACTTTAATCAAGGGCTTTAATTCTGGTCACATTCAACAGAGTATAATTGATCATCAGCACAACACTACAATGCTTCATCTGTATACCTCAGACAAGCTTAAAAGCCATTCTCACCTTATCTTCCCCTATAGTTTTATTTAAGTAATAATCTCTTTCCGGTAATCCTAGTCCACCTTGATCTATCTATTAAAATGAAAATTAAAAATAAAGGTTATCTCTTATTAAAGACATTCATCTACAGTAACAAGATGTTTATCTAATATTCTAACATGACTTGCATTTTCCTTCATATGATACATGAAAAGAGCCAACTGTGGTTAAACAAAAGATATACTGGTACCCATGGCTGTTCTGTTTTAATTACATGCACCTTGTGATGTCATGCTACATGAATATGTCACTGTCGAACAATGGCATAAAGTAATTTTTCAATCATGAAATTATTTAATTCAATGATGGAAATCTCAAAAGCCAAACTGTATCAATAAACCTTTACCCATAAATAGTAAAATACATGTATACTTCAGTGAAAAAGTTTGCAGCATTATTGCAATGATTTTGGTTTAAGTCATGTTAGAATAGAAATAATGAATCAACATCAACCTGTGGTACTGGCATATCATTGGATAATACATGGGCTGGAGTCCACATGCAGAAGAATATATCAAGACTTGGCAAATAATAATGTAACTCTAAGCAAAATGTCATGTGACAATACACATAAACAGCAATAAACACAATAATTGCCTCATAAAATAGAACATTTTAGAAGAAATTAGGAATTAAAATTTTTGGCAGTTCTAACATTATCAGAAAATGGTGTGTTAGCTTAATTTAGCTGAGATAATTGGAGTAAATGATACTTTTAACATAAACATTCCCAGGGCATAAACAATCAATACTGGTATATGCTTTGGCTTGTATTTTTTTTTTTTTTTTGTGTTTTTGGGTTTTTTTTTAAGAATTTTAAAGAAAGGAAAGAATTTCAACATATTAAAATATAAAATGTTACCTTTGCTATTCTTTTTTGTTACATATTAAATACATGCAAATAGTACTAGATTCATATATTATTATTTTATGAACTGAATGTTAAATATTTTTGGTTTTTGCTTGTTTTCTGCATCCTACATATCCGATGATGTGTGATACAGAAAGAAACATGCACAAAATATTTGACTACCAGTATGGGTATTTCTGTATAGGCAAAACTGAGTATGAGATTTTCCTTATATGTCATCATGAGCCTTTGGCTAAGGTAACAATAAAGCCAAAAAAAAAATGTCAAAATCCTTAAAATAGGTATTCATGGTTTTGAATAATTGTCTTAATCCAGTTGTGATAAACAGTTTTCTATTGTAGAAAAGATTAAAAAAAACATTGTTACAACAATAGTCATATACACCATATTCTATTTTAGAAAAGAAATTGCTGCAATAAAAGTCATATACTTATTTTAGAAATGATATTGCTGCAACAAGAGTCAATTTTATTTTAGAAAAGACATTGCTGTAACAATAGCCATATACACCATACATATATTTTATTTTAGAAAAAGATCTACTCTGTAGTTACAACAATATCCATATATACATGAGTACTGGTATTCTATTTTAGTCTTGCGTGTTTAAGTGAAGCATTAATTTTGTTTATCAGAATATGAATCGTATTATCTCCGACCATTTCCACAATGATCCATCATTTGGACACTAATCTTGTATTTCTAATATGACATACATGCACCATATAGTGTTTTGTGATAAATAAATAAAAAGTCGTCCCTGATAAAATCAATACATTGTCAAACACAATTATCCCGATATTACTTTTCCTTCTCTCTAATTTGTTCCATTTTCTCCTTTACTATGACAGCTAATAGCACAGTAAACACTCCCGTCATTTGAAAAACATCACGATATTGTTAATATGATGCTCCTGTATCCAGGATTACTCTGGAAATATTTTGCGTTCATTAAAATCATGGCAAGTGTAGATAGGTAAACAGGAGGTGCTTACCCTTCTGGAGCACCTAACCTCACTTCCCTGCTGGAAGTTCACGTGTTTAACTTAATTTGTCAGTTTTAAAGTTTTTACTTTGCTTTGGGATTGTGATTTGGACATGGACATGTCCAAATGCTTGTGTTTGATTACGAGTTTATATATAGTATAAGGAAACCTATATTGGTAGGTTTGTGTTTGATGATAGGCAATTACATAAATGTGTACAAAACACACACTGTAGAAGATACATAAAGCACATGCTTGGGTGCCATAAATCAAGTGCTCTGTATATTATAAAGGCTGCATATTGGTACTTTACCAATTATTATAATCTTTGTTTTTATTTGAGTTGTAATAAATACACATGTATATCCTATGTGGAACTTTAATGCTAGTATCAAAATCCAGAAGCTGTGACTTAATGAAAAAATTCATACTTGCAAAATGCCATATGTCATCAGAATAATAAATCAAAATTTCTGATTTCCTTAAATTAGTTTAAACACATTCTAATTAAAGTGAAATATATTTGAACCCCACATTATCATATTCTCTCTCTCTCGTACACAGTAAGTCTGAAACAGTTGATCACAGGATATATATCTCTCTCTGTACAATTTTGAATGAACATTTACAGACCAATGACCCCCCCCCCCCCCTTCTCTGTATTTATGTTCTCCCTGTTAATCACTAGTCTGAACAATAATATTCTTTAAAAACTTTCACTTATTCTACACACAAATATTTCTGTCTTTTTCTCTTTCTTTATGCCGCTGTCTCTTTACAGCTAGTTTTACCACTAATTGGTTTTATGGACTGCCACTTATTTTCCTTAATAAATATTCATCATAACTGACTTCAGACAAAATTGATGGATTAACAATTGATGTTCATTAATTACACGTCAAGTGAATAAATGATTTATCATGACAGGAGAAAAAACGGGATCGTGACGCGAGAACTAACAAATCTCTTCATCGGAAGAAAATCGGGACATTGACAACAATCAGCATCACAGGAAAATCAGGACATTGACAATACTGTTATTTAATGCAAAACCTTTATGTTTTTTCACACAATAACACATAAGTGCTTTATGATGATTTGCTGTCCCTAGTGATAACACTTGAATGTACATAAGCTGTTCATTCCATGTTCTTAAAAGATAAACATTCCAATATGGGCCTGTAATTGCTCACCTGGGCATTGTACAAAATGACATGAAATTGCTCATCTGGACACTGACAAAGGAGCAGTTTAATGTAAAACCATTATGTTTTTTCACAATCAAACATAAGTGTTTTATGATTATTTGCTGTCCCTAGTGATACCACCTCAATGTTAATAAAGTGTTCACTTCTGATGCACCTAAAGTTAATCTATACAGTCCAAAATGGGCCTGATATTGCTCATCTGGACATTGACAACAGAGGATTTTAATGTTAAACCATTATGTTTTTTCATAATTACAGTGAAAGTGTTTAATGCATATTTGCTTCCTATAGTACCAGGTATTTGATATTAGAGAACATTACAGTCATCATTAGAAATAGCCAAATAACATGGGAGAGAAAACACTACTGTAAATCAACTTTTATTTGTGAGTATTAACTTTCATGATTCTTTACCAAAACTATTTTGACTTTTCCAATATGGATTATAGCTGAATTTATTAAATAATAGCCATTTCAGAATCAAGTTTACCTTGAGAATTACCTTTTGCGATTATTTTGATCTTGCAAAAATATGTGAAAGTTGATTACATGCAAATAAAAGTTGGTTTTTAGCGTGAATCATAAGCTCTACATACCTGTAATATATTAGTAGAAGAGTTTCTATCATCCTCTCCGACCCAAACATTAAACAATGATCCTATATCTGCTAGTTTAATGGCTTCCAACGTCTTCTGAAAATCAAACGCTGCAGGATCCCATGGACCAAACTTATCTGAGATTTCCCAACTTCCTATGGTCTTCATCAATGCTACAAGAGGTTTATCACCTAGTTCTTCTACAGTTTTATTTTCATCTAAACATGACTCATAATAATCCTGAGCTTTATGTTCAGATAAACTCGCTGTTTTATTGAGCGGCTTCTCTGTAAAATAGAATTTTCGAAATATGAAAAATATAGAAAACATTTGCAGGAAAGACATTTTACATTTAGTTAGGACTTAGGATCTAAAACTGAACTAATATATGCAAGAAAATGAAGATGGAAAGTTTGAGAAAACATCTAATGATTATTCTGAGGCATTAGTGACAGAGTTGTCTAAAGCATGCACTTACAGGTCACAGTAAATTTCGCTGCCAAGGTTCAAATCCTGCTCACACAGATTCTAGTGCGAGAATTTTTTTCAATTTAATTGCTGAAGGTCGATAATTTTCTCTTGGCATTCACGTTTTTTCCATCATCACTGAACTGACTGTTTCAATACAAGTAAAAGAATCTTGGATCTTGGGTGTAAAACCCCATTACTCCACTCCTCTGATATTTAGATTTCAATTGAGATGTAAGATCCATTTGGTACATTGAAATGTTGAACATTGTATCACATGTGCATGACACTTCTTTGGTTAAGGAAATATGTCTAATACATAATAATTCAGTAACATTACAAATTATCAATTTTGTTTTTGTTTTGTAAAATTGTATTCTATAAATCTTACCTATAACATGCTTCATTACAACTTGATTCTCCTGCCACAAGACGCTGAACGTCCCCCACCTGGAATGACCTGAAGGTATCGGGTGGGCTTTGATCCACCCACCACATGCATACTGATAAAAATCATTACATGGATCTATATTTTTATCCATAGCATTGAGGACAAAGCTAGCCACTGTTACACAAGCTGGGGTTAAACATGGCACTGAAATTAATTAAAATAAAGAAAAATAAATTACCTTGTGTAGTACCGAGTTTTTATTGCAAAATAAAATGTTTTAACATTTTACAAACATTCAACACCTCAAATTTGTGATAGTTGACCCAGATTATAAAGAGCTACATATATGTAAACATATTTATTTTCGCTTATTTCACGGGCATTTGTTTGCACGAATATTAATACCAAGCAAAACTTATATTATGCTCATTTGACATGAAATTAAATATGTTTACAGTATATTATATACTTATTTATTTATTAAGTTTAGCATATACAAATTGGGTAATTCATGAGGACTTGAATTAGAGTACTGCAATTAAATCAAATGGATCACCTTGCACACTATTATTGCATCCAATTTGGCATTGGATTAAATTAGCAGTATTGTATCATCACAAAAATCGTTAAAATTAGTACACCGCTAAAATTTATATTGTATTTATTTTCACAATGGATTTTAATCAGCAGTACTGTATCACGAAGATTGCTAAAGTTTAGTATACCACTAAAATTAAACGTTTACAGTACTTAGATGTTACTTCATTGATTTCTTTTTGTAATCACTGCATGTCTAAATCATGTTACTAATCTCATTTAATTCTGAATCTGTCAATGCAACATTAACACATTTATAATACTCAGAAAAACGTCTGCTTCATTGTAACACCTCTAGGTTTTTGTAAATAGATAAACACGAAATTCTGTGCTATGCATCTAATAAAAAGGACCAAAAAACACCAGAATATGGATTTAGATGAAAACTTTCTGTTAGCAATCACAGCATGTATAAATCATGTGACTATTTTTAATTTGTCAATGCAACATCAACACATATAAATCTGCTAGATTTTAACACTTCAAGGTAATTTTGTAACTCCATAAACTATCACACAGATTGTGAAATTCTGTACTCAGTTTCTAATAAGAAGTCACAAAAACATCAGAATATGGATTTAGATTAAAAAAAATTCTGTTTGTATTCACTGCATGTCTAAATCATGAGACTGTTCTCTCTCTTATTTTTTATCTGTCAATGCAACATCAACACATTAGTAAATCGTCTGCTTCATTCTAACACTTCAAAGAATTTTTGTAACTCCATAAACTATGCTTAGACTGTGAAATTTTGTAATCTGAGTCACAAAAACATCAGAATATGGATTTAGATTAAAAAAAATTCTGTTTGTAATCAATGCATTCTAAATCATGCTCTTATTATTTATCTGTCAATGCATCGTCTGCTACATTCTAACACCTCTAGGTATTTTTGTAACTTGATAAAATATTACATAGGCTGTGAAATTCTGCACTACCATCCAATAAAAAGGACAAAAAAACAACAACAACAAAAAACATCAGAATATGTATTTAGCTGAAAGATTTCTCAATATATGGCCTTATTGATATGTGGTTAAAGGATTTTAGCTATAAGAATCTAATAACTCTGGAGAATTTGAGAAAAAAGACATGACTGTGGGTTTATATGAAAAATTTCTTAATATTTGGCCGTTTTGATATAGGGTGTTAGCTATTAGAACCAAATAACTCTGGGCAGTTTCAGAAAAAAGACATACAGATTTAGATGGAAAAATTCTTAATATGTGGCCATTTTGATATGTAGATATAGGATTTAAGTTATCGGAAACTAATAACTCTGGACAATTTCGGAAAAAAAGATAAGCCAATATGCCATATATCACGTTTTATTATGAAGATTTTCTGAATATTGCTTAAGGAATCTAAAGTCTGGGAACTTATCATTTTATTGCTTCTATGTAGGATTCTCAAAGGTAAGAGAATAAATAGGACTTAAAACAGAATAAATATGGTAATTGTTTGGTCTTTTCTTAAAAGTTGCATTTTGGAAAATTACACGTTAGAATGTGGCTGACAATACTAGTATGCAAATGATGATGTCTACAAAATAGGCTAGTCATGTGACAGGTTTTTGCAGGGTGGCAATGATTTCTTATTTAAATTGAATCTGTGCTTTCCAGAGAATTCTAAATCTATAAACATCACAAACAAGTTGTTTGTTTTATGCTCCAGTGAAAATTTTTTCTTGGTTACTGGTATTTCAAAGCAGTCAGTCCAAATACCAAGAAAAAAACACCAAACATTTGCAAGGGAAATGACAAACTTTCATTGCAGTGATATCTGCCCAAATGGGTTTCAATCTACTGTAAGGTGCAAAAGGCAATGCATCCCATAAGCCATTGCTTTATATCAGATGTCTGCAATGTCAACAGGGACTGAATTGATCCTTATATGGAAATGCCTTCTTGTAAAACCATTTTTAATGTACCATACTTACACTTTTCTTTAGGAGGTGGAACTGTGGTTAGCAGTGGTGCTGGTACAGATTTTTCTTGTTTTGATCCCAGAACTATTGCCATAACCAGGACACATATTGACAAAGCAAATACTAGCACTAACAAGACCCGTTCTAGAGCTGTTTTCTTTTGCCAAAATGTTAGTCCTCCTTTAAACACAACACTAGGGCCAAATTCCACACCAGGCGGGCTGCTGGAGTTTGAAATGTCATCTTCATCAAAATTGGTCCGTTTATAGCCCTGGTTAGACATCTAAAATAACAAAGTAGATCTGTGTAAAAATATAGAAATGTACCAATATGTAGAGTGAAAACAAGTAGTATACTTAGTAGAGAAATCTATTCCAGATCTAACCCAAAATTGTGTATTTGCACCCTGTCACAGACATGTGATTTGAGGCAAATTGTGTGTTTGAACCCTGTCATGGACATGTTGTGACCAAAGAGAAATTGCTTCATTTCAATCACTACTGCTGTCTTGCTGGGGTCAGGGTATTGGACATGTGGAAAAGCAACCTCTGCAAATGTTGTCAAAGTGAGCTGGCATCTGACAGTAGCTCAGAATGAACATTAGTACAAATGCATACATATTTCTTGCATACCTGAGCTATGGTCATATAAAAGGAACAGTCCGAACATGATGAGACTGATGATAGTACCACATTGATGACAATGTATAGAAATTTAGATATGAGGCCTAAACAAATGCAAAATGTTCCTGTAACTAATTATGTTTGTCCTCACTTACAAAAAGTGTGCAAATGTTTTGCTTTTAAAAGTGAGCGAGTATTGGTTCGCCACAGCTATTTGCAGCTAGAAACTAGAATAAATACAATAGTATCAACAAAACTAAATTAATATCAAGCTAAATTGAATATAAAGTTATAAAAATCATGGTAAACTAATAAATACCAGTAATATCACTTTAGGTTTTAAGAACACAAATCTAATTAACAAAACTGCATTACCTATGAGTATGTTACACCGTCTTCTCTAGACTTGTAAATAACATAACCAAATAATATTAATTTGCAGAAAAAAATATAGGAAGACAAACAAAAAACATGTTCATGATATAGTTACGGTATAATCCATGGTAATTTACACAACACACAGAATGTAGTTTTTGTTTGCAAGTGAATCATTAAAATGCACCCTTTTTTATAAAGTGCAATGGTCTCTGTGTACATGTACTACTCTTGTGTGCATACTGTGAGAGTGTTGTTTCAATGCACTTGTTTTATTTTTCTCATTTTTTTGTGTGTTCAACGGGAAGTGTAACATTTCAATGCACCTTTTTACAACGTGCAATGCCCTCTATGTACATGCACTACTTTTAAGTGCAATCTGTAATAGTATCATTCAAATGCACTATTTTTTACAAAGTACAATACTCTCTATGTACATATACTACTTTTGCAAGCAATCTGTAAGAGTATCATTAAAATGCACCATTTAACTACGGTAAGTGCAATGCCCTCTATGATCATGTATTACTATTGTTACTTATTTTGTGTGACCTTAAGAAGACAATAAAATTTGAATGATGCTTTCAGAATCTATACAACATAAACCAATGGTTAATGCATGTGTGTTGTTATAGACTACAGTAGAATTTCAATAATACTCAAACATCTGACTTTCTTCAATACTATAGATATTGTAAATCACTATTCATAAATGATCTGAGCAGAAAAAATATAAAATTCTCCTGGAATCTGGAGTTGCTCAAAATATTTTGTGTTGGAAAAATATTTGAAAATTATCTGTTGAATTTTGTTTAATAAAAAAAGCACCTGAAGGGGGTTTTTAACTTCTTGTAAAATTAAATTCGTCCAACAACATTTTGTGATTTAATTTCCCAGAATTATGTGATATACACACTTAATATGATCATAGGCAAAGGAATCATATTTAAAATATGGTACCAGTATTATATACAAAATTGTTTGTAGTAAAAAAAATATATAATTTTGTTAACGAATGAGTTTGTGAATATGCGTTATGTTCACTTATATTGAGATATCACCAGCTAAGGTTAAAAATCTCCAGATAATTGTTTTAATCTTTGTATTTCTTCAAGAAACATAAAGCTACATAGTGACTGCATACATGAATGCTAACTTTATATGATATGTGAAGCTTGCACACACACACACACACACACACACACACACACACACACACACATGGTGTCTATGTACATCAATGATAACATTATCTAAAACTGTGTAAAATGTCACACAGATACCACATATAAAACTTGACACTCCAATAATCAATATCAGGTCTACTACACAAATACACTAACAAATCCAAGCTTAGAAGACATATCTAAAATTTACCATTTACAGTTCATCCATACCTGAGAAATTTGTCAGTTAGCTTACTTGTAATTAAGAATCCAAGGTCGATGGTTTTCTTTGAGTATCCTGGTTTCCCCCACTATTCCAGAACTGACTACTGACAATTTAGTTCAGTAATCATGTTTTATGCCACAGTCAAGATTCTTTCACTTGTATCAAGGTGGTCATTTCAGAAATGGTGGAGGAAACTGGAGTGTCTGGAGAAAACCACAGACCTGCAAGCATTTGACACTAAGATCTGTCCTGAGTAGGATTTGAACCTAGGCAGAGAGAGGTGCTGTGATCTATAGGCTGGCCCTTCAAACCACTCTGCCTCACCTGCCCCCCCCCTCCCACACTGACAAGTAGAGGGTTTTAAATTTTTTTACATACATTATGATGTGTTAAGCCCCAGTCAAGATTATTTCACACTGACAATGAAATAATCTTGACTGGTGTGTAACACATCGTTGCTTACATAATATAATGTTAAAAAAAATCATCAAAAAAAATAATTTTTGGTGGTGCAAGTTTAACGTTAACTGCTTCACCATTTTGTCATTATACATTGATGCTCCTCTAAAGACAGGAGTTTTATTATCAGCTAAATTCTTTGTCTTGTTTTATTTAGCCTGTTATTGGTTGTACTGGCTTATAGAGTCAGTCAATCAAGCCAATTTGGAAATTTTTGGATACAAGAACAATGGGTGTAAAAATGAATAAATATAGAAACACCACCACCATTTAATTTAAAACTGAATCACACACACACACACACACACATGCACACACACACCTGGTCTTTATATAACCATTTAAGGCAGTTCTGTCTGAATATAAAAGGGTAGAAGTTACATATATCTGCAGGATTCTGGCTTCAGTTTCAAAACCATTCCTTAACAAGGATTTTAAGTTTAGATGCCTTAATATTTGAATCTGAAGATTTCCTGTTCTATCATAATCGATATTATCGGTTGTAAAATGAGAATAAATTTTAATTTGAATGCTATGAAAGATACATTCTATGAAAATGCTCTGTGTTATGGTAAACTATTGTTAACATTTAAATTAAAATGTAATATAAAACTCATCCATGCAAAATAAATGGAAAAATAACTGTTAAAGATGAAAACTTTAATCAAAGAAGAAATCGAATTGAAACTGAAGCCAGATATGTTTGATTATAATTTCCAAAGCCAATAGGTCAAAGGTCATGAATATAAAAATCATACTTCATCATTTTCCAGTATTGTTTCCAGGTCGTCCATGGTGACAAATATTTTTTAATATCCTTTCCAGTTCATCTGCAGGTGAAAATACAAACAGGGTATGAAATTTGTCATTATAATAACCATTAAATGTGATAGTTCCAGATTGCTTAGGTAATTTACCATACAAAATACATCATATTTTTAAATATTTGATACTAGGTGTTACAGGTTGCTTTTATTTCACAACCTGTATTTTCACTTTTTATCTCTTCAGAATGCCTCCATCCAATCACTGTGAATATTAACATTGAAATAACAGATGTGGATCTCCTGGAGAGTTCAGGCTCCGTAGGACTAGGTAAATGAAAGCAGAATGTTACACCTACAACCCTAGAGCTGATTTTGGAGACTGGTTGATACAGCACATGACATGGATTTATCAATGCATTATTCTCCACATTTTCGCATTTTCTCCACATTTTCGTATAAAATGCTATGTGTTCAGTCACGACTGCTCCATATGATCTTGATTTCACATTTTACTTTAATCCCAATTTATTACTGCCGTACTGGTAGGGTGGGGTGGGAGTGGGTTGTTAGGAGGGGGCCAAGTGCTCTAAGCATCACCTAACAGATTAAACAGATTACAGTACAATGTATAAGAAAATTTGTTAGTTCATTTGCCCAAGGTTGTAAATTTCGCCAATCACTTCCTTTTTCTCCACCATCGCAGAACTGCCTTGATATAAGTGAAAGAATTGTGACCTAGGGTGGGGTGGGGGTGGGGGAGTTCTTCATTTTCTAAATTTCAGCTTCAACATTACTTACGAACAAAGAGACTAAACTTTCATCAAAAGACACTTAAGC
Source organism: Anadara kagoshimensis (assembly GCA_021292105.1). Taxonomy (NCBI): domain Eukaryota; kingdom Metazoa; phylum Mollusca; class Bivalvia; order Arcoida; family Arcidae; genus Anadara; species Anadara kagoshimensis. Next base: position 52,492,912 of record CM037870.1, on the reverse strand, counting down.
ATATATAATAGCTTTGTGGTTAATGCAGCATGCCCTATTAATTTCTCTATATAATGCTATTTCCATAATCTTGGCCAAATTATTGTGTAATTTCCATTATCATAGGCCTGCCTAATTGGTGGTAAACTGTTTAGAATACATCATGCTTCATAATTCTTTTAAAATGTTTGTGGTTGCAAACTGTAAGATGGTGTGCAAGGCTCGTACAACAGTACTTCTGACAAAACTTATATAATAAAGACAACAGTTTTGGCAAGTGAACTGACAAACTATATATATAAACTAATTAAAGATCTGCCTCAGTAGGATTCAAACATGGGTGAGATCGAATGCACTATAATCTGTAAGCTGACATTTCAGACCACTCGACCACTGATGCTCCTATAAATAGAAACACTCTGCATAGACTTATCTTAGTGCTTTACCAATCTGTACTGTAATAACTATTGTCAATAAAGAAAATTAATTTATCTATAAAGAAAATGATTACATCAATCCATAACATGCAATATTTATATTGATTATTTTATGTATGTCGTCTGCTAATTTGATCACCAGACTATTACAATAATGAAGCAGACATATTGGTCTGGAGGTTAACAATACAACACACATGAAATCTGTCCATTACAGATGGCATTTTGTCCTGATAATTTATTATTATCAAAACTACAAAATAATTGAAGTCTGTAACCAGCATATAGGTTCATGGGGCTGGCTAGGGTTATTCTTGTTTTAAATAATGTGAAGCTATTTAATGTGCAATATCCCGCTTAAATAGGACTTCAGTCCAGCACAGGGCATATATCTTGACATATTTGTCACCCTTTCCTTTGTTAGCTGGGTGGACTGGAGGTCTTGCTAGAGAATATTTCACACATAGTGGCTGGGCGTTTATCCCATGGCCATTGAATCATGATTCAATCATGTTAATCAATTTTCAAGTGTCTCAACATGTTTTCTTTTTACAATTTATAACGCACGGCAACAAACATGAAATCTATTCCCTAGAGATGACTGCTGTCCTGGGGGTTTACATTCTTGTCAAGAACATTTCAGTTATACTAAGACATTGCCAGCTATAGGTGAAATGACAAAAATTTTACCAGCAAGGGCTCAGGACAATGTGTAGTGAGAGTTGTTTAATGTACCCTCCTGCCTTGACACAGGACATTGGTTTTCAAGGTCTCTTTTCTGAAGGTCCTTATTAGAATTAAAGCTGAACTAATTAGCTATTTTTATTACATGAACAGATATACAGATATTTATACTGAATTAAGGTTTATTTATATTTTGTACATGTATCTGGTGCGAAATAAATTCCAAACAAACAAAACATATTCGATAGTTGGTTTAGAAGTTCCATAGAACACTTATAGTGAAAACTTCAAGGCCAAACATATAAATTTAATCCTTAATTGTCATTTATGTATTATGTAACGCATACCTTAAATCTGATGGGTTACACACCATACAGTAATAATAGTATCAAACTTTATGCAACCACCCCCCCCCACACACACACAGAGAGATACTGTGTGTGTGTGTGGTGTGTGTGTGTGTATGTGTGTGTGTGTGTGTGTGAGAGAGAGAGAGAGAGAGAGAGAGAGAATGATTGCTTTACAATACTGTACCTCCCCAAACAGGCAGAATTTAAATGTGACAAATTTCTTTTGAACTCTAAGGATAATTATTATGTTTATACTTTCTGTTTACCTTACCTGACTAAGAGAAAGAAGATACTAACAGTATGTTTATATACTCTCCACCCCTTATATAGGCAAACAACTTTAACCTGTCTGTTTGACCTTTCATTTAAATATTTATGATGAACCAGTATATTTATGTATAGGGGACACAGATGTTTATTTTGCGTATGTCATGGGAAACTGTATTGTCTATGTTTTAACTGTGAATCTTAACACTACCCATGTAATGGATGGACTGTCGTGCTAGTATATGAATATTCCTTATTAAAGGTCAAATGAACAGGTTACTGTTGTTTGCCTATACTTATATAAACCATTGAAGTAATAAAGTATACTGGCCTGGTAGACTAATTTAACAGGTCTTTGTACCATTCACTGGTGTATACATGTAATGTACCTTATAGTTATATATACAAGCTATTATCATGTCAATCTAAATACACTGGACATGCATTTACATTTCTATAATAGTTATTTTTGTACCAAAATCATTGATGGACAGAAATGGCTAAGTAGTCAGAGCAGCTAAAATAAAGGATGTTGGTTTATTTTCTTAAATTCTGAATCCATTTTCATCTCCTTTCATTTTCATGTCTGTTTCTTTAATGTGGTCTCAAAAACTAATTCCCTCATTTATTGATGTCTTGATATAAAAGAAATAATCTGACTTGGAGTAAATATCCATTTTACTCATTCACTGTTCAACATTAGTTGACCACAAGTGAGAAACTGTTTTTCCTTGTAATGGGACCCATACAGGTAGGATCATATGAGATAACAATCAGGGTGTCTGTTCTCAGTGGCTGTGAAATGGTCTCAATTGGAAATTGGACATAATATATGTTCATGAAACATAAGAGCTGGAACTTGTGACATTAACAACTTAAGAATTTGACCCCTAAGTCAACATGACCTAGTAGTTTTGGTAGCCATGGTAATCCCATCAACAACACTGAATTGCAAGGGCTCACATATACTTCTGCCTAAGATTCTGTCCAGTAGTTTCTGAAAAGTCTAAAATGTGTGTTAAAGGCACACACACACACACACACACACACACACACACACACACACACACATCATGGTAAGCCATATTTAAGCACACACGACCTTTGGTCAGGTGAGCTAAAATGATTATATATAATGTATCATCTGTTGTACAATAAACTTTTTGTCTTAGGAACGTTATCTTTTTTTATTAATATGCAAAATAAATCAAATATTTTATAAATTTCATTTATTAATTAATTATTTGAATATATTCATAAACTTTTTTCTCCATCTCCCAGTAAAGAATTTTGGGTCTTATCAGATAAAAATAATAACAACACACAAACAGACAAACAAGCTAAGACTATTATACCATTATAAAGTGTTCCCAGCAGGAGCAGTAAAGATGTTTTAACACCAACAGTCGCCCATTTGTTCAACTTGTGCATGATTTATAATCTAAGATCAACTAAGTACACCCCTCCATACAGAAAATGTAATTATTTGTGTAAAATCTTATCATTCATGTAATATAACTCAGGATTAATTAAACTTATCAGCTCTAATAATGACTAATTGAAGTTTATCGTCACAAGTCATGTAACACTATATTACTTTAATTAAGTGTTAGAGCCATTTAAAACAAGAGTTACTGTTCTTGCAGACACCCAGTGCTAATGCTTATCTTGGATCAGACACAAGTCCTCCAGAGTGACTTAACTATATTGTATCTTTAACTTGCATGCAGGCTTACAGATTGATAATTCAATGAGGTTTTATGTCCCAGTCAAAAGTAGTTCACTTATATCAAGACATTGTCAGCTAACAGTGAAGTGGCAGAAACCTTAACCTTGGCAGTTTGCCCAAGGCAGGGAGGGTTCTTTATCCTGCCATGCCTACCTTGACACAGGGCATTGCTTTTTAGGGTCTCTTTCAAAAGACCCTGTAAATTTCATTTTTAAATGTTGAGTGCTTGGTAAGAGAACAGCCACTTCCTCTCTTTAAGTCTTGATCAGACCCCTTCTGTGGTTAGAACCCATGACCTCCCACATAAGAAATGAGCACTCTACTAACTGAGGTACCATAGTGGTACAGGCCTACATTGGATTCTGATGCTATTAATGGTATACATGTATATGAAGTTTAATATAAGTATCTTTGTACAAACATGTGAAATCATTAAAAAACACTTAATCCATATAATTTAGTTTTAAATGAAAACAGTTAAAGTAATAAAGGCCAATAATTCATATATCATTACATATATTGCACTTTGAAGAGAACAGTGCCTGGCTGTAGTACTGAACAGAAAATAACATTCCAAAGAAAAATGTGGTCTGAGAAGTTAAAAGAACCTTGTGTGGCTCTTAGTACAATTAGTAACAATCATGACGTACAGAACATGCATGTGGGGAAAAAAAAAGAAAATTTTTTTTAAGAAAATAAAGATAAAGATCATTGATAAAACATTCCAGTCTACGTCAGGACAGCTTTGATGATAATACATGTTCTTATTCTGTCTTTGGCAACTTTATAATATATTCATGGACGGCTTTCCTTATGAATAATTCATTTTTTCCTTCCATGCAGTGTGAAATTTGTTAAAAATTTTACAACTCCATTGGCAGAAAGAGAACACAAATATTTGTAACATATTTAAATTTGTTGTATTATAAGAATGAAGTTAATTTTTCTTTTTGTTATGGAAGTATGAAAGAATTGGACAGTTTGCACACTGAATTATTCATGCAATGCTCAATTCTTTCATACTTCCATAACAAAAAGAAAAATTAACTTTATTTCTTATAATTCAATTTATAGAATTTTTTTCAACAACAAGTCAACAATTTAAACAACAATATATCTGTAGCAACAAAAAAATAGCATCACTATTGCGTAGAAATTAAAATGCCTCTGTGCATCATCCATAATAAGATGACGTTACTGAGAGCCAATCCATTCATACAAACGTAACAGAAAAATATGACCAATCAAAATGCTTGAAACAAAGGAGAATTGAATTTTAGTTATATAATTTGTATAAAACCCCTTTCTCTCAGTGTTGAAACACCTTGAATTTGAAGGTGATGATCAAGGGTTCGACTCAGTCTGAGAAATGTTGAGACACCTTGAGTAGTTGGTATGTCTTCTACGATCTCTAGGAGACTGACTTGATCAGAGTAGATATTCTATTATAAGATGAAGTGTCATAAGTCATGGGTTTGAATCCAAGTAATGGTAACTGAATGTACTTCGATATTTTTTTATTATTAGTTTTTTCAGTATTATTGTTTTATTTTTAAGTAACATTCATCAAATAAGAAGACATATTCTTGAATTTAACCAATAAATCTTGTTCAAAATCTATCTATTATTTTGTACCAAGGAATAATTTTTTTCCCCTCTATCTAATTGGATATCAGATACTTGATTTTGCTGTCAAATGATCCATTTAATCAAATACATGTAATCAATTATTGATTGATGACATTTGATTCTGTTTCTTATCTCTTTGTTGTACTGTACGGGAAACAAATTTACACTGGTCAAATGACATGACTGACAATTTCAAGTGAAACAAACAAATTTACACTGGTTAAATGACATGACTGACAATTTCAAGTGAAACAAACAAATTAACACTGGTCAAATGACATGACTGACAATTTCAAGTGAAACAAGCAAATTTACACTGGTCAAATGACATGACTGACAATTTCAAGTGAAACAAACAAATTAACACTGGTCAAATGACATGACTGACAATTTCAAGTGAAACAAACAAATTAACACTGGTCAAATGACATGACTGACAATTTCAAGTGAAACAAACAAATTAACACTGGTCAAATGACATGACTGACAATTTCAAGTGAAACAAACAAATTAACACTGGTCAAATGACAAGACTGACAATTTCAAGTGAAACAAACAAATTTACACTGGTAAAATGACATGACTGACAATTTCAATCAAACAAACAAATTTACACTGGTCACATGACATGACTGACAATTTCAAGTGAAACAAACAAATTTACACTGATCACATGGCAAGACTGACAATTTCAAGTGAAACAAACAAATTTACACTGGTAAAATGACAAGACTGACAATTCCAATCAAACAAACAAATTTACACTGGTCACATGACAAGACTGACAATTTCAATTAAACAAACAAATTTACACTGGTAAAATGACATGACTGAAAATTTCAATCAAACAAACACATTTACACTGGTCACATGACAAGACTGACAATTTCAAGTGAAACAAACAAATTTACACTGGTCAAATGACATGACTGACAATTTCAAGTGAAACAAACAAATTTACACTGGTCAAATGACATGACTGACAATTTCAAGTGAAACAAACAAATTTACACTGGTCAAATGACATGACTGACAATTTCAAGTGAAACAAACAAATTTACACTGGTCACATGACATGACTGACAATTTCAAGTGAAACAAACAAATTTACACTGGTCACATGACATGACTGACAATTTCAAGTGAAACAAACAAATTTACACTGGTCACATGACAAGACTGACAATTTCAAGTGAAACAAACAAATTTACACTGGTCAAATGACATGACTGACAATTTCAAGTGAAACAAACAAATTTACACTGGTTAAATGACATGACTGACAATTTCAATCAAACAAACAAATTTACACTGGTCACATGGCATGACTGACAATTTCAAGTGAAACAAACAAATTTACACTGGTCACATGACAAGACTGACAATTTCAAGTGAAACAAACAAATTTACACTGGTCAAATGACATGACTGACAATTTCAAGTGAAACAAACAAATTTACACTGGTTAAATGACATGACTGACAATTTCAATCAAACAAACAAATTTACACTGGTCACATGGCAAGTCTGACAATTTCAAGTGAAACAAACAAATTTACACTGGTTAAATGACATGACTGACAATTTCAAGTGAAACAAACAAATTTACACTGGTCAAATGACAAGACTGACAATTTCAATCAAACAAACAAATTTACACTGGTCACATGACAAGACTGACAATTTCAAGTGAAACAAACAAATTTACACTGGTCAAATGACATGACTGACAATTTCAAGTGAAACAAACAAATTTACACTGGTTAAATGACATGACTGACAATTTCAATCAAACAAACAAATTTACACTGGTCACATGGCAAGACTGACAATTTCAAGTGAAACAAACAAATTTACACTGGTCACATGACAAGACTGACAATTTTAATCAAACAAACAAATTTACACTGGTTAAATGAAATGACTGACAATTTCAATCAAACAAACAAATTTACACTGGTCAAATGACAAGATTGACATTTTCAAGTGAAACAAACAAATTTACACTGGTCAAATGACAAGACTGACAATTTCAAGTGAAACAAACAAATTTACTGTGGCCACATGACAAGACAGACAATTTCAACCTATACTTAATATTATTCAGACACCACAGAAACCCCATGTCTTAGTACTGACAGAATCCAATGTAGAATTGAGTTAAAACCTCGTTATCTTGATGTATACCAATATGTCTTCACTTCATTAGATGCTTAATTCTCTTCCTGCTGACTTTCTGTTCGGTCACAAGACTAATCTACTTTACAAGGTTTTTTTAATATGATTGTAAGCTTTCACTACACAGCTTCTTAGGGCGATGATGCTAAAAATAGAGTTTAAATGTTCTTTTACCATATATTTTGCTCAATTACATTGTCATTTTTGTTTTTTTCCCACAGATAATTAACAAGTTGATCTTCAATGGCAAACCGAAAAAATATAAAAATTTTAAAAATAGTAAGTATACTGATGAAAAACATATCATAATTACAAATAATGAAAGAACCTAAGTGAGCTAGCTCACATACCCCACAAGCCCACATGTTGGACCCTATCAGAAGAAATGGCTGAAGCTATTAGTATTAAAAAGTGTGAAAAACTGTTATTTTAATGAAGTTATCAAAGATGATGTCCATAATTCCTGTAAAAAAAAAGTAGAGCAGAGAGAAGCATAAACTTCTGTAACTCAATAAGGTAGACTCACATACAGTAATTATTTCATTGAAATTATTAAAGACCAATTTGAGGAGTGTAACTTCCATAAAAATCAGCTGAGTAGAAGAAAAGAGGATTTGAACCTAGGTGGTGAGAGGCATTGTGCTTAAGACTAGTCAGAAACTGTGCTGAAAACTTACTCTAAGACCTGCCCAAGTGGGATTTGAACCTAGGTGGTGAGAGGCATTTTGCTTAAGACTAGTCAGAAACTGTGCTGAAAACTTACTCCAAGACCTGCCCAAGTGGGATTTGAACCTAGGTGGTGAGAGGCATTTTGCTTAAGACTAGTCAGAAACTGTGCTGAAAACTTACTCTAAGACCTGCCCAAGTGGGATTTGAACCTAGGTGGTGAGAGGCATTTTGCTTAAGACTAGTCAGAAACTGTGCTGAAAACTTACTCTAAGACCTGCCCAAGTGGGATTTGAACCTAGGTGGTGAGAGGCATTTTGCTTAAGACTAGTCAGAAACTGTGCTGAAAACTTACTCTAAGACCTGCCCAAGTGGGATTTGAACCTTGGTGGTGAGAGGCACAGTGATCCATAGGGTTATGCTTCAGAATACTCAGCCACCAAGACCCTCTCCATACAAATACACGTCAAATTGTAATAGGGAGAGTTTGAGTATCATCACACATGTTGGATTATGTACCTGATGTGAAGTCAATTTCCAATTCAGACTGGTAACCTACATATATATAATATAGGTGTTCAGTTTAAATTTGCAAATGTTACCAGTAAGATATATTTTGAGTTACCAACCCTTTAACTATATAATCTGACAATAAATCACTCTCTGAGTCTCCAGATCCATACACTAACCTCTAAATATTAATGAAATATCTTGAAAAAGAGGATCCACAGCATTTTTTTTTTAAAAATTATAAAAATGTTTTATCATGTACTACAAAAATATACAATATGTAATAAAATATGTTAAAACGAAAGAAACCAATGACACATACAAACAAGTGTTAGGAGAAAGACTGCGGGCACATAAACAATTTTTAGCAACAGGTGTCTTTTCCTGAAAGGAAAAACCACCTTGAGCAAAATAATCCTAAACATGTGAAGTAGCTGATATAGGATAATTAACCTATTATTAACTTACTGGTAATGGAATATGGTAAAACCTCCATTTATTACCAGGATTTGTTCAGTAACAATTTGATGTTATAAATAGGTTTGAAAACAAATCGATACAGACAAGGAAAAACAAAGAATAATCAAACTCAAACATACCAACCCATGTTAAAATCAAAATCCCTAGAGCAAAATAAAAAAATGAAACTGGCAAATTAATTTAAATAAAAAAGATTTTGGGACTTCAAAATACCTTGATAAAAACTAAGGTGTCAAAGTTATCGACAGGGCATTACAGTGAGGTTTTACTGCATTTGTTAACATGCTATACAAGTTACCAATATTGTTGTCTTATGGGTCACTGATAATAAAATATATCTGATGGTAGGTGGTCTTTTCAATAATACTATAACCACAGTTACCACACCACTAGACAAGCTTTTGTCAAGTTACATTAATTGTCAGTCCAAAGTAGGGATCAAGTTTTATAAACAATGTTCAATATATTTATGTCAGTAAAATTTCATTTAGTAACCCTCTTTTGACCCTCAAAATCTATGTAAAATTTTGAAAACTATTTATCATGGAAATGTTCAAAATGGCTTGCTCCATATTTTAAGACTTTTTCATTCAAAATTCAAAATTGAGTGGGGTGTACAAATGAAGTTCTTTCTAATATGCCTTTGTATTTACTGGTCTTATTTGCTTGTTTATATCATAAATTGTTGTTTTTTCTTGGTTTTTGTCGCACGTGCTAAGTACATTTTACAGCATCTCATATTCAAACATAAAAGTACATGTACTACAGTGCAGATGCACTACAGAAAAACACATTTTTGTATCAAATGTGATAATACCAATATTAACTCGTCAATACATTGGACACAAAATAAAACAGTCCATGTTAAAACTTAACAACAAAGGAATATTTTTGAAACAAATGCTGAGTAAATTAGTTAATTTACCTAAAAGCTAAAAAGTAGCTTAAATTACATGAAATTAAAAATACAAAGCAGCTTAAATGTGATATAATTTGCATCAATTAGGTAGTGGAATTGGGTAATGGAGTACATGCTGAATGTAATCATGGGTACTGTGTAATGAGAAATATTAGTGATGCATTAATATCTGCGATTTTTGGGGGTCAATACTTAACCGCAAAAATAAGTACATCACTAATGTCCTAAATGTAAAAATATACAAATGTGCTATCCTTCCAGCTCATCAACCGCGAAAGTAAGTATACACAAACACGTTTCAGAATGTTAAACCGAGAAAGTTTCTATGCACAAATATTTTACGTTATACGGTATTTCTAGTTTGAACTGAAATGTAAACACTAAACAATGCCCTATAATAATTTGCCCATTTCTAGATACAAGCATATAAAAATATATTATACTAAAGTGTATTTGCACTGAAATACTGATAATTACCATTAATTTACAACGGAATGTTTTGGGTTTTTATTTTGCAATAACAAGTATTTTTATTACCACTGTGTGAAAAAGGACAGAGTATGGTAAATGCATTAAAACTTACTTACCAACATTTTGAATTAAGAACCTATAGATCCATTAGTTAGATTGAAATGTCAAATAAAATATATATTAACTTCAAGTATATAATTACGCTGTTCAACCCCCGAGACGGGATGAAATTTGCCGATATTGATGCAGCATTTTACTGGATAATCAATCTCTCATGATTCGATCTATTGAATGCATGCACTACATTAAAACATATTACCACATCCAGTGTGATGAAAATGCTAAAATATATACCCTACCTCATGATGTTCCATTATATCACAGTCACTATCGCCTTTTTTGTTGACATATTCCAAGTTGGGAATCCATTACTTCAACACAAAAGCAATATCATTGATTTTTTTAGCTCGCCTTATAACCAGCCGAGCCTATCTGATTATACACTATATACGGTTTGCCTGTATATCACGTATCGCTGCTTCGTAAACTAAGTACAATTGTGTCTTGTCCTATTAATTTGTACGGGAATTCCCAATTTGGAGACAATTATATTGAAGATTGCGAAGTATTGTAGAATATGACGAGATCCATCCGCAAAGTAAGAGCAAAATGCCTCAGTAATGAAACTAGAATTTACTCTTGATGGGAACTGAGGTTCAAGATGGGTACTTGATGAAATGAATTACAAAGTAGAATCTAAAATTCCATTTCTTCTTCCTGATGATGAGAAATGAGGTTTATGAAGGGTTATTTAATCGAATTACGATGTGACGATTCTTGATGGAAAGTGAAATTTTGGATTTTTTTTATACAATGATCAAGTTAAAATAATTAATGTAAACAAAATACAGTGAAGTGATTGATTTCTTTTTGATGTAGATTCATCAAAATCTTCATAAGTGGTAAAATGAATCTAAACATGATATGTTCATTAATAAAAATGAGATTCAAACTGCTGTGTTGTGATAAGAGTGAATGCATACTGTTTGTTTTAATTGCTTTTGCATCTACATAAACATCACCATGAATTCCAATCCTGACTGATATGCACTACGCAGTTATATGTATTTATAGGTATTACAGTTCAGAAAACCTCAAAGCTATTTCTATTATATATATTAAATATACATCAACTGCTAATATGCTTTTAATCTGAGGCAACCTGCAACTTCACAACATTACCCAACCCCCTTCCCTCATCAACATATGGTTAGTCTTCTAAATTACCAAAACTTATGTACAAAATTATTTCTAGAGATCAATTTTTATTTGAGAATATTTTCAGAATTTTTGCGACACTAAATATAGTATCATCCAGTTTGATTCTTCTTTTTTGAATTTTGTTTTGTTTTCTCTTTTTCACATATGAGGGAGAGAACAGAGTGGTGTATTGATAACACAAATCCCTGTTTCCCTATAAAATGATCTGTCTGCATTTACTAGTCCTTATTCCTAGGATGTTTTAGGGACATAAGTAATCTATAGCATGTGCTTACAGATGACAGCGTCACTAAATGTCTAGGTTTAAATCCAACTAAGGACAAATCCTAGTGTGAGATATTTTGTTAGTTTGCTTACCCACGGTTGGTGTTTTTCTCTGGGGACTCCATTTTCCTCCACCATCCCTGAACTGACAACCTGGATATAAGTTAAAGAATCTTGCCTGGTATGTTAAACACCATTACTCCATGGATGTTTTGGGAATTGGTTAGGATACTAATAATACAATTCATGATTTTTATTTATTTGTTTTACCTTACAATTTATTATTACTTTCCTTAGGAGTACAAGTAATAATTAGGACGAACACCAACATCTTCAGATATTTTGATACCTTTTTATTGTAGTATGGTGCTGGTCAAGCTTTCGGCCTGGGGTGGCCTTCATCAGGACCCCAGGCCGAAAGCTTGACCAGCACCATACTACAATAAAAAGGTATCAAAATATCTGAAGATGTTGGTTTTCGTCCTAATTATTACTTGTATTTAATACCACATACACCTGCATCCGTGCGGATCCATCTAAAGATATTTTCAACACCACTCCATCCACCTTACGGCGTTGGAACTTTTCACCACCACCTCTCCTAGTTTCCTTAGGAGTGTTATGGATTTCATATCCCCCCACCCCATTACGACACCTTTATGTCCTATTAACAGACAAGATTCCTATCATTGAAATAACCTTCCGATTCCATTTCCTATTTATAAATGTAGGTTGGGTGTATTTCTCTGGGCACTCCAGTTTCCTCCACCATCCCTGAACTGACAGCTTGGTTATAAGTGAAAGAATTTTGCCAGGATGTTGAACACTATTACTCCATATATGTTTTCGGAATTGATTAGGATACTAATAATAAAATTCATGATTCTTCATTACATTGCATTTGCTTTATCTTATAATATATTATTAGTTACCTTTGGTAGCGATATGTATTCTTCCCCCCCCCCTCCTTCATTATGATACCTTTCTGTCAATAGGACAGACAAGATTCTTATCATTGAAATGAGTTTCCGATTCCATTTCCTATTTGTAAATACTCTACACTAAGGTATGTCTGGACAGTGTTGATACTGCTATGAATTAAAGTTTTTCTTATTCAATCAGAATGTCTAGTATATATTATTGGTCTTACAACTTCTGTAATTTATTTAACCACTAACACAGCAAAAATGTACAAAAATAAAAATAACTTTAGAGTAAAAGGAATGAAATGTTAATTAACTTGACAAGGTGTAAAAAAAACTGGAAATTTTGTAAATATGAGGCCATGCCAAATTGATGTGTAGTTTATCAGACTTATCAACCTGTAAAATTTAGAATTCAGAAAAAAATTAAATTCAATTTCAAATCATTTTCCACCTGTCAAAACTTCCCGCATGGCAAGTTTAGGTCATTTTTCGTGTCAGTGACATTGCGAATTTTTCAACATCATACCTACTCTGGAGACAATGACATAGATTGATCTATCATTTCCTATATTAAATGAGAATTTGCTTAAACAGGATACTGTATGTTTTTTGAGTAATGTTGGTACATTTTTTTTTTTGCCTTTTTATGCAATATATAAACTACCTTTTTGTGCATTTTTGTATTGCTCACCTGATTTCAGAAAAACAAAAACACTGCTAAGCGGGGCAATATATGCCAATAAAAGTCTATAATGTAAACAGAAATAGCAAGAGGGCACAAAAACCCAGTCTGTCGTTAAACATTGTTACTTGTATGTCCATACCAAATTTGAATAAAAAAGTTCTTGCATTTTCTAAATTACATGTATGTCCTTATTCAACCTTTGAATGCAGCCTGTGACCTTTACCTTCAATACATGGACATAAATTTTATACCCGACACATCATCTTCCCATAATACATGTTTGGTATAAAAGTCATCTTGATATCCTCATTGAGTAAAAAAAATATGGGCCAGACAAGAAAAATGTTAATGTACAGACTGACAGACAGATGGACAGACAATGTCATACTATTATACGTCCTGTTACACAGGCGTATAAAAATACATTAATATTTAATTGCTTGCTGGCGTCAGAACTTAAAATTAATTCAGTGTGGCCTAATACAAAATTAGTAATATTTTTTTTACAAAGCAGAACCTCACCCTTTGTATTTGTCTAATGAAGCTCAGAATAGAACAAGAATATCACAAAAACACAAAACTAATACCAGTACTAATAAGAAAATAGTGCTGAAAATAAACTTACAGACCAATTTAATGAATCTAAAATAATCCACATGAACTTTATTGTAACACAATTTTATTAAAAAGGGAGATAATTTCCTTTTTTATTAATAAGCCTGTGTGACTTCATCAAATAACAGACCTCCCCCATTCAAGTTCTGTAAATTTTCCGAGACTCGCTGACAAGAGCTTTCAACTTGTCACATCATCAGTCCAAATTGAATTAGGGGTCTCAGAGGCCAAGAAGTCTAAATCACTGGCTTTAGCATCTCTCACCACATAGGTTTGAAGCATATTATGATGTCAAATTTTATATTACAGAGACAAAATATCAAGCTTCTTGTATTATACAATACACAGAATCTTACATTTGTGTTTATGTAATATTTAATTTGTTAAACTCGGTGAATAAAATGTTTATGCAAATTGCACAAGACTCGTTGCATAAACATTTTATTCAACTTGTTTAATAAATCCAATATTAGATAATCACTCATGTAAAATACTCTGTGTATTTCATTCTTTGTCTTTTGTACATAAATTATAAACCTTCTACTTAAACATTATATTGGATCTTTAAATGCATAAAATTGTAAAATATTTTACAGACATTTAATTTCAAATCAATAAAATTTTCTAGAAAACACAACAATATTGGATGCATTCAATTGAGTCTGGGTCATAAATGATTTTTATGTTCTGACTGAGGAAGACTTAATGTTTTAATCAAACTGCACCAAACTGGTAAAACGATCTTTAAATCACGGCCCTGGGATTTTACATCTCCAGACAGAATATCAATTTAAAATATTCAGTACTTTGTGGAGACCTATAAGTGCAAATAGAAATATTGATGGATTAAATGGGATTTCATATTCCAGACAAGAATTTTTAACTTATATTAAGACATCACCAGCTATAGGTGAAGCAGTAGTTGAAAGAGGAATATTATTGAAAAAATCTTTCATAAACGATGACAAATTTTCTCAAAACAGCACAATTAATACACATTAAAACCAGAAAATGATGAATACATTGGGTAAAACATTAGTTACAATGATTCTAAAGATTATTCTAAGATACATTGTATCATTAAATCACTGTGACTTCATTTTTGGTAGTCATGACAACCTCAAATACAAACCCAGTTTCTTTTATTGAAATCTTTTAATCCATTTCAAAGATCTTCATACTTTCAGTTGACAGCTAAAATTCCAATACCTTAATGAAAATCCTATATTTTAATATTTTTTATCATTTTTATACATTTTTCACACACTAACCTTATTTAAAACTTAAGCTATAAAAAAAAATAAAAAGATGAAAGAGTGACATTTCCGTATTGATTATCCGGGAAGTAACGGTAGAGAGTTGTAGTCAGGTGGAATTAATGTAGTCACAGAATAATTCTCCTTGAGTACATGACTGTCCAACACCAGATATATATATAATTAATTTAATCCTTTGACATAAAATCAATGTAAGATAAAAAAAACTGATGCGTTTCTTCTTACCGCCTCAAAAGTATTTGTAGATAAATCATCTGGAATCGGTAACCTTCATCATAACAATGATGGCTATATCATAGATACTGGTTCTAGGTATATAGGTAAACACAATTGTGGGAGATCAATAAGTCACCTCTGAGAAAAAGTAAATTACTATTAAATTTGACAGACTGCTCTTTGTGCTTGTTCTCCACCAAGCTAAGTGGATAGAGATCACTGTGGTAGCTCAGTTGGTAAAATGATTGCTTTGTGTGTTGGAGGTCAAGGGTTCAAACCCCAGCCAGGGTCTGACCAAGATTTGAAAAAAGGTAGTGACAGTTTTTTTTGGCAAGCACTCAGCATTTAGAAATGAAAGTCACAGGGTCCTACGGAAGAGACCTTTAAAATGATGCCCTGGGTCACCGCAGGCTAGGCAGGTTAAAAGATAAACATTTCTTCATCTTCATCTATAGCTGGTGACATCTTGATCTAAGTGATATATTCTTCACTTGGATATAAAACCCTTTTCAATTAATCAGTTCAGTGGATAGAAAGCTTGGTTTAAATATAGGTAAACAATGGATTACCTAAACATGTCTAACGAGTGAGGTTCATTTGTCAGACCAGGGAAGCTGGCACTGGTAAACAGACAGGTGACCTCATACATTCTCACATAACATGCTGGGAATCTAATTCTGGTCATATTGGAAACAAGAAACAAGCAATAAGTGATATTTCCTTTGACTTGTGATCCATGGTGATTCCATTATAAAGAGATATAAACCGTTGCCGAGTAACTCAAATCTCTTACAACCAGGAACCAATATTATATGTAATTCAAGAAAATTAATCGATCTACTGGATATAGATATATCTAAGATCAAAGTCAACCAACTAATACCATCAAACTGTGTTGCAAAAACAAAATTACCTGCAATCATTCAGGTGTTCATAAATTTTAATTAAAATCAGGTATTGGCTAGGCTCCCACAAAATTAAGATTATTACTAGCCAAATTTCTAAAATCTGTGAAAATCTGTTAGTAATCCTAAGTATTTTTGCTATCAAAGGTTACTTTTTGAAAGAATTTCTCAAAAATTAATAGTTGTTTACAATTCTGGCTACCAAGAATAGAAACAATATTAATAGTTGTTTACAATTCTGGCTACCAAGAATAGAAACAATAGAGTATTGAGAAAATTAACAAGAGGTGCAATAGTCCTGATTGCTCATCTGATAAATAATAGCTACCAATAGTTTAATCAAATACTGCCATGGCCCTGACCTTTAACCCTGGCTTCAAAATACCAAAAAGCTAATGTTTTATTGAAATATTTAAAACAAAAATGCTATAATAAGTAGCAGAATACAAAAGTCAACCTTTCTTGCAATAGGATCTGTCAGCATAAGATACAAAGGTACTGTGATTGTTAAAGCTTTAACTTACTTGGCCATCAATGCTACCATGACAATAACAACAAAATAAATAAGTAAATAAATAAATAAATACACATAAATAAGTAACACCTCTCATTGTGGAAGTGAAGCAATAAAAGGTAGAACCCATGTGTTACAGATTCCTGGCTTACCTCCCTTGTTTCAGTTTGACAGAAACGATGTGCATGTCATTTAAAGTAGCATATCATCCATAACATAAACACCATCCTAAGTAAATTTTTGGAAAAATGTATTTTTCTTGAAATAAGAATTTTGTGATATGATAATTTGCCTGTTTGTAATTATCATTAATTTTTCATTAGGTAACAGGGATATTTTTGGATGTTTTATTTACCATTTAATAAACAGGTAATTATACCACACCTGTTTAATGTAACAAACAGTCAGTTCTGTAGTTTCATATCAAAGATGGTATCTAAAAACAAAATAACACTATTTACTAATGCATATACATGTATATTATATAGGCAAACAACATCCACCTGTCTGCTTGACCTTTCATTAGGAATATTCATGTAGGAGAATCCACCTATTACATGGGTAGATGGTAGTGTTAGGATTTACTGTGTTTATGTCAGTGTTAATGTAGATGAAATAAACAGGTGTGTTCCCTACATACAAATATACTATTTAAATTAAAGGTCAAACAGCCAGGTCAATATTGTTTTTCTATACAATGAGTTTTTGTATATATGCACTTATCACCCTGTTTGCTGATGAAAAAAAATAATTAAACATTTTATAATCTCCAGAAGTTGAGTCTGAATCGAAGGGAACCTAATATTTTTCTAAACTTTTAAATTTTTGAAGGTTTTGAAATTGTGGGATAAATACCGGTAAGACAAAATTAGAAAAACATGTTATTCAACTTGAAAAAAAAACCATCAATGTACATGTAGTATCAAAGTCTTAATAAGGAAGTTTCTCGTATCTTCAGTCAAACTTGTCTATAAGGACCACTCAAGGGGGCCAGCAGTAAAAGTGACCCTTACTGGTATGAAGACCTTAAATTCAGGTTCGTTCAAATAACATAGATAAAAAGCATTTGGGATAAAAATTTTAATGTCCTTTAGAAGCAGGTATTCCTTATGTATAGATGGTAGGTTTGACTATACAAAATGTACCGGTACTTAGAACCACACAACTGGATACCAATTTGTTATTATATCTCTAATGGGCTTTTGGTGGTCAAGTGGTTGAAAGTGCTTTGACTGATGGATCACAACTCACCACACTGACTAGATTCAAATCCAATTCTGGCAGACTATAGTGTTGGAAAGCTTGTCTGTTAACCAGTTTTTTCCACCATACCAGAACCAATAGCCTTGTATAAGTGTTATTGACCCCAGTAATGTCAGTAATTTCAACTTATTTTTATTTTTAGAAACATTCTTATATAAATCTTTATATAAAGTCATTGTTACCTGTATACTACCAATAATTAAAGTGCTCCTACTATGTGAAGGAGGAACTTACAGTTGAAACAACCAATCCTAAGATAGGAATAGAAGACAAACACTTATATAAATGAAATTAAATAAAGCAGGTTGTGAAGCTGTTGAAGAAAAAATTCACCATTGGTTACAGTAACTTTCTTAAAAATTCTACATTCGTTTCTATGTAAACCAAACATTAATTGTACATAAATCCTATACAACACTAATCCCTTAAGTATGATCAAATTTACAAGTTTGCTTACCAAAGGCTGCTTATCTAGTTTGCCTAGGTATTGGAAGCACTGTTATTCCAACCATAATATGTCCTAGCTATTCTAAACCCTTTTTAAGTCCCTATTCTAAACCATTCTTAAGCTATTATTCTAAACCATTCTTAAGCCTTTTTTCTTAAACATTCTTAGGCCACTATTTTAAGCCCTTTTAAGCAGCTATTCTTAACCCTTCTTCAGACATTTTTCTTAAACATTCTTAAGCCATTTTTCTGAACCATTCTTAAGTCTCTTTTTTAAACCATTCTTGAGCCACTTTTCTTAAACATTCTTAAGCCACTTTTCTTAACCATTCCTAAGCCACTTTTTTAATCATTCTTCAGCCACTTTTTAAAACCATTCTTAAGCCACTTTTTAAAACCATGCTTAAGCCACTTTTTTAAACCATTCTTCAGCCACTTGGCATTACTTTTATAGTGTGTAGTTAGGGTCATGATTGATGGTGTCAATATCTATGTTATGGAAATGGCATGACATTTAAGATTGAGCCATTTTTGTTTCTGAAGCACTTAATGAAACTTTTGAAAAATTTAAATCTATTTTACAAAATGGGTCTTTTAGACCTCCAGTTTGCACAGATTTCACTGTAATTATATCTGAGTCAACTTACCTTAAATACTTGTACTGTTAAATCACTAAATACACATGAACAACTGAAGCTGCATTTAGCAGCATTTAGTAACACCAGAGCAGAAAGAACATCCACACTAAACACTAAACTCTTGTATATGCATACTGAGTTAGGATTGACCAGCTCTTAATGTGATTGAACAATATATATTTGTTCTTCATAGATGTATATCATACATAGATAAGGCTATTGACAAGCTGTTGATTGTATGGTGAACTTATAATGGGGCCATCATGCTAACTGCAGAAGTGGGAATGAAAGGAAGTTTTTTAAAAGGATTTCATTGGTTGATTGAATTGGTATTTTATTTAAAAGTCTAAAAATATTTTACTTTTATTGAGAAGACATGAAAGGCAGAATTAAGAGAAAACTGCATTCATTCTTTTTAATGTTTTTGGATGCAAGATAAAGGATTGAAGGTCAAGATTTTTCGCCATCACTGTGGGCAGTCAGTTCTGGGATGGTGGAGAAAACAGGAATTCCTGGAAATAACAATTGACCTTTGGCAATTTAAATGACACTTTCTCACACTAATATCTGTCCCGAGTGGGACTTGAACCAAGGCAGAGAGAGGTGCTGTGATCTATAAATACACACTTCAGAACTTGGCCACTGAGGCCTGATTTGATCATTTGAATTGGCAATGTTATAACACACATTTTATAATTGTTCACAGTTTGCTTATTTATGTAAGGCTAAACTCAGTGATCAGACTAAGAGTTTGAGTGAGGTGGTGTTAATATTGTTTAGTTTCTGCAGCAAAACAGCAGTTTCCCAATCTGTCGACATCATTTCTCAAATCTAAATATACATAAAGTACACTTCTACCTTAACAATTTATATTTCTTGGAAGCCAGGAAAGGACATCACAATTACTTCCAGTCCTATGACAAAAGGACAATAATGCAAACATGATTAAATTTAATATCACCTTTAAACTCATTTTTTTCTATTTGTGTATTTTTGAACAACAAAAATCTGCATGTACAGTCACAAAAACATAGATGTTCCATGTAGAGCTACAAGAGACCATGGCAATATACATCTAAACTTAATATGATTTTCCATTAACAAGCATGATCCCACCAATAAACAAGGATCTGCATCAAACATCTCAAATAAAATACACCATACACATTTAGAAGAATGCATATCAGTAAAATAATTAAAACCCTGATAGAGCTATAACCACAATACATGTACTGGTAATAGTTGTGGCAAAATAATAAAATAACAGTAAGTAATAAATTGCAAATATTTCCCATTCTATAAATAGCACAATTCATGGAGATTATAAAGGTAAGTTTAAGTGCATTCAAAATATTAAGACCCCTTATAAAGAGCTAGCCACAATAAAAGCTATTTTCAAGGAACACAATTATGGCAAATTATTCTCTCCCCATGTAGATCTAAAAACCATGAAGAAAGGAAGATATATGTGCATTCAAAATAACAAAATCCATAATAAAGAGCCAGACTCACAATAAGAGGCAATTACAAAGAACACAATAATGCAGGCAAATTATTCCCTCCCCAATGAAGAGCCACAAATTATAGAGAAAAAAAAGAACTAGCAACAGTGACAGAATGCCAACTAACCCAAAAATCAAATTAATTGCAAATTACAAAGAAATATAGATTCATCCTCCTATGAAGGGTCACAAATTATGGACAAAGTAAGATTTTTATGCATTCAAAAGATCCCTAAAGAACTAACCACTATGCACAGATGACAACTTAACAAAAAACACAAAAATGGCAAATTAAACAAATATTCAAAGACCCCCTCCCATGAAGAGCCACAAAGCTTGGAGAAAAGTAAGATTTATATGCCAAAATGCAGGAATGACAACTTATCTTAAAGAACACAAAAATGGCAAAGAACACAAAAATGGCAAATAACACACATGTTTAAAGACCCCCTCCCATGAAGAGCCACAAATTATAGAGAAAGTAAGATTTATATGCCAACCATATAGTTTAACAGCTTTATGTAACATTAAGATATTTATGTATAGAGAGTTGTATTGAGCATGTAACATCTCTGTATCATAAACAAAGACCTATTTGTCAGTTATTGATTTCTCTTACAGAAGAGTTCACTATCACCATCCTCCTTAACATCTTAGACTAACACAGACCTGCTTCCTAATACTATCACATCAGTTTTATACTAATAGATTTCCAGTATAAGACTTATGGCATATTACAGTTGTACGAGATGAATGCAAACTTTTGTTAACAGAATTAAATAAAAACATTTATAGGATTTGAAAGACCACAGGGTCTGTAAGCAACACACCTATATAATTTTTTTTTGTATAAGAATCTTCAACATGAATAGAAAGTATGTCAAATGATATCAAGGGAAATTGGACAAATAAGTTCAAAGAATAATGGCTAATGTCACAAAAATGGTAAGCAAGACATATAAGGTCAAGGAAAGCATGAAAATGAGGTCAAGGAACAATCTCATATACCACATAAATGGAAAGCATGAAAATGAGGTCAAGGAACAATCTAATATACCACATAAATGGAAAGCATGAAAATGAGGCCAAGGAACAATGGATAATACCAAATAAAGGGAAAGCATGAAAATGGATAATTCCATACAAATGGAAATCATCACAAACAATGAATAATATCACATGAATGGAAAACAATGGATAATTCCACATGAATGGAAAACAATGGATAATTCCACATGAATAGAAAGCTGCTTGGCAAATGAGGTCAAAGAACAATGAATGGAATGGATGACATATGAGATCACAGAAAAATGGCTTACAGCTGCTCCACTGTTTGATCTCAATCCCTATTTTATGATTTTGGAACTATAATCAATCATCTAGTGACTTTGCACTGTGACTTAATTTTGATTCAGTGGAAGACTACTTGGATTAAGGAATCACAAATTGATTCACCTATTTTTGAAAGAGTTTGGTCAAACTGATTCATGTTATAATTAAAATAAGAAACATAAAACCAGTATTTTATTGACACCATCAAGCACACACCACAGAATTAATCATACAATGAATTCACCACCTCATGATTTATTGTGTCAAGTATGCACTTCAGTCTTGTGCATTATTGAATGATAAATCTTAGGTAAATAATGATACGGAAGAATCAAGAATCAATACAAGGTACTTAGGATTAACAATACCTATATATATATATATATATATATATAATATATATATATATATATATATATATATATATATATACAAACAACACTGACCTGTCTACTTGACCTTTCATTACGAATATTCATATAACATAGTTCACTCAATATATGATATAAATAGTGTTAGGATTTGCAGTTAATACATAAACAATGAATGCTTCTCTTTGATGTAGACAAAATAAACACCTGTGTTCCCTATATATAAATGAACTCATACATGATAAATTTTTTTTAATTTAGAGGTGAAACAGACTGGTCAATGTTGTTTGCCAATACCAGTTATCATCAAAATTGACATTTAGATATATACACAAACATTAAAAAGTTTTATGAATATTCACATCAAAAGCCTTACTAAAACATAAATATCCTGACATATACAGAGATAAGTTAAATTTACATCAATATCCTGATGATCATTTATTATCTGATTATTCTGATCAATATGTCTACAGTTACTGTATTTGTGACAGTGAATGGGGCTCACCAGTGTACCACATGGCACCCCATAACGTGTCTGCGGAACAATCATCTCCATGGAATTGCTTCAGTTTATGCTTTCCTAGGAAACTTCAATTTAAACGTTTTCTAAAACATTCTGCATAAACGTTATGGGGTATTGATCACATGGTACGATGGCAAACTCCATTATGACAAATTGTCATAAAAATAAACCTGAGTAAATTATGGTATTTTCCCCTTATACAAGTGAGAAGTAATTGCTTGCACATCACCACTTGGGTTCATCACTGTACCATTTGATACCCTCTAACATTTGTGAGGAACAATTATTACCAATGAATATGAAATTGCATAAGATGACGTTTTCCCATAAAAAGGAATTATTCCAGGTAATTGTGATGATAACATTTTCAAAAACATCAAGTACAAAAGTTATAAGGTATTGATCATGTGGTACCATACATCGGAACCTCTATAGAATACTTCTGCACAGAGTAAGATGTTGCCAATATGAGGATTTCACATGTTGAAAAAACCAGGTGAATGGTGGACCATTTTGCACATTTGACATAAAAAGTCACCAAAGATATCCCTTCTGGTGTAAACATCACCATTTTCACCATAGTTTCCTTTCTTCAGAAATATCTTATAGTAATCAGGAAGGTACATAGCAATTTCCTGAAGTTATGATTCTAATTAAGTTTATTGTATTTTCTATAGAATTCACTGTCACAAACACATATATTCAAACCAAAGGACTTAAAAATTAAGGAAATTCCTATACAAATAGAGGCATACAGAAATTGTCAGAATGTATCTGTGCTTTGCTGTGTTTACCGCAGATTTATATAAATCTCAACCCATGTGTTAAGTCAATGGACTGGAAAAATATAAAGAATCTTATCACAAGGGATATGCCATGGTGACGTATCAGCTTCACAATTATGTTTTAGAACTAAGTCTTTCCTTAATCAAATCTGGCAAATTTTAGATCTGAATTTGTATAACCCCCCTGAAAACTAGGGGGGTATATAGGAATCACCATATCTGTCTGTCTGTACGTCTGTATAAAATCGTGTCTGGGCCATATCTCATAGCTGCTTTAGAGGACTGTCATAAAACTTGAATAATCTTCATGGTCCAAAGGTGTGTCATGACCTTGATCCAAGATCATATCAGAAAGGTCAAGGGCATGGGAAAACATTAAAATTTGGGGGGTGGGGGTATTTGGCACTCATGAGACAGTTCTAGTTTTTGTTAGTTTTCAAGGTCTAGGAATTTAAGGTGGCATTTTGAAGATTGGTTTAAGCTTTTGTGTACTGTATTCTTATTTTTTTATTTTGTAGTTTAATAAAAGATTGCCAAAAGTCATTTAATTAGTCAAGGAAACAGATCTTAACTACATATTGTTAAACTGTGGCCAGTTTTCAATTACATCTACAATGTAACCTGTAGAAACTGATGAGAAACCAATCCACTGAGAGCAATTACCCATTAGAGACCATTCCATCAAGAGTCATTCCTCATGACCAACACCGCCACTTTCTTATAACCAGATATAAAAGATTGTATGTTTCATGACTTTAAGAACATAGCCCTTTTAACCATGAAAGTTATACAGGAATGGTAAATGTAATGTATTCTAGTGTAATTACATTTTATTTCATTATTAAAAACTGACTTAATCAATGTTGACATTGCATATTTATTTGATATTAAAATCAATCATGGTTTATGTACAATTCCAATGTTACCACAGCAATAAATTCTGATTTTGAATAGTTTGATGATTATAATCACAAATATTTTTACTGTTATAACGTTACCAAGGTAACAACATTAGCAGCCCTGTTACCAAGGAACATACACATGTTCTGTGTCCTTATAGTAACTCTATAGTAAGTATATGTCCTAAAGCTGATATTGTATAAGCATTTGGAAGCACAATAACACAAAAATAAATAAATGATATACAAGTAGCCTTTATAGGGTTACAGGTATTATATCTAGATTTCAGTGGAAAAGTATGCAGTAATGCAGTTTAACAAAGCTGTTGAGCCAAACAGTATACCGGTAGATCAGGGTCCAGTTGCACATAGCATAATCAGAGTTAATCATAAATCAAACCATAATTAGCTCAATGATATATGATTTGCTAATTATGGTTCAATTAATGGTTAAATTTAAGCTTTGTGCAACAGGGCCCAGGTTAATATTTATCTCAAAAATATATATACAGTAAAACCTGGATTAATTGGCACTAATTGTTCAGTCAGATTTTATCATGGGGTTTGTGTGGCAATATATCAAGGAAAAACATAAAAGAAATGGGCTTATGGACCTCAAAACACTATGGTGATAAGGAGATGGCCATAAGAGATGAGACAGTGTTACAGTGGCATTATAATGAGGTTTTATTGTAGTGCCTTATCATCGCTATATATTATTAACCACTTCATATTTATTCATACTTATTTTAACCATTTTACTAAACAAAAGGGTGGAAGCACGTGACCTAGTGGTTAAGGCATTGGACTCATGATTCGAAGGTCGTGGGTTCGATCCCTGGACCGGGCGATGTGTTGTGTCCTTGAGCAAGACACTTAATTTCATGTTGTTCCAGTTCACTCAGCTGAAAAATAAATGAGTACCAGCAAAATGCTGGGGGGTTAACCCTGCGATGGACCGGCGTCCCATTCAGGGGAGAGTCTTGTACTCTCAGTCGCTTAACGCCACCGAAACCGGGATAAGCTCCGGCCTGATGGGCCTAATGGCTCGAGACAGACTTTAACTTTTTTTTAACTTAACAAAAGGAATTTGTTGCTGTACCATGTGATCAATACCCCTTACCGTTTGTGCTGAACTGTTTGGATAATGTTAATGTCGCAAATTCCTGGAATAACATAGCTTTCTTTTGCTATTCCATAAGCATTGGAAATAAGTGTTTCACACAAACATAAGAGGGTATCACATGATACAGCAGTGAACCCTATTAAAACCCTCTATTATTTCAGCACAAGAACTTATTGTGCACATACAATTTTGCAGTTTTATTTTGGTAGAAAGGTCAGATGACAAAATGTCGCTAACATTTTTTGGTTTACATTATCAGGTTTCAGCTTTATATATTTCTGCATATCAAAGTTTAATTTGGTAAAAGGTTCTTTTTTTGTATAACATAATGAAAACTGTCTTGGGTTTTATCATTTTAGCCTCTATTAATTTATTTGAAAGCCTCAGTAATTATCATCATCATGATCCAACTCTGATGAAAATGAAAAAGATATATTCATGACAATATTCAAATATGAAAGCTAATATTAGCTAAACTTTACAATGGATGGTAATGGTGACACTCATACAAGGTTCATGACTTAGGCTCTTCTGAGAAAATAAAAAATCATAACTTATAGCAAATGAAAACTGAAAGCTTTAATGCTAACAGCAAATCAAGATCTGATAAAAATTATGGAGATTTGACAAATCAAAAAAAGGTATTTCTAATCCTAGCCTGAAATAAAACAAATTTGATTTAACAAGGAAGAAAAGGAGCAATAAAATCAATGGATAAAACAATATTCAAATATCCAGGGGTCAAGCAATGTTTCTTGACAGTGGTCAAACTGTATATTTACCAATACTTAGGAAACTTAGTATGGAAACAACTGTTAAGTACTGTCAAAATCTACAAATTCTTAAGGTAGATATTGAAAATCTATGAAAATATCTAGAGAAGAAAAATGTATCATGAAATTAAAGACTTCAGTAGTAGAGGAGATGGAATGGAAAATTTACACTAAAGGTTATAGTGGGAAAATTAATACTTCAGAAGATGGAAAATTTACAAAACAGGAGATAGAATGGAAAATCTTCAATAGAACATGGGATGGAAAATCTACAGGACAGGAGATAGATTGAAAAAATCCAATATAGCAAATTGAATGGAAAATCTACAGTACTTGAGATGGAATATATATATACTAAAGTTGAAAAGGAAAATCTACAGTACTCAAGATTATCTGAAAAAACTTCAGTAGAGGGAATGAAATTGAAAATAAACACTATGGGATAAGGAATGGAAATTAGACACTACAGTGTAAGGAATGGAAAATCTACATTACACGATATGAAATTGAAAATCTTTGGTGTAGGATTTAGTATGGAAAATCTACAGTACAGGAGATGGTATGGGAAACTTATAGTTCAGGAAGTGGAATGGAAAATCAAATCTATGTAGTACCCGTACGTATGTGAGATAGAATGCAAAAATTAACAGAAAAGGAGATGGAATGGAAAATATAAAGTCCAGATGATGGAATGGAATATCTAAAGTACAGATGATGGAATGAAAAATCTAAAGTACAGATGGTGAAATGGAAAATCTAAAGTACAGACGATGGAATGAAAAATCTAAAGTACAGATGATGGAAAGGAAAATCTAAAGTACAGACAATGGAATGGAAAATCTAAAGTACAGACAATGAAATGGAAAATTTAAAGACGATGGAAGACAATGGAATGGAAAATCTAAAGACGATGGAATGGCAAATCTAAGTACTGAAAATGGAATGGAAAATCTAAAGTACAGAGGATGGAATGGAAAATCTAAGACGATGGAATGGAAAATCTAAGATGATGGAATGGAAAATCCAAAAGGGTATGGCATGGATTAGTGGTGGTACATGTATCCCTAGGGTGTGAATATAAATCTATATGAATGCTGTTGATATGGAAATTGATAGTATACTATAGAGTAGGAAAACAATAAAACTGCATTTACAAAAGTTTTTTTTTAAGGAAAAAAAAACCAATTGATATAGTGAAATCATTGTAATGCTTGACCCCTGTCCACATGGAACAACAACAAATCCTACCTTGGTCATGTTCATCCCAAGCATTTCACTGTAATTATCAACAAAATTGGTTTTAAAAAAGGCAGATAATTCATGTGTCTACTATATCTGGATGAAATTAGATAAAATGCCCAGGGGTTTTCTCTGGACTTTGGTAATATTGGTATTAAATTGACAAAAATTGACCAAATGTACCATCATTATATTGCTATGTAAATATATATATTTATTTATTTACAATAGAAATTTTAACAGCAATTTATTTTAATGAACACACACACACTCACGTGCACACACACACACTAGTTCCATCTTGCAGACATCTTCCCTATTCTGGAGCCTCTAAATGCTGTTTAACCAAGTTAATGGAAATCTCACGAATTGGATTTAAAATTAATTTAACTATAACATGCAATCTAAATGTAGTGAGAAATAAGATTCATTTACAACAAAATACTCATGTTTCTGAGATTATAGACTACAAATTGTTGTCTTAGTGTAAAGTTGCTTCTTTTTTAAAAGTGTAGCGTTTCTTATCATACATGAACAATTATTTTTTCATGGCTTGATAATTAAAATTGATTAATTTTCAAAGAGTGGTGCTAAAATATTCAGGTTAATTCTCAATATAAACCCAAATGTTCACTTATATGCTGAATGGAGTTCACTGTTTGTGATGTCATATAAGAAAATGGAGCAGTGATTTTGTTGCATTTTTAAAACCCACCTTCTGCCTTGTAAATTGGGAAAAATTGAAGTTCTGGAATACAGCAAACTCCATTATGACATGTTACCTTTGGATCCTTATTCCAAAGATGTTTTATTGTGACAATATCTAACATTTTGTGGTTAAGGACAAGATTTAATTTGCTAGTGTATCACTGTTGTTTTGTGAATTTTTGTGATCAAATTGGAAAAATTTAGTCATTTTATCGCAGGAAAAACTACTTTTATTCGGTAGTAATTTAAGGTAAACAAAATCACAATGGAGTCATATTGACTTTTACAATGACAGGTGTATCATTACATATTTATCAATGAATTTGATAAATGATAAATAAACAAGAGGCCCATATTTATAATTGGTAATGACCACCAAATTGCTGTGCTCAACATAATCTTTGCTTCAATCCCTACATTTTAAAATGCATACACCTACACAAAATGTTGCCAGCTATTGAGGAAACTGGCATTATGGTTTTTTTATGGTTTTGGCCCGGCCATTGGGACCCTTTAGATCAGGTACCATGAGCTATAAATTGTACCTATGTTAGATAATTATGTCCCTTTAGTAATGTTGTCAACTCCCTTGCTGAGGTAAATTTTAATACATGCACATGTGCACCATAAAAAATGTACTTAATCAATGTTGTTCATCACTGACACCTCAAACACCCACCATTGGATTTCAAACATGCTATGCTGCAACAATACCTTGGTTGATTGTTTGGGAAAATAATGTGTATTTATGAATCAGAATGTAAAATAAGTGGTGAAGTAGGACCTTCAATTGTACTATAACCACACCACTGGACATTTATGGAATATTTAAATCTTAAGTTTTATGGTCAGTGGTCCCAATATGTGTCTTTCTCTTCTTGTCTTGTCTTGTCTTGCTGTTTCTATCATTAACTTAATGTATTGTGCCATGCTCTTGTTACATGGACTGTTGCCAAATACATTTTTTTTTCAGAAATTTACACATTTTTCTACTATACAGTCAAACCTGTCTATAAAGGTCACCCAAGAGAACCAGTAAATGTGGTCTTTATGGGCAGGTGGTCCTTATATACAGGCTCAAATACTGGTAATATGAATATAGAACAATTCGAATAACATTTTATTGGTTTTTATAAGCAGGTGACCCTTATACAGAGGTGACGTTGAGGGCAGGTTGGACTGTATTTCTAAATCTATACAGTTTCTTACAGCCAATATCTCTATAAACTTTGTGTATAATGACCATAAAGGGAACTAGTCAAAGTTGTTTTTCGATACAAATTCAGTTAACACAGACATAAGATCAAACTGCCTTGCCCTTTAATTCAGTAAGGTTTCCCAATAGGGCTTAGGTCAAAACTATTAATTTGCTTGGCACTGTGCATAGTTACCAGGTGTTTTGTACTCAGCATGTAGTATTTGTTAAATAATCACTAGAAAAAGATGTAATTTTATTTCAAAACAACATTTTGGAAATTTAATTAGGATTAAGGAAGGTGCCAGTCAAATATTCTACTTGCAATTGGAACTCATGACTGGACCAAGTGTCAATAAGACTCCACTTACTGTTTCAACATGGTCCTGACGAGTACCGGTAAGCAAGTTCTTTTTCTGAAATTTGTCTTGTAGTACTATATGAATATATATATACTTTACCTGATAATTTTATGTTTTCTATCAACATCAAACAAAGGTGGTCATATATACTGCACTAGTCTTCCTGAGAACAGCACTTAGGTCCCTGTAATTAAGTAAACACAACATTAAACTTAATGACTGTAAATCACTTTATATACATTGTAAATTAATAGAGGAAAGGAATTTTACACAATTTTAAAATAAAATTTATATTTTAGAGAAATTTTCAAACATACTTAAAAATGATTCAATACTTACCGGTAAACAATATGGACTGTTAAATGTTATTTATGAATACAATACTGATAAAAACAAACATACATTTTTATGTAACTAAGAAACTAAAAACAATTTCCATAAAATGCTGGATATAAATTAAATGAAAAAATTCAAATTGCATGTATACACTCTGCTGAAATTTTAATTTTAACTGAAAAAAGCCTAAAAATGACTGAATAGAGTTATTTTGATAATTTTTTTCAATATTTATATACAGAATTTAATGGAACGGATACTGTACAAAAGGAACTATTACCAAATATATATGATTCCTATTGATTCCCAAATAATGAATGAGTTAACATACAGCACATAAACATGTCCTTTATAACAATCCAAAACTTTTTCAAGGCCAATTTGTTATTATGTCAGATACAGATTGAATATAAAATAGCTAATTCAATGGAGCCATGAGTCTTCTGTCCTTAGAATAAACGCATAATGAATAAGCAAAAAACTAAAAATATTTTAATTTCAAAGTCCATGTATGACAAGGAAAAAATGTTATGATTTGATTTTTAATAATCAATACTTTATGGCATACCTCCCATTAAAAACAATTATCCAATTTTAATGATTTAATCTGCATTTTAATCATCAAATTAACACAGATTTCGGTCACCGATGGAGTGTGGCCAATTTGCGATAAAATAGGTCAGGCATGAAAACAATAATATTGATTAGAACTCCAGTAATATAAATGTTTGCATGTTTTAGTAGGGAGCAACTCTGGGAGTTAAAATAGCTATAATTAAAATCCTCCATTC
Source organism: Anadara kagoshimensis (assembly GCA_021292105.1). NCBI lineage: Eukaryota > Metazoa > Mollusca > Bivalvia > Arcoida > Arcidae > Anadara > Anadara kagoshimensis. The sequence continues at coordinate 52,461,637 of CM037870.1, read as the reverse complement.
CTGAATAAAGTTAAGAATATCTGTCTCTTGAGAACCAAATACCCCCATCCCAAACCAAGTACAACTAAATTCAGTGTGTAAGTACTGTAACTATACAACTGTGTCATGTTCAATTGAAAACATTCCTTATACATGTGGACATGACATTGAGGGACAAAAATTATTATTTCACCTCATGACCTTGAGCTGTTACCTAACCACCATAAAATGGTATGTGGCAAATTGTTTCATGTTGGTATACATAAGTGGTAAGCTGGATCATACTCCACTAATAGAGTTAAAGTTATGGAGTAGCCAAGACAATTGAACACAAAACTAATATTTGACCTTATGACCTTGACCTTTGACTAATGACCTATTGATAAACCTTTGATAGTATTTCACTTTTCAGTTATTTTGTGACATTGTGTTACTGTGCACTTCTCTTTCCTGTTACATTTGGGGGCTCTCCGACCCTGGAAAGTGGCCAACCAACAGGTTAGTCCCAGGGTGAAACCTAGTGGTTTTGATTCAAGGGTGTTAAATCGAAAAAAAGAAGGGAGGAATATAGCAGTCTAGGTAGCTCAGTGGTAGAGCACTTGACTATAGTCTGGGAGGTCCCGAGTTCAATCCCGGTCTGACCCTGAGTTTTATCTCTTTCCTGTTACTACTATGGTCATGGCAGGTGGGTCATTTGACAGAAAAAAGTGCAAATGACCCCATATCCCCCTATGGATTGAACACTGTATATGTAACATGCTTTCCAATACCTCTGTTGCCTTAGTTTGATGAAGAACTTTAATCTTTGACAATTGTAGTAAAATTTGTAAACAATTTGGAAACTGCTGAACCGCTAATAGTATTCTTATTATATCAATACTGGGTATTATATTAAAGACAAAGGCCTGACAAGTATTCATTGAATTCAATTGGCAAAATATTAAAGGGATCAGTGGCCCCTTCTAGAACGAACATTACCTGCCTATAGGTAATGCACATTTTGGTAATATACTGATATACTATCTAACCCTTGACCATTATTCAATTCCATATCATGGTGCTATCTTGGATTCTAGTCTCGTTCCATTCTTATTGATGCAGACCTTTATTATTATTATCGCTTATCCCGTGTTTGCACAAAGTTAATGTTTTGTTTTAGAGTTTCTATTCCAATATTATCCACATATTAGTACCTTTTACATTTTTAAGTAGAACTGAAATGAAATAGTACTGATTCAAACTAACAAATCTTGTGTGAATATATGACACTACAGTACAAAAGGGGTTATCTGAGTATTAACAACATAACATAGTTTAATGGAGGGATGATGTCATTTCAGAGCTTACTTTACACCATGTATCTGTGACATTATTTCTAAACCTGTTTTAATTTTGCAACACTAGACAGCCTTTCCAGAATACAATTCCTCATCAGTAGTGCTCAAACCAAAATTGTTAAAAAATTCAAATAATTTTCTATGATGTTGAAATGAGAGAATAGAATGACCAAAATTTATTTTACCCAATCCACCTATGATAAAACACAGTAAATCAGAGGCTCTGTTCACAGTAATTGACATATCGCCAGATGTGCCTTTTATGTTCCGACACTGGCCGCCATCATGGTACAAAAGCAGTGTCACAGCAACTAATGACGTACTACTGTAAGTGACGTCATTAAATGACACAATTCAGGTTGAGTTTTTATTCATTTTATGTGTAAGTCAAGCATGTCAGGCTTTTGTTGGAACATTGTGGGTGTTGTCGGTGATCTGTCAATTAGGCTGTGGCTACAATGGTATTACAGGTGATAATAATGTATCCAAAAATTGTGTAAACACCTTACTGTAGGAACCACTCTGTTTGTGACGGTAAAATACTCTTCATACCTATAGAAAATTAAATACAATTGAATAAAGATTGATATTTTTCACTTACTTGTACCTAGTCGTAATAGGAAATCTGTATGTGCATCCCCGATTGTGATAAAGTATTTCTGTAGAGAGGAAAATGTTGGTGTTATGGAGATATTACATGACGAAAATGGCAAAGTTTACACCGGAAGTGATGTCCTTGGTGACGTTTTACGTCATATGCGCAATAGAATACGCCATTTGCCTGGTTTTTCAACATGTTAAATCCCAATAGCGTCAACATTTTACAGTGTGCAAATATATTCTGGGCTAATCGCAGATGCGCATAGAGATTTCCTGTTACGACTAGGTACAAGTAAGTGAAAAATATCAATATTTATTCAACTGTATTTGATTTTCTGTGGGTATGAAGAGTATTTCACTGTCACAAACAGATTGGTTCCTACAGTAGAATCCTGGACATAAGATACTAGTACAGGGTTCATACAGCCATTGCCAATAAAAATTTAATGACTTTTCCATGACTTTTCCAGGACATTTTCATCTTTTTCCAGGACGAATACGACACGAATCACATTAGGCGGAAGTTTACATTCGATTGTAAACTACAAGTCGGGCGCGGAAACAGACAAAACCGAATTTCACCGTTTCACGTTGTTGGGGTTTATTTGGACCAAACTGTATCTCACGAAGTCAGAAACAGTTTTATAATATTTATTTTGCTTTAGTTTCAGATTAAATTGAAGTTTTTTTAATCAAAATTCAAAACTCCATGACTTTTCCATGACATGTTACAACATTCCATGACTTTTCAAGGCAAAATCTCAATTCCATGACTTTTCAAGACAGAAGTCAAATTCCATGACTTTTCAAGTTCTGTGCGAACCCTGTAGTATATCCCTGGCATTAAACAAGACCTCATCATAAACGGTAATTGCGCTGACCTGTTTTGGGTGATTATTTCCTGCTAAAGTTACTTAATAGCAATTTATGTATACAGTTGTGTTCTACTAAAACAGAAAGTGTAGGTCATGTGCAAATAGAACTGTAAAAGTTGTATTAGTAGAGAGAGAGAGAGAGAGAGAGAAGAGAGAGAGAGAGAGAGAGAGAGAGAGAGAGAGAGAGAGAGAGACTACTGTCAATAACTATTATCTGCAAACGTGACCGAATGCAAATTATAGATATACTGCACATCCTTTCAGACAGTTACGCCATCAGAAAGTCGCTGGAGCTCACTCTAGCACCAACATAATTTATCGTGATTTTCTGACAAATCACGCATCCACAAAAATCTGGTTAAACACAAAAGATCCTTGCACTGACCTTTAATTAACAGTTCAGTGTCTCTCACAATAACACATTTTAGGACATTTCCTGACGATAATCTTCTGGTCTTCACGCATTCAATCAAGGTGGACAAGTTGTTATTGTTGATAACTAAGCGGAAGTAACGTATTGATTTTATCAGGTAAAGGTTAGAACCTATTAACGGAGCAAACTTGATTTATATCGGAATCAGCTAGCTAATGAAAATGGCAACCTCTAGCGACGACGCGGCTTTATGTAAAAACCACAGAGTTTTTTTAAATAAGGAAATTTACATGTTTGAAAGTGTATAAATAAAATTAGAAAGCACATGTCTGTTCGTGTGTCCAGCCGTCTGTCCTTATATAAAAATATCCACTCACAAACTTTCATTCCCAAATCATGACACATTTTTATTGTTTCGGTATAATTCAAGGGCTACATAAGATACTGAAAGTAATATTCAATATGGCATCTTAAATACCTGGATATCTAGAAAACTAACAAAATTATACTGAATCAGTCAAAGTCTGTTCATTCAATTAAAATTAAGAAAATCTTAGCTAATTGGACGTCAAAAATATGGAAATAATATTACCAGAGACATATAAAACCTTTTATATGTCTCTGATATTACATATCCGATTTCATATATACAAGTTCTAATTTGAATTTTTATTTAATATGTATTCCAAATCGACATTTTTTATCGACGCTTAATTATCTAGGAGAAAAGTTCTGGCTGAATAAATTTAAAAACACTTGACGCCTGGAAAAATTTCTAAGTTGTCACACGAAAATCTGTATCTTCAGGTAACAGCTGGTTATGCATAAATTTTCTACAGTCTATTATCAGTTGAACAAGTAATTCTGTGCGCGATGCAAGTCCATTTTGAGAGTGAAACCAAAGCAATTACAAGATTTTAAATAGATCTTGACATGGATACGAATGGTTTGCGTCTGGCACTAAATAACGCTTCTACTTCTACTTCTATACTGTAAAGGGAATCCCATACCGCAGATACTGCAAACGTGAACATGCGTGCAGGTTAAAAAGTTGAATGAGAGAGAGGGTAAAATGGCAAATTCAGTGCTGGTTAAAAACTGGATAAAATCTGGATTTCCTTACACGTATGCTGCTCTCACTGCCTCCGGAAACTGTCTGCTGATGTTGCTTGCAGCACATCTGGCGGGAGTCTGTTCCAGTCAGCTATGGTCCTTGGTATGAAGCTGTTCTGGTAGGCATCAGTGGAGGTGCTGAGTCGTAGGAACCGTTGTTGATGGAATTGGCGAGTTGCAACGTTAGTCTTAGTACATATGCTGGAATGTTTACTGCTGCCTCTCCATTGGTCTTAAACAGGAGAACGAGCCGGGCTATTCTTCTGCGTGTTCGAGGTTTTGCCAACCAAGAGTCTGTAAGATGTTGGTTACAGTTCCTGGTTCCCAAGAGTAGCTGGATGTAACAAACCGGGCGGCTCTGCGCTGTACCATTTCAATTCCATGGATGGTTTCTTTCTGTATTGATCCCAAGCTGATGACGCATACTCGAGATCTGGCCATACCAGTGCTTGTATGCCTGTCTTTGATGTCTTTGGGGCATTTGTAGATGTTCCTGCGGAGAAAACCTAGGACTCTATTTGCCTTTGATGTAATTTTGCTGATGTGTGGTTCCCATCTAGGTCTTCAGAGATTTCCATGCCAAGATATGGATAATGGTGGACTGTATCCAGAATCTGTCCCATCATGTGGTATTTGTATTTGATGGGTTTCTTTTCTTGGTGACCCGCAGTATGTAGCATTGGCAGGATGGAATGTCATTTGCCAATTCTGTGCCAGTCAACAAGGTCGTCGAGATCTTCTGAAGGGTTTTCAGCATCTTGTTCATCAGATGTTGTTCTGAATAGTAAGGAATCATCCGCTGAGCAAGAAATTTGTCATATTAGGATAAATGATGCATAATTTTTATAAAAAAATAGTAAATATGATTTACATCTTATATTTGTAGATCTGACATTTTGTTTTCCCTAACATATCGATTTTGCAGTTAAAGATCTATTTTAAATATGTGCAAATAACCACTCTGTTAAGTGAACATGCAAACTTCTACAAGCAGTCTTGAATGACATCGCCATTGTAAACACCCACCTTATATTTTGTCGCATGAAATGATATATATGAAGTAAAGATGGACCCGAAACAGTTTTTTTAGTTACGACTCAGCTCATGTAAGTTAGAGAATTATGATTTGTATCCCTTGTATTGAAAATCTTTAAAATATTAGCATTTTTGCTTTCTTTGAAAGAGCCTAAACAAACAGTAACATTACTACAGCAGGTGAAAAATTATTATTTTTAACACAATCATATATCCCTGTGGTCAAAATATTGAGGATATCTTTGCTCTGTTATCTGTTTAAAAAACTTCACCCTTAACTAGAACTGCATAGGTTTCAATAAAGCCAGCAAGGCAACAAAAGTTGTCTGTAATGATTTTGGATTTGGATCAAGTTTTTCAACTTCTTCCACTTCTTTTACATTTTCTGAATATATTTTTGCAAAACTTACTACTCCATACTATTGCCTACTTTTAAGAAATTTGTCTTCTACTTGGAGATTTACTTAAAGGGCTGGACTGACTATTATTACTAAAATCAATATGGTTATCGTTCCTTCTTTATCAAGACATGTATGAAATTTATATGGATGCATTATATTAGATTATCCATATTTCCCATATTATTTAATATCTCATTCTGGAAAGTGTTTGGATGTAATCCCCATTTCTACAAGTGGTTCTATGATAAAAGATTGTAAAATGATAACAATGCATATCAACAGACTTCCAAATGAGTTATATAACTAAATGGATTAATATGAACAGAAATATTTTTGATTAGGACATTCACCTTTATAAAAGCAAAATGTAACTATAGATACCAATGTTAGTATCCCAAAAACTTTGATAAGTTATCTGATATTAAATGATAAAACTGATTTTCTACCACATTATTGATGGGTTAATAATCTAATGCCTCAGCACCATCAGTACTTTGATTTTCATTGTATTTTTACAGCTGTTTTTAAAAGCGAATGTAGACATTTCAGAAGTAGCCAATACCATCATCAGTACCGTAACTAGGCCCTTAAATAAACCGAGGCAAGAAATGGTAAGAAAGAATTGAAGACCAATTTATATATATAATGGCATACAGTACCAACAGTCTCAATGTTTTACGTCTTTCAAATGTAAGAAAGGATAATAGGAAAGCTCAAAACTAGACAGGTCTTGTTAAATAAGTGGGATGGTTATGTGCCATGAAAACTAGTTTAACCACACCACTAAATCTTGTAATCCAGGTTAGAGGGTAGTTTAAACGTTTAAATTTTATGTGGATGGGTATCAGAAAAAATAAGATCTATCATTCAACATGGATTTTTCAAAATATTTCTGCGTTTTCATAAGCAAGATCACTTGATACATTTTCACAAAACAAGACGCTAAATGTCGTAGACAGTACCGCAATAAGCTAGTTACCAGAATGAGCAATAAAATAATAATGTAAACGTTTAATGTGACAATATTTAGAGAAGCCCGAGTCTCACTCTGGGATCGAAGTCTTAGAATGCCAGTTCAATTCTCCTGGTCGGATTCCCCGGACAAGCCCATCGCTTAAAGACGTACATAGTACGTACAGAGACGTGCAAAAAAATTTTATATAGTGGTTTAATCTATCCAGCGTCGTCATCTCTGTGGATATACGGACATTCTGTTATCTGACATACTTTTTCTTTGCCATGTGTTCAGTCAGCGTAGTGCTGAGAAGGATCCTTCGCAGCTACACGATCCAACGGGCAAAGTCGCCAAAAGCCGTATAATCATTGTGACGTTCGGGTAATACTTCATTGAACCAACTTTTACCGAGGCAACTTACCGAGGCAACTGCCTCGGTTGCCTCATAGGTAGTTACGGTACTGATCATATCACAGAATTACATCGAAAGTGTTGTCAAGGTGAGAGTTTCAAGATAAAATGTCAAACTTGGTTGGTTGAATATTGCTTAACGTCGCATCAGCAATTTTTCAGCTATTCGCGACGAGAACTATTTAATTAATCTCTATGGATTAATCTATGAACAATTTTTGTGTATGCATGTGAAGTGCAAGTGTGTTGTATGGTCTGCCTTGTACAGCGCACGCTCAGGGCGACTTTACCGTGCTAGCTCACAGAGTCAGTACGCCGCAGACAAGATTACCACTCCCCCAGTCCATTATACTGATACCAGGTGAATCAGTAAAGGCCAACGGTAAGGAAAATTCACTTTCCCACATGTGGTCCGAGCGGGACTCGAACTCACAGCGGTGAGAGACCCTGGATTTGAAGACTGACGTCTTATCCATTAGGCCACCGCGCCCTCAAAATGTCAAACTGATCATTTGAAGTCCAAGCTTCTTGGTTTATATATCTGAGCCGTTGGGGTGCTGCTATGAGCTATATATATTCTAACCAAGAGGCTTAACATGGATTTTCCAATACATATTGCAAGAATCCAAATATTTTAATAGAATATTTGAAGTATGAAACCACTGTAATCCACTATGCTTACATGGATAAGTTTTTTTGTTGTTGTGTGTTTGTATTTTTGTAGCTGATTGTACTTTTATATAAGACTAGTATGTCACAGCTCATGAGAATTTTATATCCTCTGTCAGAATATAATGTACGGTACTCTTTACTGTGAAATTTCAGCTGCACTGGTTGTATATCTCTATGTAATTCCCTTGTCAGTCATAATAATATTATGGATTTTATTTACCATTTCTGGGGTTGTAACTATGACAGTCCTTCCAAGACAGGGGTTATCCTAAAGGCAGAGTCTGCCACTTTTGAATCCCACCACCCACTTTTACTGTAGCGTATAACAGTTCATCTTTCCCAGGTGTTTCTTCTATATCAGTATGGATATCTTCAGATGCTGAACATTTTTTATAGAAATACAGGATAACTGCTCTTTCACCAATTATGTCAATTTTGCTAATGTCACTTGCCTTGTTTACATTAGAAGGTTACCTCATCAATATAAACTGACTAAATGACACCAGTTTTAAATAGCCAGGGAGTAGTTGGTTTGAAAAGGATATCGATATCGGTACAAGGCTCACATTATTTAAATCGGCCCTCATACTATTACTTACGACTGATACTGAATGACATTGATGATTCAGTGAATGTCATAATAATTTTAAAAGATGTTAATTGTTTGAGAACTTATAAGAAATATATGATATGTTTCAAACCAGTTAATATTTTAGGCCAGCATATTGCATTGTGAATATATTATTCCAGTATTCCTATTTCAGCAAAGTTATATACCTGAAGATGATAGTGATGACGATGATATGGTTGATGAAGACCCTGTATTTGGATTAACATCAGTTCTAAATATCACTGACAGAAAGGTAGAATATCTTGAACTTTTAAAAAAAGAAAAAATACATCTCCTCTCTCTTTATCTCCCAATAGAGAGAAAGAGAGAGTGAGAGAGGATAGTTACCCGTTTTTATAAGGTAGAATATTTTGAACTTAGATACATTGTAAAAGAAAAAATTACATCTCTCTTTCTCTCTTTATCTCCTTAGAGAGAGAGAGAGAGAAAAGAGTGAGAGAGAGGCAATAGTAACCCGCTTTAATAACCACATACATAATTGTGACAACATGTTTCCACATCTCTCATTTTCAGTGTTAGTCTATCCTTCTGTAGTTCTGTGGTTAAAGAACAATTGTTTTATCCTATTTGTGGTATACCAACATGAATTAATGAAACACAGTATAAAATGTTAGGTCCAATGGTGTTTTAGAACTTTGAGCTACAAAATAAAATGACATTTTGAGTCTAAATTACATTTCTATAAATAATAACTTTCTTGTTTTGATCAGTTTAAATGATACTTGGTATACTTGTAAATACATGTATAAAACAAGGCCCCGTTTGATTTTGAAGTTTTCCATTAAAGATTTCTAGAGAAATTGACATAGTTGGCCTTTGTCTGTGATTACCGCAATGTACTTTTTGAAGACCACTGGTAATGTATTTCGATCCAGATGCATCTCCTTTTTAGAGTCCAGTTTTCTCTCTTAGGGTTAGCTTCTGCTCTAAAAAACTTGACCAAACAATTAGCCAATATTGAAATTTAGGAGCCAATTTATATGTTAACAAGCCAGTAAAACTAAGAAACGAAAACATGTAAAAGCAACTAAAAAAATTTAGAGCAAAAATATTTCTTATTTTTTGGAGCCCAAAATTGTAAGTTTTAGCGATCGCCGAAATGTGCTAATGGCAGAGCCAACCCTGTCTTTAAAAACCAGTTTAAATAAGTTTTTTGTTCTTATATACGATATATATTTCAGGATTTAAATTGTGTTGGTCATATAAAGTCTATGCTGGTTGAGAGATGTAAATGTGCTGCACCAGAGATGTCACAAAAGTTTTCACAGCTTATAAACAGTCCAGATCAGCAGTTAGGGTTACTTATTAGTGAGAGATTTATCAACATACCACCACAGTTGTCTGTGCCCATGTTTGAATCATTAATGTAAGTATATAATATCTAGTGTTTGAAATATGTCAAAATTTTAAACCAGTACTTGTCTTGATATTTTTAACATTTTCTATTGTGGTGTAAGGGAGACTATTGAAAAGTAACTGGTCCTTTCCAAAAGTTACGGACTGTGGGATTGGTTATTACTTCGAACACTGATATAATCACACATGTCTAAAGTTTACTCATATCATTGATCTGGTATCTATCAGGTTCATTGAAAATTTGGTTGGATGCCTTAGCATGCATTAAGACCTGGTTAGTTAAGTCAGTCCTGAACATATAGATTCATACGTTCTTATCTTGGTTGCAGTGGCTTGAACTTACCAAGAATACCGGTGCATACAGTACTCCCACTAAGGCATGACAAGACAGGCTTTAGTCTCTCCCAAAAACCAATTGATATTTATTTCTTCTAAAATCTAGTTAACAGACTTAATGGTGATGTTTTAATAATATTTTATGTGTATTTGATTTTAGTAAAGAAATGGAAAAGGCAAAGAGGAAAAAAATGAAATATGACTTCAGTCATTATTTAATGATCTGTAAAACATACAGGTGTAAACTGATGGGGGGTAAGCAACAAGGAGGAGGAGATTCTGGGGAGGAACAGGTGTTTTATACCAACCCAGAAGAAGAGTTAATTAAAGAAGTAAGAAACATTTGTTAATATATAATTGCTTTACTGTAGTACTGTTGACACAAGTGTTGTAATTTATTATGCCTTTCCAAAGTAAGAGACAGCAATGGTAATTGTTGTTTTACATCCCAGTAAAGAGTTTTCAATAACATTCTGAAAGCAGACTGACAATTTTTTTAACTTTTACATCCCAATCAAGAATCTTTCAATAATGGTAGAGAAAACTGGAGTACATGTACCTGGAGAGAATCTATGACATTATATAAGCAGACTGGCAAGCCTTTTCTCACAGGATCTGCCTCTGTCTGAGTTATGGTGATCTGTAATCCAATGCTGAAAAAACTTGCTGCTAAATCTCCATCTTCCTGATTGTTTGTGCATAGTCCCTTTAATTTAGATGTTTGCAAGTTAGGTATAATTACTTCTTGGTACCAAATGTATTGGTCTTTTCATGTTTGTAGAGAATTTCAGGTATATGTACTCTTGATAAATGCTCATTTCCCATAAAAAATGTTTGCCATAAATTCCAATATACATTTAATACTTTGAGGTGACTTTAATGTTATTATCTCCTGCCTTTCAAAGAAAAAGGGTATAATTGATCTTCTATGCTTCCATCTGTTCAGACACTTCTTGGTTTGCTCATTTTCCTGGGATTTATTACCCTTTCATCACAAAAAAAACTCCTACTGGTGGGGATCCTAATTTATTGACTTTGTTTCTTTATATTTTCAGGTGAATGATTTGAATTTTACATACTCTGTACAATCAGAGCGGGACTCTATTGTAGATGGAAAGTGGAATGCTGAAGATCAGATGGAAGCATTAAGAACTGTGTTGATAATATCTGCTGATAAACTCCCACTTGTGATTCAGAAAATCAAGTCAGAGTTGGGAGCTACTTGAAATTTCATTGTTATATTTTATTTTTAAATGTATATAAAATAAAAATTTACATTGTCATTGTTTGTTTTGATACTGTTAACACCTACTGTAAAGGGGATTATTTTCCCAGTGTGAAAATTCCGCGATTTCTGAAATCTTGCATTTCGTGTGGATGTAATTTTCGTGTAACCAATATAAGTGGGTGTATATGCTATATATGTGATATATTAACCGGTATGTTAGACATTTTCACCTGGGTAAAATTTTTGCGGTAATTTCTTTAGTGCAAAATAAGCGAAATTTTACCCACGCGAAAATTTCCCCTTTACAGTATTAATTTAAGCTGTGTATAAATTTTAGCGATTTAATTGCTGTAAAATTCATACATGCTTAAATTAATACATCTACAGTAAAAAAAAATATTTGAAATGGACGATATCTCAATACTGTGTATTTGTCATTTGAATGCGTTAAAAGTTGATTTTCTTCACTATGAATGTTACACTATTTACCAACCTGCACTACATGAACATATGTTAGATTAATCCTTGAAGATGGTAAAATATGTTTTGTCATGAATAGCAAAGATCAACATAAACTAGAATGTGACTAGCCACACTTGCAATTCTACAAAAGAAAAGTCACATTTATCTCAGAAATTACTGCTGAGGTTTAAATAGAAGCAAATGATTCATAGCAAGGTAATTAACATTTATCAAATTAAGTTGATTTAATTGCCAGCACCCATAAAGAAGATGTGCATATGAAGAACCTTTTACTTCATTAAAATAAAAATCTAGTAAAGAAATTGTAATTGAAAATTAAAAATGAAAAATATATACTTCACCATAGGATAAAAAAACAACAAATAAAGGAGTTGAGTAATGGTGTTAAACATCCCAGTCAAGAATATTTCACTTATATTGAGACGTTGCCAGCTATAGGCAAAGGTGCAGAAATTTTGCCTGTGCATTGCACTGATGACATTATACAACAGGGTTCTTTAGTGTGCCAAAGCTACCAAGACATGGGACCTCATTTGTTTTAAGTTCCCATCTGAAAGAACCGTGACTTTCATTTGTAATGCCGAGTGCTTGGTGAAAGAACAGTCACTACCCACTTTTAAGTCTTGGGTCGGAGAGACCCGGCCAGGGTTCAAAGCCATGACCTCCCACTTACGGAGCGAGCACTCTACCAACTTAGCTACCGCAGTGATCAACAAATAAAGGAAGTATAGAGACAAGACAAGATAAACATGTATTGAGTGACCACTGATTATAAAACTCCAGACTGCTGGGGGCAGCCATTCTGCTACAATAACTATATGATGTCCAGTGGCAGTGTTCATTCTAGGATTTTTCAGAGGAAGCATTTTCAAAAAACTCTAAAACACTGTAACATCAAAATTATTGCATTCATGTAATGTTAAATATGGCCCACTAAGGCCTTAACAATAGGGCGATTTGGCAAAATGAGGAATCAGTGGCCTGTTAGAATGAACACCGCAGTAGTGTGGTAGTCACACCAATTTGACTTGGAAGCAGATTTTCTACAGTTCTTACAATAAAAGATAATTGCCAGCTGAACAACATGTACTTGATAATAAGGAGGATAACCTAGAACATGACACAAACACATTGAGTCCCTAATTATAAATCGCTCACTTTGGAATAACATTGGATTCTGTAAACAAACTTTTATTTGTGGATATTAACTTTCATGATACTCTAAAACATTTCATGAATGAACTTTCCGGATGTGAACTTTACCTGAAAATTTGGTATAAACACATGTACTAGTAATGCCATTTTCAAAAACAAGTTTGCAACGAATAACTTTCGCATTTATTTTGTTCATGCGAAACTCGTGGAATATTAATAGCATGCGAATAAAAGTTTGTTAACAGTATAATGTCAAAGTGGTTCAAAAACCTTAGTAGAATCAAATCAATCCATATCAATTTTTAGCTCACCTGACCATAGGTCACGTGAGCTTATGGCATAGCGCAGCGTGTGTATGTGCGTGCGTGCATGAATGCGTGTGTGGGTGAATGCGTGCGTGCGTGAGTGTGTCGTTAACACACATTTTCGACTTCTCCTCTGAAACTGCTGGACAGATTTCAATGAAACTTGGTAAGAAGTATATATGGGCCGGTGCAATTCAGATTTGTTCGTGGCGTTGCCATGGCTACCATATGTAGGTCAAGGTGTCCTAGGGTTGCAAAAATCTTAAAAAATCTTCTTCTCCAAATCCAATGATTGGAGAAAAAATCTGATGTGATATTTGGCTTCTCTAGGGTCTTAAGCCTATAGTTTGTTTTTTTTTGAAATTCGGACAAAAATTAGGTTACGCGTTTTTGCGTTTAATTTTGAAAAAATCGTAAAAAAGCTTCAAATTGTTAAAACTTGACTATTTGACCAGATAATGACATGGGGTTTTCAGTTTTGACATATTCTTATAATTACCTTCAAAATGGTGTCAAGGTCAATTATGAAGGTCATGACCTGATTTTTTACCTTATATTATTTATTATCTCGAAAACTATGAACTTTTTATATAAGCATGTATATTAGAATATTGTTGGTATTGATGTAACGATTATTTTGATATATAGATTCAAAGGTCAAGGTCACAGATGCGAATGAATACTGAAATGATTCATTATCTTGAAAACTATTAACTTTTTGTATAGGCATGTATATTAGAATGTTGTAGGTATTAATACAACGATCATTTTGATGTATAGAAAAAGGTCATGGGTTCAAAGGTCAAGGTCACAGTAGCAAAACTATACCAAAATTGTTAATTATCTCGAAAACTAAACTTTTTTATAGGCATGTATATTGAAATGGTGTTGGTTTTGATGTAACAATCATTTTGATATATAGATTGAGGTCATTGGTTTAAAGGTCAAGGTCACAGATGCAAAAGAAACCTGAAATGGTTCATTATCTTGAAAACTATTAACTTTTTGTATAAGCATGAATATTAGAATGTTGTAGGTATTGATACAACGATCATTTTGATGTATAGAAAAAGGTCATGGGTCCAAAGGTCAAGGTCACAGTAGCAAATCAATACCAATATGGTTAATTATCTTGAAAACTATAAACTTTTTGTATAGGCATGTATATTGGAATATTGTTGCTATTGTTGTAATGATCATTTTGATATATAGATTAAGGTCATTGGTTCAAAGGTCAAGGTCACAGATGCGAAAGAAAACTGAAATGGTTCATTATCTTGAAAACTATGAACTTTTTGTATAAGCATGTATATGAGAAAGTTGTAGGTATTGATGTAACGGTCATTTTGATGTATAGAAAAAGGTCATGGGTCCAAAGGTCAAGGTCACAGTAGCAAAACAATACCAAAATCGTTAATTATCTTGAAAACTATAAACTTTTTGTATAGGCGTGTATATTGGAATATTATTGGTATTGATGTAACGATCATTTTGATATATAGATTAAGGTCATTGGTTCAAAGATCAAGGTCACAGATGTGAAAGAATACTGAAATGGTTCATTATCTTGAAAACTATTAACTTTTTGTATAAGAATGTATATTAGATTGTTGTAGGTATTGATACAACGATCATTTTGATGTATAGAAAAAGGTCATGGGTTCAAAGGTCAAGGTCATGGTTTCAAAACAATACCAAAAAGGTTAATTATCTCGAAAACTATAAAGTTGATATTAACACAAGAATTCAATACTGATGAACTTTGAAACATAATTTTCATTTATGCATTATTTAAAATCCAGCACAATGTATGTTGCTTTTTTGGTCCCAACTGCTGAAAGTTTAATTTGGATGTTCTTTGTAATAAATGTAATAGACTATTGAATCCCTGCACGAGATACTGCCCATATCCACAGATGAGTGTAAAGGTCTATGCGCCTCTTGTTTTAAGTATACATAGACCTAGATCTACTTCAACCAGGGAAATGAGACCGGTGCTCCGGCAGGCTAAGCACCTCCTGGTTAGCTAGCTACATCCCACAGGCACTTGTTTCTGATATTAAAAAAATAACACTCTCTACTTAAACATAACATGTTATGTTTAAGTAGAGAGTGTTATTTTTTTAATATCAGAAACAAGTGCCTGTGCTACATCCACCGCGTGAGTACCGTCAATATTGGGAATGAAAGGAAGATGGAACTATGGGATGTCAATATATATCCAGGGTAATTATGGATACAGATATGTCATACTTTTTGAAGGCCTTGGTAAGCCTGGACCTGCATTATCCTTGTGACCACAATTTGTAAGCAGCTTTCTTCGTTGTATAAAGTCCCCGTGGTGGGGGAAAAGCTCTACCATGGCCTACTAATTGTAAAACAAATACACTATAAGCAGGAGAAGCAGGTTTATTGCTGCATAGAAAAATGAAAGTTGACAATAGAAAAATTGAAGTCATCACGTTTGTCATACAGCTTCAATTTTACCCTTTCGTTTGCGTTATAACTGAGGTATAAGTGTAAATATGAAGCAGAACCTGAAGAATCGGTCCAAGCTCATCAAGCTCACTGGGATAAATGGCATCCATATAATCTCTAAGTTTAAGATGATAGAAAGTCATCTATATATTTGTGTGTGTAGTTGCATGATTTGGCGACATTCCTCTCTCAAGATTTAACCAGATTCTGCATAAATTCTACTTTATACGATTAAATAAACTCACCAGCAAGCAATGGTGTACAGTTTGTACCCATTGATATATCGATTGTTTGTTGGAAAATTATATTGCCAAACACAGCAAATATAAAAAACTCTAACATTTTGTTAATGATATCTAAAGTGTATGGACGGAACTGTATGCAAAAAGGTAGCTACGGCGAAGCGAGAGACAATGCGGTCAACAAGTAAATTGTTTCTTGTTTTCCTGTTGCAGAAATAGCAACTCGACAACAAAATTCGGTAAGTAAGCAGTTGTTCTGTATCTTCTTCTTGAACGTTTTTGTATGTTATAGAATCTCAAAATAAATTAAATATTCCATTAAGAACAGCCATGAACACGTATTTGACCAGGTAAAATGTAGATTTATGCTCATTTAGTCGAAATTACCTGAGAATTTTAAGATACATGAAAACAAACTTTTTTTTCAATCAGTCTATATAGTTACAAAATTTACTTTGGCACAGAAACATTCAAAATATTGATTCAAACAACATGACTAACAACATGTTACTGTACCGGTAAAATAGTAACAAAATATATTCTGTTGCAATTAGCTTGAGGTCAAATTGTAAATTGACTAGACTAGTAAGTTAATTTGTGTCTATAACGGTAGTCGGAATTTCTAGTAAAAGAAACACTGTACCGGTAGCTTTTTATTGACACTCTGGGGTACTGGAGAAATTTCTTTCTTTTTTCTGTCAGAGATTTTTTAGTACTTTTATGCTTATGTCATATATCACTTTTTGAATGTGTTTTATGATTAAAATTTAAAAAGTAATGACACTTATTATGCTACCATAGGATTCTTTACGACTCGACCCGCCCCTTTCGCGGGTACCGGATATCACGTAAAGACTCGTTAAACCATTCAATAACTGTAACTTGTATACATAACTATAATGAAAATACAACCACCACTTTCCCTTAAACTATGGAGTGATATTGCTTTGGTAATCTCACAAATGAAATGGAGCTTAGGCCATTGACAAAATCTCTATCTGTCTCTATTTTGTGCAAGTTTATCTACACCCATTCCGTTTGATTTCTAGTTCTGTGTCTCTTCTCTAGGTGTTTTAGGACGTCCTTTTTCCTTTTTCCCTGCGGATTCCATCTAAGGGCTTGTTTTGTGATGTTTTTGGCAGGTTTTCTGATGGTGTGACCTATCCATCCCATTTCCGCTTTTGTATTTGTTTTCCAATCGGATCTTGATTTGTAAACGGACATAGTCTTTCATTACTAGTCATATCTTCAGGATTCTTCTCAGGCAATAGTTAACAAAACTATGTAGTCTTTGTACCATCTGGTTTGATTTTCTTCAAGTTTCAGAGCCAAACAATAAGACAGATTTAGTTTAGAAATGATTCCATACTTTCTCCAAGATGATAAAAACTGTTCTGGCTTTGGTGATTCTTGATCTTGGCTTACACTTTTACAATATTTGTATATTATTTCAGAGTCAATAAGGCAATGTTCATACTAGAGGCCCAATGAGCCTGATACGCTCACCTGATAAATTATGACTAGCTGATACATTTCAAAAAAACATAAATTTAATACAATGTACTGTAACTCCAATGTAAAAATATTTCCATATAGCGACTATTTGAGGCTTTTTCAGATAACTAACCATTTCAGTATTCCTTTGCATCTGCGACCTTGACCTTTGAATCCATGTCATTCATTTATTCATCAAAATGATTATTGTATGAAGACCTGCAATGCTCTAAAATACATACAAAAAGTTTATACTTTTCTAGATACTAACTAACCATTTCGGTATTCGTTCATATATATGTGACCTTGACCTTTGAATCCACGACCTTTATCCATACATGTATATCAAAATACTCGATGTATCAATGTCTGCAATATTCTAATATGTATGCCTTACAAAAAATATAGTTTTCGAGATAATCAACCATTTTGGTATTGATTTGCATCCTTGACCTTGACTTTTGAACTGATGACCTTCATCCATATATCAAAATGACCCCTAGGAAGAATGTCGACTTCGTCCATTTGACGGCTGTGCATGCAGACCCCCCCTCTTTTTTTTTTATCTAATTCACCCCTGACAGTCACTACCCACTTTTAAGTCTTGGGTCAGACCCGGTCGGGGTTCGAACCCACGGTCTTCCACTTACGGAGCGATCACTCTACCAACTGAACTACCGCAGTTGTGATAAGGAATGAACTCGTTATAAAACCTGTATTATCTCGTTTAAACGACTTAGAATCTCGGTTATACAAATTAATATATTTTTTCTTTTGTATAAAATGGCACGAATTATAATAAAACAAGCTATTCCATAGGCCATGAATGCTGTTTAGCTTCCATTTTGCCATTTGTTAAAAGTAATACATGCCACACAATGTTTGACAGTCTTTGGCTCAGGTAAGCTAATTATAAAATATACGTCTTTCGTCTTTGGTAATATTCAAGCTCGCGTTAAAATCGGAGAGCTCCCCTTCTTTGGGAATTCTATATCCGTTGGATGCAACTTCGATTCCTTGAGGGCTCTATACGTTGGGGGCTCCATACAGGTTCTAACCTGTTGGTCGGTCACTTCCCAGTGTCAGACGACCATCCTATGTAACAGAATAGGGAAAAATTCAGGGCCAAACTGGGACTCGAACCCGATACCTTCCCAATATTTGCGGCATGCTCTCAGTGAGCAGCTAAGCTACTCGGTCACCTTTCGAGCACGGTCTGCCATAGTTTCTGAATGACTCGGGCAAAAACCCAGGCCTCTTTAACAGGGTTTTTATTTTTTGGACAAAGTGAAATTTTATACTCTCTACATGTGGCAAATTATCAATAACGCCAAACTTATGTTTTCAATTATTTTGTCAGCAACTAGTAACTTCTTAACAAGTTTTTAATGAAAATTGATAAACTATGATACGGCCGGGTAGAGTGGAGTATTGGTGTTTTAAGGCCCCAATCACTTATATCGAGCCTGTCAGTTCAGGGGTGGTGGAGGAAACTGGAGTGTCTGGAGAAAAGCGACCTAACAAACTTTCTCCAGGCTGACTAATCAAATTTATTTATTTGTCCAGATCGGTACATTGAATTTGTAAATGCGCACGGTTGTCATTTAGGTAGTTTTTTATCGTTCAGTGTTTGATTTTTGTACAATTTTCATACAAAAAGTCCGAATTTTTAGTACTTTTAGTTTTTAAAAAATAATTCAAAATGGAAAAATCCGTGTAATTTGACCTTTTCATTTTATCCCTTTTATCCGTTTTTATGGTACAAGTCCGTCAAAAACGGATAAATCCGTCGAATTGGTCAGTCTGTTTCTCACATTTCTGCTCAGAGAGGGATTCCAACCCAGGCGGCGAGATTTTTTTCTATAAAATTATTATACGAAAATCCTTTGTATTGGAATTTTCTTCGCTCATTGATTGATAAACTTTATTTTTTATTTTTTGTTCATTCATCAATCATCTTTGCAGAGGACATAAACAATGTCAATTAAATTTTATAATAATTTCAAATGTTATCAAAAGTGAATACAGGGTTGTTTTTTAATTACATTTTTAAAATTTTTAAAATTTATTTTAATTTAATGTAATTTAATTTTTAATTTATTTTTTGGTATAATTGCTGATCAGTTAAAAATCTAGCGACAGTTAAAATATCTTTGAATTTCCCTTTCAGTTGGCCCCCTTATAACATCAGCCAATTAGGACAAAGCAGCGCCACGTGGGATGCAAATGCAACAGCCTTGAGCGCCATTAAACCAGGTGCGGTCTGGGTAGCAAGTCGGATCATAAGTTAGTGTTGGATTATTCACGTGGTGCATTTGGATTTAGCTGTTTATTGGTGATTCTTAAAATTCACGCGTTTCATATTGGATTTAAATAGCAGTTTATTGGTGATTCAGTTAATTCATGTATTATATATTGGATTTAGCAGTGTAATCAACATACCGGATACAGCGTGGTGACGTTCTAATTTGAAAAATCTTCAACTTACAAGACATCTCTGTGTAAGGTAAGTGCATTTGTTTATTATACCACTGACATGTGCTACTTTTAATGTTATAAAATAATTCATTTAAAAGTACGTTTGAAGGCATTTTTCTTAAAAATTCAAAAGTAGCACCTGACACCACGTGCAATTCTCGCCGCAGTTTTCAAGCGTGATAATTTTGTGGGTAAATATTTGCATTGATTGAAAGTATTAGTAAATCCAAAATTAAACATTATATTATTTTCCAAATATTGAGTAAATAACAGATAACTAACGTTTTTTTAAATAAAAAGTTTAGACACATTTTTTCAGTTGCGTAAATTAATTCAAAACGGAAGCTCCCGAGGTCGGGTAAATTTATTTCTTTCATAAATTATCACTTTTGAAGCTGCGTGCATTATATTTAGCTATAATTAACTTATTTTGTAATAGTGACATTAATATTATTATTTTACAAATGAAACCCCAAAGGCTCGGTATGTAACTACTGTTTTACTGAGGTAAAACATTTGCATAAAATGAATGTCAAAAGTTTTTTAAATGATTTTTTGTAACAAAAAGTAGACATTTAGGACCTTAATTTCTCATAAAGTATTGCAACTTTCAATATATTTTTACATTGGGAGAAAGTATGTTAGTTTTATTGCCGTTCAAATATGAGTTTACTAGGCGTGATACTTTAGCTGTACTGGTCTGGGTAGCTCAGTTGGTAGAGCACTCGTCTATAGTGTGGGAGGTCACGGGTTCAATCCCCGGTCTGATCTACATTTTTCTCATTCCTGTTACACTTTGGTACCAGTGTGTTCCACTGAATTGATTGACTGGCAATTATGGGCCATATAAAGTCCATCAAAGGGAAATGGTGTGAGATTTCCCACTTGAGAATAGGAATATATTATAGTGAGATTTGGGTAGCTTAGTTCGTAGAGCACTCTCCTCCTGTGTTCCATCTCTGGTCCTACCCTGCATTATTGCAAGTTAGGTAGTTATAATAGCTGAACCGGCTTTTTACCACCACACTGGATATTATTTATAATGTTTGAAGAAATATTTACAAATAAATATATTCTAATACTAGGGGTGTGCGATAATACCGGTATACCGGTATATTGCGGTATGGCAGGGTCAATACAATATACCGGTACGCAAAATAAAAAACCAGTATACCGCAGAAATTAAAAAAAAAAAATCAGTAGATTATGCTTTACGGTCAATTTTTTGTTATTAACACTCAAAAGGCTGTAATATAATCTTTATCTCGTAAGTGTTTGTCAACTACATACAAAATAAAGCGCGTTTGAGATACAGACATGTATACATGTTATAACTGATACTGGCAGACGACGAAGTAAAACTTGTCAAAAACAAACGAGCAAAGGCGAAAGTGTGGGAACATTTTAAATTTAGGCAAATAGCGGGGACTATTAATGAAAATATAGCAGTATGCACTGTCTGTAATGCAGACGTTAAATATGCTGGGGGTACAAGTAATCTTACTTCGCACATTCGCCACCATCACCCAAACTTGGATGCCGGTTCGTTTATCTTTTAAGCATTCATTAACTTTGCAATAATATGTATTGCAATATTTTCTCAAATAATGCAATATATTGCAATATGCTTTTTTTCCCAATACCCACCCCTATCTAATACTACTTCATTTAATTTCAATGTAAGCTCACCTGTATCATTACATTAATTTTTTTATGATCCAGACCTTGGAAAAAGCACTTCTCATCCTGATCAAATTGAAACAGCCCAGTGACTAGTGGAAGTTTATTAACACTTGGCCTAGTGCCAATTAGATTATTTGTCAGATGTCGTCCTTGATTCCAATTAAATTGCAAAATTGTAGCATAAAAACCATGAAATAAAATTACATCTTCTCGTGCAAAATAGTTAGTACCCATCATTCCACAACTTTTGAACACATTGTTCATGATTCCAATGACGTAATTACAAAACGACAGCCAATTTTGGTTTTAGCTGTTATATGTATTATAACTGTAAAACCAAAAATTGTGTTATTTCAAAAAACACGCTACCGGTTTCACATCTGACATGACCGACAAGTAGTTCCCATCATTCCACAACTTTTGAACACATTGTTCATGATTCCAATGACGTAATTACAAAACGACAGCCAATTTTGGTTTTAGCTGTTATATGTTTTATATATGTAAAACCAAAATTGTGTTATTTCAAAAAACACGCTACCGGTTCCACATCTGACATGACCGACAAGTAGTTCCCATCATTCCACAACTTTTGAACACATTGTTCATGATTCCAATGACGTAATTACAAAACGACAGCCAATTTTGGTTTTAGCTGTTATATGTATTATATATGTAAAACCAAAAATTGTGTTATTTCAAAAAACACGCTACCGGTTCCACATCTGACATGACCGACAAGTAGTTCCCATCATTCCACAACTTTTGAACACATTGTTCATGATTCCAATGACGTAATTAGAAAACGACAGCCAATTTTGGTTTTAGCTGTTATATGTATTATAACTGTAAAACCAAAAATTGTGTTATTTCAAAAAACACGCTACCGGTTCGACATCTGACATGACCGACAAGTAGTTCTCATCATTCCACAACTTTTCAACACATTGTTCATGATTCCAATGACGTAATTACAAAACGGTAGCCAAGTTTGGATTTAAACATGATTTCTGTTTATTTCCTTAATGTTGTGTTATTTCAAAAAACACGCTACCGGTTCCACATCTGACATTGAGGACAGTTAGCACCCATCATTCCACAACTTTTGAACACATTGTTCATGATTCCAATGACGTAATTACAAAATGACAGCCAATTTTGGTTTTAGCTGTTATATGTATTATAACTGTAAAACCAAAAATTGTGTTATTTCAAAAAACACGCTACCGGTTCCACATCTGACATTGAGGACAGTTAGTACCCATCATTCCACAACTTTTGAACACATTGTTCATGATTCCAATGACGTAATTACAAAACGACAGCCAATTTTGGTTTTAGCTGTTATATGTATTATAACTGTAAAACCAAAAATTGTGTTATTTCAAAAAACATGCCACCGGTTCCACATCTGACATGACCGACAAGTAGTTCCCATCATTCCACAACTTTTGAACACATTGTTCATGATTCCAATGACGTAATTAGAAAACGACAGCCAATTTTGGTTTTAGCTGTTATATGTATTATAACTGTAAAACCAAAAATTGTGTTATTTCAAAAAACACGCTACCGGTTCGACATCTGACATGACCGACAAGTAGTTCTCATCATTCCACAACTTTTGAACACATTGTTCATGATTCCAATGACGTAATTACAAAATGACAGCCAATTTTGGTTTTAGCTGTTATATGTATTATAACTGTAAAACCAAAAATTCTGTTATTTCAAAAAACACGCTACCGGTTCCACATCTGACATTGAGGACAGTTAGTACCCATCATTCCACAACTTTTCAACACATTGTTCATGATTCCAATGACGTAATTACAAAACGACAGCCAATTTTGGTTTTAGCTGTTATATGTATTATATATGTAAAACCAAAATTGTGTTATTTCAAAAAACACGCTACCGGTTCTACGTCTGACATGACCGACAAGTAGTTCCCATCATTCCACAACTTTTCAACACATTGTTCATGATTCCAATGACGTAATTAGAAAACGACAGCCAATTTTGGTTTTAGCTGTTATATGTATTATAACTGTAAAACCAAAAATTGTGTTATTTCAAAAAACACGCTACCGGTTCCACGTCTGACATGACCGACAAGTAGTTCCCATCATTCCACAACTTTTCAACACATTGTTCATGATTCCAAAAACGTAATTACAAAACGACAGCCAATTTTGGTTTTAGCTGTTATATGTTTTATATATGTAAAACCAAAAATTGTGTTATTTCAAAAAACACGCTACCGGTTCCACATCTGACATGACCGACAAGTAGTTCCCATCATTCCACAACTTTTGAACACATTGTTCATGATTCCAATGACGTAATTACAAAACGACAGCCAATTTTGGTTTTAGCTGTTATATGTATTATATATGTAAAACCAAAAATTGTGTTATTTCAAAAACACGCTACCGGTTCCACATCTGACATGACCGACAAGTAGTTCCCATCATTCCACAACTTTTGAACACATTGTTCATGATTCCAATGACGTAATTACAAAACGACAGCCAATTTTGGTTTTAGCTGTTATATGTATTATAACTGTAAAACCAAAAATTGTGTTATTTCAAAAAACACGCTACCGGTTCGACATCTGACATGACCGACAAGTAGTTCTCATCATTCCACAACTTTTCAACACATTGTTCATGATTCCAATGACGTAATTACAAAACGGTAGCCAAGTTTGGATTTAAACATGATTTCTGTTTATTTCCTAAATGTTGTGTTATTTCAAAAAACACGCTACCGGTTCCACATCTGACATTGAGGACAGTTAGTACCCATCATTCCACAACTTTTGAACACATTGTTCATGATTCCAATGACGTAATTACAAAACGACAGCCAATTTTGGTTTTAGCTGTTATATGTATTATAACTGTAAAACCAAAAATTGTGTTATTTCAAAAAACACGCTACCGGTTAGACATCTGACATGACCGACAAGTAGTTCTCATCATTCCACAACTTTTCAACACATTGTTCATGATTCCAATGACGTAATTACAAAACGGTAGCCAAGTTTGGATTTAAACATGATTTCTGTTTATTTCCTAAATGTTGTGTTATTTCAAAAAACACGCTACCGGTTCCACATCTGACATTGAGGACAGTTAGCACCCATCATTCCACAACTTTTGAACACATTGTTCATGATTCCAATGACGTAATTACAATATGACAGCCAATTTTGGTTTTAGCTGTTATATGTATTATAACTGTAAAACCAAAAATTGTGTTATTTCAAAAAACACGCTACCGGTTCCACATCTGACATTGAGGACAGTTAGTACCCATCATTCCACAACTTTTGAACACATTGTTCATGATTCCAATGACGTAATTACAAAACGACAGCCAATTTTGGTTTTAGCTGTTATATGTATTATAACTGTAAAACCAAAAATTGTGTTATTTCAAAAAACATGCCACCGGTTCCACATCTGACATGACCGACAAGTAGTTCCCATCATTCCACAACTTTTGAACACATTGTTCATGATTCCAATGACGTAATTACAAAATGACAGCCAATTTTGGTTTTAGCTGTTATATGTATTATAACTGTAAAACCAAAAATTCTGTTATTTCAAAAAACACGCTACCGGTTCCACATCTGACATTGAGGACAGTTAGTACCCATCATTCCACAACTTTTCAACACATTGTTCATGATTCCAATGACGTAATTACAAAACGACAGCCAATTTTGGTTTTAGCTGTTATATGTATTATATATGTAAAACCAAAAATTGTGTTATTTCAAAAAACACGCTACCGGTTCTACGTCTGACATGACCGACAAGTAGTTCCCATCATTCCACAACTTTTCAACACATTGTTCATGATTCCAATGACGTAATTAGAAAACGACAGCCAATTTTGGTTTTAGCTGTTATATGTATTATAACTGTAAAACCAAAAATTGTGTTATTTCAAAAAACACGCTACCGGTTCCACGTCTGACATGACCGACAAGTAGTTCCCATCATTCCACAACTTTTCAACACATTGTTCATGATTCCAAAAACGTAATTACAAAACGACAGCCAATTTTGGTTTTAGCTGTTATATGTTTTATATATGTAAAACCAAAATTGTGTTATTTCAAAAAACACGCTACCGGTTCCACATCTGACATGACCGACAAGTAGTTCCCATCATTCCACAACTTTTGAACACATTGTTCATGATTCCAATGACGTAATTACAAAACGACAGCCAATTTTGGTTTTAGCTGTTATATGTATTATATGTAAAACCAAAAATTGTGTTATTTCAAAAAACACGCTACCGGTTCCACATCTGACATGACCGACAAGTAGTTCCCATCATTCCACAACTTTTGAACACATTGTTCATGATTCCAATGATGTACTTACAAAACGACAGCCAATTTTGGTTTTAGCTGTTATATGTATTATAACTGTAAAACCAAAAATTGTGTTATTTCAAAAAACACGCTACCGGTTCACATCTGACATGACCGACAGTAGTTCTCATCATTCCACAACTTTTCAACACATTGTTCATGATTCCAATGACGTAATTACAAAACGTAGCCAAGTTTGGATTTATGATTTCTGTTTATTTCCTAAATGTTGTGTTATTTCAAAAAACACGCTACCGGTTCCACATCTGACATTGAGGACAGTTAGCACCCATCATTCCACAACTTTTGAACACATTGTTCATGATTCCAATGACGTAATTACAAAACGACAGCCAATTTTGGTTTTAGCTGTTATATGTATTATAACTGTAAAACCAAAAATTGTGTTATTTCAAAAAACATGCCACCGGTTCCACATCTGACATGACCGACAAGTAGTTCCCATCATTCCACAACTTTTCAACACATTGTTCATGATTCCAAACGTAATTACAAAACGACAGCCAATTTTGGTTTTAGCTGTTATATGTTTTATATGTAAAACCAAAAATTGTGTTATTTCAAAAAACACGCTACCGGTTCCACATCTGACATGACCGACAGTAGTTCCCATCATTCCACAACTTTTGAAC
This sequence comes from Anadara kagoshimensis, assembly GCA_021292105.1. Lineage (NCBI taxonomy): Eukaryota > Metazoa > Mollusca > Bivalvia > Arcoida > Arcidae > Anadara > Anadara kagoshimensis. The sequence continues at coordinate 52,434,962 of CM037870.1, read as the reverse complement.
ACATTGTTCATGATTCCAATGACGTAATTACAAAACGACAGCCAATTTTGGTTTTAGCTGTTATATGTATATATGTAAAACCAAAAATTGTGTTATTTCAAAAAACACGCTACCGGTTCCACATCTGACATGACCGACAGTAGTTCCCATCATTCCACAACTTTTGAACACATTGTTCATGATTCAATGACGTAATTACAAACGACAGCCAATTTTGGTTTTAGCTGTTATATGTATTATAACTGTAAAACCAAAAATTGTGTTATTTCAAAAAACACGCTACCGGTTCCACATCTGACATGCCGACAGTAGTCTCATCATTCCACAACTTTTGAACACATTGTTCATGATTCCAATGACGTAATTACAAAACGTAGCCAATTTTGGATTTACTGATTTATGTTTATTTCCTAAAGTTGTGTTATTTCAAAAAACACGCTACCGGTTCCACATCTGACATTGAGGACAGTTAGTACCCATCATTCCACAACTTTTGAACACATTGTTCATGATTCCAATGACGTAATTCAAAACGACAGCCAATTTTGTTTTAGCTGTTATATGTATTATACTGTAAAACCAAAAATTGTGTTATTTAAAAAACACGCTACCGGTTCCACATCTGACATTGAGGACAGTTAGTACCCATCATTCCACAACTTTTGAACACATTGTTCATGATTCCAATGACGTAATTACAAAACGATAGCCAATTTTGGTTTTAGCTGTTATATGTATTATACTGTAAAACCAAAATTGTGTTATTTCAAAAAACGCTACCGGTTCCACATCTGACATGACCGACAGTTAGTCCCATCATTCCACAACTTTTCAACACATTGTTCATGATTCAATGACGTAATTACAAAACGACAGCCAATTTTGGTTTTAGCTGTTATATGTTTATATGTAAAACCAAAAATTGTGTTATTTCAAAAAACACGCTACCGGTTCCACATCTGACATGACCGACAGTAGTTCCCATCATTCCACAACTTTTGAACACATTGTTCATGATTCCAATGACGTAATTACAAAACGATAGCCAATTTTGGTTTTAGCTGTTATATGTATTATATGTAAAACCAAAAATTGTGTTATTTCAAAAAATACGCTACCGGTTCCACATCTGACATGACCGACAGTTAGTCCCATCATTCCACAACTTTTGAACACATTGTTCATGATTCAATGACGTAATTTACAAAACGATAGCCAATTTTGGTTTTAGCTGTTATATGTATTATAACTGTAAAACCAAAAATTGTGTTATTTCAAAAAACACGCTACCGGTTCCACATCTGACATTGACCGACAGTTAGTACCCATCATTCCACAACTTTTGAACACATTGTTCATGATTCAATGACGTAATTACAAAACGTAGCCAATTTTGGTTTTACTGATTATGTTTATTTCCTAAAGTTGTGTTATTTCAAAAAACACGCTACCGGTTCCACATCTGACATTGAGGACAGTTAGTACCCATCATTCCACAACTTTTGAACACATTGTTCATGATTCCAATGACGTAATTTCAAAACGACAGCCAATTTTGGTTTTAGCTGTTATATGTATTATAACTGTAAAACCAAAAATTGTGTTATTTCAAAAAATACGCTACCGGTTCCACATCTGACATGACCGACAGTATTTCCCATCATTCCACAACTTTTGAACACATTGTTCATGATTCCAATGACGTAATTCAAAACGATAGCCAATTTTGGTTTTAGCTGTTATATGTATTATAACTGTAAAACCAAAATTGTGTTATTTCAAAAAATACGCTACCGGTTCCACATCTGACATTGCCGACAGTTAGTACCCATCATTCCACAACTTTTGAACACATTGTTCATGATTCCAATGACGTAATTCAAAACGATAGCCAATTTTGGTTTTAGCTGTTATATGTATTATAGCTGTAAAACCAAAATTGTGTTATTTCAAAAAATACGCTACCGGTTCCACATCTGACATTGCCGACAGTTAGTACCCATCATTCCACAACTTTTGAACACATTGTTCATGATTCCAATGACGTAATTTCAAAACGATAGCCAATTTTGGTTTTAGCTGTTATATGTATTATAACTGTAAAACCAAAAATTGTGTTATTTCAAAAAACGCTACCGGTTCCACATCTGACACCGACAGTATTTTGCATCATTCCACAACTTTTGAACACATTGTTCATGATTCCAATGACGTAATTTCAAAACGATAGCCAATTTTGGTTTTAGCTGTTATATGTATTATATGTAAAACCAAAAATGTGTTATTTCAAAAAATACGCTACCGGTTCCACATCTGACATTGCCGACAGTTAGTACCCATCATTCCACAACTTTTGAACACATTGTTCATGATTCCAATGACGTAATTTCAAAACGATAGCCAATTTTGGTTTTAGCTGTTATATGTATTATACTGTAAAACCAAAATTGTGTTATTTCAAAAAATACGCTACCGGTTCCACATCTGACATTGCCGACAGTTAGTACCCATCATTCCACAACTTTTGAACACATTGTTCATGATTCCAATGACGTAATTCAAAACGATAGCCAATTTTGGTTTTAGCTGTTATATGTATTATAGCTGTAAAACCAAAAATTGTGTTATTTCAAAAAACATGCTACCGGTTCCACATCTGACATGACGACAGTTAGTACCCATCATTCCACAACTTTTGAACACATTGTTCATGATTCCAATGACGTAATTCAAAACGATAGCCAATTTTGGTTTTAGCTGTTATATGTATTATAACTGTAAAACCAAAAATTGTGTTATTTCAAAAAATACGCTACCGGTTCACATCTGACATTGCCGACAGTTAGTCCCATCATTCCACAACTTTGAACACATTGTTCATGATTCCAATGACGTAATTCAAAACGATAGCCAATTTTGGTTTTATGCTTTATGTTATTTCCTAAAGTGTGTGTTATTTCAAAAAACATGCTACCGGTTCCACATCTGACATTGCCGACAGTTAGTACCCATCATTCCACAACTTTTGAACACATTGTTCATGATTTCAATGACGTAATTCAAAACGATAGCCAATTTTGGTTTTAGCTGTTATATGTATTAAACTGTAAAACCAAAATGTGTTATTTCAAAAAATACGCTACCGGTTCCACATCTGACATTGAGGACAGTTAGTACCCATCATTCCACAACTTTTGAACACATTGTTCATGATTCAATGACGTAATTCAAAACGATAGCCAATTTTGGTTTTAGCTGTTATATGTATTATAGCTGTAAAACCAAAAATTGTGTTATTTCAAAAAACACGCTACCGGTTCCACATCTGACATTGCCGACAGTTAGTACCCATCATTCCACAACTTTTGAACACATTGTTCATGATTCCAATGACGTAATTCAAAACGACAGCCAATTTTGGTTTTAGCTGTTATATGTATTATAACTGTAAAACCAAAAATTGTGTTATTTCAAAAAACACGCTACCGGTTCCACATCTGACATTGGACAGTTAGTACCCATCATTCCACAACTTTTGAACACATTGTTCATGATTCAATGACGTAATTCAAAACGATAGCCAATTTTGGTTTTAGCTGTTATATGTATTATACTGTAAAACCAAAAATTGTGTTATTTCAAAAAACATGCTACCGGTTCCACATCTGACATTGCCGACAGTTGCATCATTCCACAACTTTTGAACACATTGTTCATGATTCCAATGACGTAATTTCAAAACGATAGCCAATTTTGGTTTTAGCTGTTATATGTATTTATATGTAAAACCAAGAAATTGTGTTATTTCAAAAAACACGCTACCGGTTCCACATCTGACATGCCGACAGTTAGTACCCATCATTCCACAACTTTTGAACACATTGTTCATGATTCCAATGACGTAATTCAAAACGATAGCCAATTTTGGTTTTAGCTGTTATATGTATTAACTGTAAAACCAAAATTGTGTTATTTAAGATAGGTAAAAATGACAACAACACTGAAGTTTTTTGTGGATGAATTTGGCCCCAGCTTTATTTGATAAATTACAGACAAATTTGCAATGTTGACCAGACCCTGCAGGTACACAAAACGACAGTCGACCCATCTGGGTGCCCTGATCTGTCACCACTAGCCAAGCAACTACGACTACTTGGCAAACGAACTACTGGAGATGAGCCCAGTAGAAACCAGCTGCTCATGGAAAGCATAAGCAGGGTAAACCAGTCCAGCTACCACATGAGCTGACAAACAACGATCCAGCTACCACGAGCTGACAAACCGAGCCTGCAAGATCTGGCCAAACTCAATGATGAGCACGCACCGAGAGAGGCCGATGAAGTACCAATCATTCATGCAATTCACGCAAAGTCTAGAATTCACAATAGTAACACTGAAGCTGTGGCCGATGAATTTGCCATACACTAGTAAACAATCTACAAGTATAAACAAAATCTACAGCAGTATTGTAGTAAAACTAATTATAAATGACTGTTAACAACTAAAAACATGCAACATTGTAGAAATCAAGTTTGCAACAAAACAAATTTACGAGATAAACAAGTTAAATAAAATACCAACGAATTGAAGTCACAGAGTACAGCAAGTGGGGAGGGTGGGTGGGATATTATTTTGTAGCATATAAAATTGCATGTAACCACGATTCCTTGATCAGTGCAAAAGAGGCTGGGCGGAAGCGGATCTTATTAAAGTTTCATGCGCCAAATAAGATCTAATTATAAACCATTGGACATTGCCAAAATATGTCCTACTTAAATAACAGGGTTTTCCCAATAGATGGAAAACCCCTTTATTTAAGATAGGTAAAAATGACAACAACACTGAAGTTTTTTGTGGATGAATTTGGCCCCAGCTTTATTTGATAAATTACAGACAAATTTGCAATGTTGACCAGACCCTGCAGGTACACAAAACGACAGTCGACCCATCTGGGTGCCCTGATCTGTCACCACTAGCCAAGCAACTACGACTACTTGGCAAACGAACTACTGGAGATGAGCCCAGTAGAAACCAGCTGCTCATGGAAAGCATAAGCAGGGTAAACCAGTCCAGCTACCACATGAGCTGACAAACAACGATCCAGCTACCACGAGCTGACAAACCGAGCCTGCAAGATCTGGCCATATGGATGTGTCAATACGCATCCACCGCCAACTAGCACCATTGACCACTCCCCACTCGCTGTAATACCGAAATGGGATGATGGAAATTAATGAAATGGTCTACTGAAAAACTGACAAATCTTTAGTCATAAACGACTCTAGTGCCCCTTGCAACGTGTTCAAATATATATCATTGCCTATATCGGACAAGTGAGTGCCGTCAAAACGAAAAAGGCCTACCTCTTTATCAGAAAAATCAGTTTGTTTTATAACCTTACCATTAAGTTTCTGGAGATAATTACTAATATCACTATTTATACGCTTACGGGCCTTATCAATCGCATGTTGAGATCGTGCTCCGTACCAAAAGAGTCGAGGTAACATACATGACCAGATTAATGTAGCTTGGGGAAGTAAACCTGCAAGTGATAAAAGGTCCATCTTAATTTCCCAGCGCAAAACACCGCTAGGTTTAGAAACCAGGTCATTTGAACCCAACTGTATAACAACATATTGAGGACGGGGAAAATTGCGAACATCCAGAGAAATTCTGCCCAACAGCTGTTCCCATTTCATTCCACGGATACCACACCATCTGATTTGTCCTCCATATCTCTCCAGTCCTAAATGGCGTCCAACTGGGCGAAGCAGTGCACGTCTGTGTGCCCAATAAACTATTGATGAACCAATTATCCATATGTCTGAAAGACTTAAACTTCAAATAAATGAAGTGTAAAAGCTGATGCAAAAAACTTCACATAAATGAAGTGTAAAAGTGCATGCAATTAACCAAGGACATAACATGCAAATTAAGGTATATTATTAACTACTAGATTGGACCTTTAATTGGAAAACAAGGATGATTTAATGCGAATATATCCTTTGTAAGCATTTGATTTCCATCTACCCCAAGTCTGAATTATATCCATTGGAACATTCTGCATACTTGCCACACTGGCAGCACCTATCCTAAAACTGTGAGATTTAAATTTTTGGGTTGGTATTTGAAGAAAAGAAAGGGACTTCTTAAGCACAGATGAAAATTGGTATTGTGTCATTGGCTTTAGGTCATAATGACAGAATAAAACAGGACAACCCGATGGTCTGGCAGAAAGATATTCATTCATTGCTTTAACTGGGCAAATGATCGGGTCATCAAAGGGCTGAATACACAAGGTTACAGATTTTCCAAACTGATCCGTTTTGGAAAAACGAAGTATAACCTGCAGATGACCATTTTCAGTAATAGCTATATCATTTATACCAAGCACAGTCTTGATATTTGACTTTGAATTTGATAAAGCAAGTTCCCCAATACGTAGGAAACCAAAAAATGCAAGTGTGAAAGCAGCATGAAACAACTTGGCTTCATAATTGGAAAAGCAAATGCATTTCAAAGCTCTTGGCAACTTTCTGAGGATGGTCAGTGTAATTGGTGCCCTGATATCCTTGTGTGTAGCATTTCTGCGTATGCCTTCCAGTAATTTCTTAACAATAAAGTTTTTTGTAATGTCCTGAAAGTTGTGTACTTTGTGGTAGTAACTTATGGCAGCAATACGTGTTGAAGATGTAGAGTAAGCAAAACCATGAAGGGAAAGGTAAGCAATGTATTGAATAATATGATCCAAAGGCACAGGAAAGCTCTGTTCCAAATCAAATTCATATCGAAACGAGCAAAATGACGACCATGCTTGTTGATAAACTTTCTGAGTATTTGGAGCTGATGACTGCTCTATCAGACGGTTTACTTCTAGCCAAAGCAGTCCCACATTTCCTGAGGAACCTGGTCTGGGTGAACCCTGGAATTTGGGGCCAGCCTGCGGAACCTTCCAAACTGAAAACGTGAAAGACAGTCTGCGATTAGATTTTTACAACCCGGAATATGAGAAGCTTTAACTGAAATATTGTACTTGAGTAGATATAGAACAAACAATCTTATTAAGCGCATAACTCTGGGAGACTTAGCAGACTGTTTATTAATTATACTAACTACTGCTTGATTGTCAGTTTGAATAAAAATTTTCTTGTTAGCAATAATGTGGCCCCATAACAAAATTGCAGCAACAATTGGAAAAAGTTCTAAAAATGTAATATCTTTGGTGATGCCTAAAATGTGCCATGCGTTAGGCCATTGGCCTGCAAACCATCTCCCATTAAAATAGGCCCCAAAACCCCTGCTGCCAGCTGCATCCGTAAAAAGGTTTAAATAGGAGTCTCGAACCCAAACAGAATCCTGAAATACTGAAATGCCATTGTATGACTCGAAAAATTGTAACCACATGCGCATGTCTTCCTGCATTCCTTCAGTGATCTTAATAAAATGATGAGGTTTAGAAACATGGCATGTGCTGTCAATGAGACGGCGACAAAATGCCCTCCCTGGTTTTATGGCCCGACATGCGAAATTGAGAGACCCGATCAATGACTGCATCTCTTTAAGTGTTGCCTTGCGTTTGCTAAGCATTGTCTCAACTTATCCCTTAACTCGGCAATTTTATCTGAAGGAAATTTGACTAACATATTATCTGTATCAATGTCTAGTCCTAAAAAACAAAGACTGGTGGTAGGGCCTTCAGTTTTTTCTTCAGCAATTGGAACGCCAAGGTGTTCGCACATCTGTTTAAACTTGGCAAGGGTTTGGGAACATATAATAGAGCCCGGGGGGCCACAAATTAGGAAGTCATCCAAGTAATGTAAAATTTGGGTATTATGACTATTGTGTATGGCATACCAATTTAAAAATGTGGAAAATCGCTCAAAATGAGCACAGGAGATGCTACAGCCAAATGGTAGTGATTTATCAAAGAAGTATTGATTGCCAAGCTTAAAACCTAGTAAATCAAAATCTGAAGGATGTACCGGTAATAAACGAAAGGCAGATTTAATATCCGTTTTCGCCATTAGATCCCCTACCTAAACCTTGTACCATCTGGACGGCTTCATCAAATCTGGTATAGTCTACGGAACAAAGATTCTGAGGGATATGATCATTTACTGACATGCCTTCAGGGTATGACAAATGATGTATCAGTCGAAAGTCATTTGAGCATTTTTTAGGTACCAAACCAATAGGAGAAACCCGGAGGGTTGATATAGGAGGTATAGTAAAAGGACCACAAACACGACCTGCTTCAATTTCTTTTTGAATTTTTTCCCTACAGATAAAAATGTTTTCCCTAGCTGACTTGAGATTCCTTGCTTCACAAGGAATCCTGGGCCCATTAAAGTGCAAAGAAAATCCCTCTGTAAACCCCTTTAATAATGTATTTGCTGCAAATTTATTGGGGTAGAGCTGGAGTGCCAAATTAAGATTACTGAGGTTTATGGGCGTTTCCGCTAGACTGAATATATTTCCTTGTAAATGTACTGGTACCTCCTGCTTGGGCATTTCGGTTTTGCTGGCCACGAAAAAATCGACACTCTAACTCGGGATGGGGTCCAGAACACTTGTTACAGATATGCTTAAATTTGCAAGCGGCCCTGGAACATTTCTTGCCATTAAAATCCCAGCATATTCCCTTGGGCTTTGAGGTAAAGTCACCCAAGCCAGATTTTGATGTCAATTGATTGAGGGGAGTAGACGAGGAGACGAAAAGCAGCCATAACTCCAGGTCTAATGTAGCCCAGGATTTTGTAGGCTTTTTGGCTTTACGGAGACGAAACTGTTCATCATATTGTCTCCATGCCAACCCCCCAACCTTAGCAGCTGCCCAACGGATATGGTTTAAATACTTCAACAAATCTAAAGCAATCTGCACCTGTTGGTATTTTTGCAAATATATAGATACAAAAATAATAAAGGCATCGGTCCAGGCATTAATGTTGGCCACTTTCCTATTGGCTTGCTGCCTGGAACCAAGACCAATCTGGCCATTTTTAGTAATTACCAGTGGCGAGGATTCAGACATGTCAAAATTGGTATTTTCCTCCCTATCGGGAAGTAGAGAGTTCAAGTTAACGAACTGGTTGTCCCATATTTTCTGCTTTGTTGACTGTGGAACATGATCACCCAACGTGTCATCAAATTCCGGTATTGGTTCCATCCGAGGTTCCTGGTCAAATTGAAACAGTCTTGATATTTCCCCGGGGTTATTAAAATTAATCAGAACAGGTTGTCCCCCGGAAATAGGAACTGTATTTTGTCCCCCGGTAATAGGAACTGTATTACCTGTTTGTTTTCCCTGACGAGGCATTTCGGCCCTATTAACATGGACCGGAAGTCCCGGAAGTGCTGCTTCATCTTCCGAGGACGTTTCGCCCTCAGAAATACTGCACGCAGATGACACTGCAGCAGCCACACCCTGACGGCGGGGTTTTTTGTTAGTGTGTCGGCCTTTCTTGGCTGCCTTTGGCATTCTTCTTTTTTCATGTAGCTTTGATTTGGATCCATTTGGCGCAGGAGGCGATGACTCGGCCGGCACCTTTCTTGGCCTCAATCCCGACCTGGCAGAAGCATCCATGGTATGTCTCTGATTAAATTATCGTATTTAAATTGAGTTATGGATGGAAATAATAACCAACGTTCGCCCCGAAATTCCCAAATTCTACTAAAAATACTTTATACTCGATTTTTACAAACGATGACTGAATTTATCACGTAGATAAATTATATTATTTTGTAGCATATAAAATTGCATGTAACCACGATTCCTTGATCAGTGCAAAAGAGGCTGGGCGGAAGCGGATCTTATTAAAGTTTCATGCGCCAAATAAGATCTAATTATAAACCATTGGACATTGCCAAAATATGTCCTACTTAAATAACAGGGTTTTCCCAATAGATGGAAAACCCCTTTATTTCAAAAAACACGCTACCGGTTCCACATCTGACATGACCGACAGTTAGTTCCCATCATTCCACAACTTTTGAACACATTGTTCATGATTCCAATGACGTAATTACAAAACGATAGCCAATTTTGGTTTTAGCTGTTATATGTATTATACTGTAAAACCAAAATTGTGTTATTTCAAAAAACGCTACCGGTTCCACATCTGACATGCCGACAGTTAGTACCCATCATTCCACAACTTTTGAACACATTGTTCATGATTCAATGACGTAATTACAAAACGATAGCCAATTTTGGTTTTAGCTGTTATATGTATTATACTGTAAAACCAAAAATTGTGTTATTTCAAAAACATCGCTACCGGTTCCACATCTGACATGACTGACAGTTAGTCCCATCATTCCACAACTTTTGAACACATTGTTCATGATTCCAATGACGTAATTACAAAACGATAGCCAATTTTGGTTTTAGCTGTTATATGTATTATATGTAAAACCAAAATTGTGTTATTTCAAAAAACACGCTACCGGTTCACATCTGACATGACCGACAGTTAGTTCCCATCATTCCACAACTTTTGAACACATTGTTCATGATTCCAATGACGTAATTACAAACGTAGCCAATTTTGGTTTTAGCTGATTTATGTTTATTTACTAAAGTTGTGTTATTTCAAAAAACATGCTACCGGTTCCACATCTGACATTGAGGACAGTTAGTACCCATCATTCCACAACTTTGAACACATTGTTCATGATTCCAATGACGTAATTACAAAACGATAGCCAATTTTGGTTTTAGCTGTTATATGTATTATACTGTAAAACCAAAATTGTGTTATTTCAAAAAACACGCTACCGGTTCCACATCTGACATTGAGACAGTTAGTACCCATCATTCCACAACTTTTGAACACATTGTTCATGATTCCAATGACGTAATTACAAAACGATAGCCAATTTTGGTTTTAGCTGTTATATGTATATATAGCTGTAAAACCAAAATTGTGTTATTTCAAAAAACACGCTACCGGTTCCACATCTGACATGACCGACAGTTAGTTCCCATCATTCCACAACTTTTGAACACATTGTTCATGATTCCAATGACGTAATTACAAAACGATAGCCAATTTTGGTTTTAGCTGTTATATGTATTATAACTGTAAAACCAAAATTGTGTTATTTCAAAAAACACGCTACCGGTTCCACATCTGACATTGCCGACAGTTAGTACCCATCATTCCACAACTTTTGAACACATTGTTCATGATTCCAATGACGTAATTACAAAACGATAGCCAATTTTGGTTTTAGCTGTTATATGTATTATAGCTGTAAAACCAGAAATTGTGTTATTTCAAAAAAATACGCTACCGGTTCCACATCTGACAGCCGACAGTTCCCATCATTCCACAACTTTTGAACACATTGTTCATGATTCCAATGACGTAATTCAAAACGAAGCCAATTTTGGTTTTAGCTGTTATATGTATATACTGTAAAACCAAAAATTGTGTTATTTCAAAAAACACGCTACCGGTTCCACATCTGACATGACCGACAGTTAGTCCCATCATTCCACAACTTTTGAACACATTGTTCATGATTCCAATGACGTAATTACAAAACGATAGCCAATTTTGGTTTTAGCTGTTATATGTATTATAGCTGTAAAACCAAAATTGTGTTATTTCAAAAAACACGCTACCGGTTCCACATCTGACATGCCGACAGTAGTTCCCATCATTCCACAACTTTGAACACATTGTTCATGATTCCAATGACGTAATTCAAAACGATAGCCAATTTTGGTTTTAGCTGTTATATGTATTATACTGTAAAACCAGAAATTGTGTTATTTCAAAAAAACGCTACCGGTTCCACATCTGACATGCCGACAGTTAGTACCCATCATTCCACAACTTTTGAACACATTGTTCATGATTCCAATGACGTAATTACAAAACGATAGCCAATTTTGGTTTTAGCTGTTATATGTATTATACTGTAAAACCAAAAATTGTGTTATTTCAAAAAACACGCTACCGGTTCCACATCTGACATGACCGACAGTAGTTCCATCATTCCACAACTTTTGAACACATTGTTCATGATTCCAATGACGTAATTACAAACGGTAGCCAAGTTTGGATTTAAACATGATTTCTGTTTATTCCTAAATGTTGTGTTATTTCAAAAAACACGCTACCGGTTCCACATCTGACATTGAGGACAGTTAGTACCCATCATTCCAAACTTTTGAACACATTGTTCATGATTCCAATGACGTAATTACAAAACGACAGCCAATTTTGGTTTTAGCTGTTATATGTATTATACTGTAAAACCAAAATTGTGTTATTTCAAAAAACAGCCTACCGGTTCCACATCTGACATGACCGACAAGTAGTTCCCATCATTCCACAACTTTTGAACACATTGTTCATGATTCCAAAAACGTAATTACAAAACGACAGCCAATTTTGGTTTTAGCTGTTATATGTATTATAATGTAAAACCAAAAATTGTGTTATTTCAAAAAACACGCTACCGGTTCCACATCTGACATGACCGACAAGTAGTTCCCATCATTCCACAACTTTTGAACACATTGTTCATGATTCCAATGACGTAATTACAAAACGGTAGCCAAGTTTGGATTTAAACATGATTTCTGTTTATTTCCTAAATGTTGTGTTATTTCAAAAAACACGCTACCGGTTCCACATCTGACATGACCGAAGTTAGTACCCATCATTCCACAACTTTTGAACACATTGTTCATGATTCCAATGACGTAATTACAAAACGACAGCCAATTTTGGTTTTAGCATGTTATATGTTTATTTCCAAAAATTGTGTTATTTCAAAAAACACGCTACCGGTTCCACATCTGACATGACCGACAAGTAGTTCCCATCATTCCACAACTTTTCAACACATTGTTCATGATTCCAATGACGTAATTACAAAACGACAGCCAATTTTGGTTTAGCTGTTATATGTATTATAACTGTAAAACCAAAAATTGTGTTATTTCAAAAAACACGCTACCGGTTCCACATCTGACATGACGACAAGTAGTTCCCATCATTCCACAACTTTTCAACACATTGTTCATGATTCCAATGACGTAATTACAAAACGGTAGCCAAGTTTGGATTTAAACATGATTTCTGTTTATTTCCTAAATGTTGTGTTATTTAAAAAAACACGCTACCGGTTCCACTTGACATGACCGACAGTAGTCCCATCATTCCACAACTTTGAACACATTGTTCATGATTCCAATGACGTAATTACAAAACGGTAGCCAAGTTTGGATTTATGATTATCTGTTTATTTACCAAAAATTTGTGTTATTTCAAAAAAAACATCTACCGGTTCCACATCTGACATGACCGACAAGTAGTTCCCATCATTCCACAACTTTTAACACATTGTTCATGATTCCAATGACGTAATTACAAAACGGTAGCCAAGTTTGGATTTAAACATGATTTCTGTTTATTTCCTAAATGTTGTGTTATTTCAAAAAACACGCTACCGGTTCCACATCTGACATTGAGGACAGTTAGTACCCATCATTCCACAACTTTTGAACACATTGTTCATGATTCCAATGACGTAATTACAAAACGACAGCCAATTTTGGTTTTAGCTGTTATATGTATTATATATGTAAAACCAAAAATTGTGTTATTTCAAAAAACACGCTACCGGTTCCACATCTGACATGACCGACAAGTAGTTCCCATCATTCCACAACTTTTAACACATTGTTCATGATTCCAATGACGTAATTACAAAACGACAGCCAATTTTGGTTTTAACTGTTATATGTATTATAACTGTAAAAAAAATTGTGTTATTTCAAAAAACACGCTACCGGTTCCACATCTGACATGACCGACAGTAGTTCCCATCATTCCACAACTTTTCAACACATTGTTCATGATTCCAATGACGTAATTACAAAACGACAGCCAATTTTGGTTTTAGCTGTTATATGTATTATACTGTAAAACCAAAAATTGTGTTATTTCAAAAACACGCTACCGGTTCCACATCTGACATGACCGACAAGTAGTTCCCATCATTCCACAACTTTTGAACACATTGTTCATGATTCCAATGACGTAATTACAAAACGTAGCCAAGTTTGGATTTAACTGTTATATGTTATTTCCAAAAATTGTGTTATTTCAAAAAACACGCTACCGGTTCCACATCTGACATGCCGACAGTTAGTTCCCATCATTCCACAACTTTTGAACACATTGTTCATGATTCCAATGACGTAATTACAAAACGACAGCCAATTTTGGTTTTAGCTGTTATATGTATTATACTGTAAAACCAAAAATTGTGTTATTTCAAAAAACACGCTACCGGTTCCACATCTGACATGACCGACAAGTAGTTCCCATCATTCCACAACTTTTCAACACATTGTTCATGATTCCAATGACGTAATTACAAAACGACAGCCAATTTTGGTTTTAGCTGTTATATGTATTATAACTGTAAAACCAAAAATTGTGTTATTTCAAAAAACACGCTACCGGTTCCACATCTGACATGACCGACAAGTAGTTCCCATCATTCCACAACTTTTCAACACATTGTTCATGATTCCAATGACGTAATTACAAAACGTAGCCAAGTTTGGATTTACATGATTTCTGTTATTCCTAAATGTTGTGTTATTTCAAAAAACACGCTACCGGTTCCACATCTGACATGACCGACAGTTAGTACCCATCATTCCACAACTTTTGAACACATTGTTCATGATTCCAATGACGTAATTACAAAACGGTAGCCAATTTTGGATTTAGCTGTTATATGTATTATATATGTAAACCAAAATTGTGTTATTTCAAAAAACACGCTACCGGTTCCACATCTGACATGACCGACAGTAGTTCCCATCATTCCACAACTTTTCAACACATTGTTCATGATTCCAATGACGTAATTACAAAACGTAGCCAATTTTGGTAGTTTATTTACATGATTTATTGTATTTCCTAAATGTTGTGTTATTTCAAAAAACACGCTACCGGTTCCACATCTGACATGAGGACAGTTAGTACCCATCATTCCACAACTTTTGAACACATTGTTCATGATTCCAATGACGTAATTACAAAACGACAGCCAATTTGGTTTTAGCTGTTATATGTATTATATATGTAAAACCAAAATTGTGTTATTTCAAAAAACACGCTACCGGTTCCACATCTGACATGACGACAAGTAGTTCCCATCATTCCACAACTTTTGAACACATTGTTCATGATTCCAATGACGTAATTACAAAACGACAGCCAATTTTGGTTTTAACTGTTATATGTATTATACTGTAAAACCAAAAATTGTGTTATTTCAAAAAACACGCTACCGGTTCCACATCTGACATGACGACAAGTAGTTCCCATCATTCCACAACTTTTGAACACATTGTTCATGATTCCAATGACGTAATTACAAAACGACAGCCAATTTTGGTTTTAGCTGTTATATGTATAACTGTAAAACCAAAATTTGTTATTTCAAAAACACGCTACCGGTTCCACATCTGACATGACCGACAAGTAGTTCCCATCATTCCACAACTTTTGAACACATTGTTCATGATTCCAATGACGTAATTACAAAACGTAGCCAATTTTGTGATTTAGCATTTCTGTTATTGTCCAAAAATTGTGTTTTTCAAAAAACACGCTACCGGTTTCCACATCTGACATGACCGACAGTAGTTCCCATCATTCCACAACTTTTGAACACATTGTTCATGATTCCAATGACGTAATTACAAAACGACAGCCAATTTTGGTTTTACTGTTATATGTATTATAACTGTAAAACCAAAAATTGTGTTATTTCAAAAAACACGCTACCGGTTCCACATCTGACATGACCGACAAGTAGTTCCCATCATTCCACAACTTTTCAACACATTGTTCATGATTCCAATGACGTAATTACAAAACGACAGCCAATTTTGGTTTTAGCTGTTATATTATATATGTAAAACCAAAAATTGTGTTATTTCAAAAAACACGCTACCGGTTCCACATCTGACATGACGACAAGTAGTTCCCATCATTCCACAACTTTTCAACACATTGTTCATGATTCCAATGACGTAATTACAAAACGTAGCCAATTTTGGATTTATGATTTCTGTTTATTTCCAAAAATTTGTGTTATTTCAAAAAACACGCTACCGGTTCCACATCTGACATGACCGACAGTAGTCCCATCATTCCACAACTTTTGAAACACATTGTTCATGATTCCAATGACGTAATTACAAAACGGTAGCCAAGTTTGGTTTTAGCTGTTATATGTATTATAACTGTAAAACCAAAAATTGTGTTATTTCAAAAAACACGCTACCGGTTCCACATCTGACATGACCGACAAGTAGTTCCCATCATTCCACAACTTTTCAACACATTGTTCATGATTCCAATGACGTAATTACAAAACGGTAGCCAAGTTTGGATTTAAACATGATTCTGTTATTTCCTAAATTGTGTTATTTCAAAAAACACGCTACCGGTTCCACATCTGACATTGAGGACAGTTAGTACCCATCATTCCACAACTTTTGAACACATTGTTCATGATTCCAATGACGTAATTACAAACGACAGCCAATTTTGGTTTTAGCTGTTATATGTATATATGTAAAACCAAAAATTGTGTTATTTCAAAAAACACGCTACCGGTTCCACATCTGACATGACCGACAAGTAGTTCCCATCATTCCACAACTTTTCAACACATTGTTCATGATTCCAATGACGTAATTACAAAACGACAGCCAATTTTGGTTTTACTGTTATATGTATTATAACTGTAAAACCAAAAATTGTGTTATTTCAAAAAACACGCTACCGGTTCCACATCTGACATGACCGACAAGTAGTTCCCATCATTCCACAACTTTTCAACACATTGTTCATGATTCCAATGACGTAATTACAAAACGACAGCCAATTTTGGTTTTAGCTGTTATATGTATTATAACTGTAAAACCAAAAATTGTGTTATTTCAAAAAACACGCTACCGGTTCCACATCTGACATGACCGACAAGTAGTTCCCATCATTCCACAACTTTTGAACACATTGTTCATGATTCCAATGACGTAATTACAAAACGGTAGCCAATTTTGGTTTTAACATGATTTATGTTTATTTAAAACCAAAAATGTTGTGTTATTTCAAAAAACACGCTACCGGTTCCACATCTGACATGACCGACAAGTAGTCCCATCATTCCACAACTTTTGAACACATTGTTCATGATTCCAATGACGTAATTACAAAACGACAGCCAATTTTGGTTTTATGTTATATGTATTATATATGTAAAACCAAAAATTGTGTTATTTCAAAAAACACGCTACCGGTTCCACATCTGACATGACCGACAAGTAGTTCCCATCATTCCACAACTTTTCAACACATTGTTCATGATTCCAATGACGTAATTACAAAACGACAGCCAATTTTGGTTTTATGTTATTGTATTATAACTGTAAAACCAAAAATTGTGTTATTTCAAAAACACGCTACCGGTTCCACATCTGACATGACCGACAAGTAGTTCCCATCATTCCACAACTTTTGAACACATTGTTCATGATTCCAATGACGTAATTACAAAACGACAGCCAATTTTGGTTTTACTGTTATATGTATTATTTAAAACCAAAAATTGTGTTATTTCAAAAAACACGCTACCGGTTCCACATCTGACATGACGACAAGTAGTCCCATCATTCCACAACTTTTGAACACATTGTTCATGATTCCAATGACGTAATTACAAAACGACAGCCAATTTTGGTTTAGCTGTTATCTGTATTATTGTAAAACCAAAAATTGTGTTTATTTCAAAAAACACGCTACCGGTTCCACATCTGACATGACCGACAAGTAGTTCCCATCATTCCACAACTTTTGAACACATTGTTCATGATTCCAATGACGTAATTACAAAACGACAGCCAATTTTGGTTTTAGCTGTTATATGTATTATAACTGTAAAACCAAAAATTGTGTTATTTCAAAAAAACGCTACCGGTTCCACATCTGACATGACCGACAAGTATTTCCCATCATTCCACAACTTTTCAACACATTGTTCATGATTCCAATGACGTAATTACAAAACGACAGCCAATTTTGGTTTTAGCTGTTATATGTATTATAACTGTAAAACCAAAAATTGTGTTATTTCAAAAAAACACGCTACCGGTTCCACATCTGACATGACCGACAAGTAGTTCCCATCATTCCACAACTTTTCAACACATTGTTCATGATTCCAATGACGTAATTACAAAACGACAGCCAAGTTTGGTTTTACATGATTATCTGTTTATTTAAAACCAAATGTGTGTTATTTCAAAAAACACGCTACCGGTTCCACATCTGACATTGACCGACAAGTAGTTCCCATCATTCCACAACTTTGAACACATTGTTCATGATTCCAATGACGTAATTACAAAACGACAGCCAATTTTGGTTTTAGCTGTTATATGTATTTTATATGTAAACCAAAAATTGTGTTATTTCAAAAAACACGCTACCGGTTCCACATCTGACATGACCGACAAGTAGTTCCCATCATTCCACAACTTTTCAACACATTGTTCATGATTCCAATGACGTAATTACAAAACGACAGCCAATTTGGTTTTAGCTGTTATATGTATTATAATGTAAAACCAAAAATTGTGTTATTTCAAAAAACACGCTACCGGTTCCACATCTGACATGACCGACAAGTAGTTTCCCATCATTCCACAACTTTTCAACACATTGTTCATGATTCCAATGACGTAATTACAAAACGTAGCCAATTTTGGATTTAAACATGATTTCTGTTTATTTCCTAAATGTGTGTTATTTCAAAAAACACGCTACCGGTTCCACATCTGACATGAGGACAAGTTAGTCCCATCATTCCACAACTTTTGAACACATTGTTCATGATTCCAATGACGTAATTACAAAACGGTAGCCAAGTTTGGATTTAGCTGTTATATGTATTATATTTAAAACCAAAAATTGTGTTATTTCAAAAAACACGCTACCGGTTCCACATCTGACATGACCGACAAGTAGTTCCCATCATTCCACAACTTTTCAACACATTGTTCATGATTCCAATGACGTAATTACAAAACGACAGCCAAGTTTGGATTTAAACATGTTATCTGTTATTTCCAAAATTGTGTTATTTCAAAAAACACGCTACCGGTTCCACATCTGACATGAGGACAGTAGTTCCCATCATTCCACAACTTTTCAACACATTGTTCATGATTCCAATGACGTAATTACAAAACGACAGCCAATTTTGGTTTTAGCTGTTATATGTATTATATATGTAAAACCAAAAATTGTGTTATTTCAAAAAACACGCTACCGGTTCCACATCTGACATGACCGACAAGTAGTTCCCATCATTCCACAACTTTTCAACACATTGTTCATGATTCCAATGACGTAATTACAAAACGACAGCCAATTTTGGTTTTACTGTTATATGATTATACTGTAAAACCTAAATTGTGTTATTTCAAAAAACACGCTACCGGTTCCACATCTGACATGACCGACAAGTAGTTCCCATCATTCCACAACTTTTGAACACATTGTTCATGATTCCAATGACGTAATTACAAAACGACAGCCAATTTTGGTTTTAGCTGTTATATGTATTATAATGTAAAACCAAAATTGTGTTATTTCAAAAAACACGCTACCGGTTCCACATCTGACATGACCGACAGTAGTTCCCATCATTCCACAACTTTTGAACACATTGTTCATGATTCCAATGACGTAATTACAAAACGACAGCCAATTTTGGTTTTAGCTGTTATATGTATTATTGTAAAACCAAAATTGTGTTATTTCAAAAAACACGCTACCGGTTCCACATCTGACATGACCGACAAGTAGTTCCCATCATTCACAACTTTTGAACACATTGTTCATGATTCCAATGACGTAATTACAAAACGACAGCCAATTTTGGTTTTAGCTGTTATATGTATTATATACTGTAAAACCAAAAATTGTGTTATTTCAAAAAACACGCTACCGGTTCCACATCTGACATGACCGACAAGTAGTTCCCATCATTCCACAACTTTTGAACACATTGTTCATGATTCCAATGACGTAATTACAAAACGACAGCCAATTTTGGTTTTAGCTGTTATATGTATTATAATGTAAAACCAAAAATTGTGTTATTTCAAAAAACACGCTACCGGTTCCACATCTGACATGACCGACAAGTAGTTCCCATCATTCCACAACTTTTGAACACATTGTTCATGATTCCAATGACGTAATTACAAAACGGTAGCCAAGTTTGGATTTACTGATTTCTGTTTATTTCCAAAATTGTGTTATTTCAAAAAACACGCTACCGGTTCCACATCTGACATGACCGACAGTTAGTCCCATCATTCCACAACTTTTGAACACATTGTTCATGATTCCAATGACGTAATTACAAAACGACAGCCAATTTTGGTTTTTAGCTGTTATATGTATTATATATGTAAAACCAAAAATTGTGTTATTTCAAAAAACACGCTACCGGTTCCACATCTGACATGACCGACAAGTAGTTCCCATCATTCCACAACTTTTGAACACATTGTTCATGATTCCAATGACGTAATTACAAAACGACAGCCAATTTTGGTTTTAGCTGTTATATGTATTATAACTGTAAAACCAAAAATTGTGTTATTTCAAAAAACACGCTACCGGTTCCACATCTGACATGACCGACAAGTAGTTCCCATCATTCCACAACTTTTCAACACATTGTTCATGATTCCAATGACGTAATTACAAAACGACAGCCAATTTTGGTTTTAGCTGTTATATGTATTATATATGTAAAACCAAAAATTGTGTTATTTCAAAAAACACGCTACCGGTTCCACATCTGACATGACCGACAAGTAGTTCCCATCATTCCACAACTTTTCAACACATTGTTCATGATTCCAATGACGTAATTACAAAACGTAGCCAATTTTGGATTTATGATTTCTGTTATTTACTAAATGTTGTGTTATTTCAAAAAACACGCTACCGGTTCCACATCTGACATTGAGACAAGTAGTTCCCATCATTCCACAACTTTTGAACACATTGTTCATGATTCCAATGACGTAATTACAAAACGACAGCCAATTTTGGTTTAGCTGTTATATGTATTATATACTGTAAAACCAAAAATTGTGTTATTTCAAAAAACACGCTACCGGTTCCACATCTGACATGACCGACAAGTAGTTCCCATCATTCCACAACTTTTCAACACATTGTTCATGATTCCAATGACGTAATTACAAAACGACAGCCAATTTTGGTTTTAGCTGTTATATGTATTATAACTGTAAAACCAAAAATTGTGTTATTTCAAAAAACACGCTACCGGTTCCACATCTGACATGACCGACAAGTAGTTCCCATCATTCCACAACTTTTCAACACATTGTTCATGATTCCAATGACGTAATTACAAAACGACAGCCAATTTTGGATTTAGCTGTTATATGTTTATTTCCAAAAATTGTGTTATTTCAAAAAACACGCTACCGGTTCCACATCTGACATGACCGACAGTAGTTCCCATCATTCCACAACTTTTGAACACATTGTTCATGATTCCAATGACGTAATTACAAAACGGTAGCCAAGTTTGGATTTAGCTGTTATATGTATTATATATGTAAAACCAAAAATTGTGTTATTTCAAAAAACACGCTACCGGTTCCACATCTGACATGACCGACAAGTAGTTCCCATCATTCCACAACTTTTGAACACATTGTTCATGATTCCAATGACGTAATTACAAAACGGTAGCCAAGTTTGGTTTTACATGATTTCTGTTTATTTCCAAAATGTGTGTTATTTCAAAAAACACGCTACCGGTTCCACATCTGACATGAGGACAAGTAGTACCCATCATTCACAACTTTTGAACACATTGTTCATGATTCCAATGACGTAATTACAAAACGACAGCCAATTTGGTTTTAGCTGTTATATGTATTATAATGTAAACCAAAAATTGTGTTATTTCAAAAAACACGCTACCGGTTCCACATCTGACATGACCGACAAGTAGTTCCCATCATTCCACAACTTTTCAACACATTGTTCATGATTCCAATGACGTAATTACAAAACGACAGCCAATTTTGGTTTTACTGTATATGTATTATAACTGTAAAACCAAAAATTGTGTTATTTCAAAAAACACGCTACCGGTTCCACATCTGACATGACCGACAAGTAGTTCCCATCATTCCACAACTTTTCAACACATTGTTCATGATTCCAATGACGTAATTACAAAACGACAGCCAATTTTGGTTTTAGCTGTTTATGTATTATAATGTAAAACCAAAAATTGTGTTATTTCAAAAAACACGCTACCGGTTCCACATCTGACATGACCGACAAGTAGTTCCCATCATTCCACAACTTTTCAACACATTGTTCATGATTCCAATGACGTAATTACAAAACGACAGCCAATTTTGGTTTTAAACTGATTTCTGTTTATTGTCCAAAATGTTGTGTATTTCAAAAAACACGCTACCGGTTCCACATCTGACATTGAGGACAAGTAGTACCCATCATTCCACAACTTTTGAACACATTGTTCATGATTCCAATGACGTAATTACAAAACGACAGCCAATTTTGGTTTACTGTTATATGTATTATATATGTAAAACCAAAATTGTGTTATTTCAAAAAACACGCTACCGGTTCCACATCTGACATGACCGACAAGTAGTTCCCATCATTCCACAACTTTTCAACACATTGTTCATGATTCCAATGACGTAATTACAAAACGACAGCCAATTTTGGTTTTAGCTGTTATATGTATTATAACTGTAAAACCAAAAATTGTGTTATTTCAAAAAACACGCTACCGGTTCCACATCTGACATGACCGACAAGTAGTTCCCATCATTCCACAACTTTTGAACACATTGTTCATGATTCCAATGACGTAATTACAAAACGACAGCCAATTTTGGTTTTAGCTGTTATATGTATTATAACTGTAAAACCAAAAATTGTGTTATTTCAAAAAACATGCTACCGGTTCCACATCTGACATGACCGACAAGTAGTTCCCATCATTCCACAACTTTTGAACACATTGTTCATGATTCCAATGACGTAATTACAAAACGACAGCCAATTTGGTTTTAGCTGTTATATGTATTATAACTGTAAAACCAAAATTGTGTTATTTCAAAAAACACGCTACCGGTTCCACATCTGACATGACCGACAAGTAGTTCCCATCATTCCACAACTTTTCAACACATTGTTCATGATTCCAATGACGTAATTACAAAACGACAGCCAATTTTGGTTTTACATGTTATATGTTATATGTAAAACCAAAAATTGTGTTATTTCAAAAAACACGCTACCGGTTCCACATCTGACATGACCGACAAGTAGTCCCATCATTCCACAACTTTTGAACACATTGTTCATGATTCCAATGACGTAATTACAAAACGACAGCCAATTTTGGTTTTAGCTGTTATATGTATTATATATGTAAAACCAAAAATTGTGTTATTTCAAAAAACACGCTACCGGTTCCACATCTGACATGACCGACAAGTAGTTCCCATCATTCCACAACTTTTGAACACATTGTTCATGATTCCAATGACGTAATTACAAAACGACAGCCAATTTTGGTTTTAGCTGTTATATGTATTATAACTGTAAAACCAAAATTGTGTTATTTCAAAAAACACGCTACCGGTTCCACATCTGACATGACCGACAAGTAGTTCCCATCATTCCACAACTTTTGAACACATTGTTCATGATTCCAATGACGTAATTACAAAACGACAGCCAATTTTGGTTTTAGCTGTTATATGTATTATAATGTAAAACCAAAATTGTGTTATTTCAAAAAACATGCTACCGGTTCCACATCTGACATGACCGACAAGTAGTTCCCATCATTCCACAACTTTTAACACATTGTTCATGATTCCAATGACGTAATTACAAAACGACAGCCAATTTGGTTTTAGCTGTTATATGTATTATAACTGTAAAACCAAAATTGTGTTATTTCAAAAAACACGCTACCGGTTCCACATCTGACATGACCGACAAGTAGTTCCCATCATTCCACAACTTTTCAACACATTGTTCATGATTCCAATGACGTAATTACAAAACGGTAGCCAAGTTTGGATTTAAACATGATTTCTGTTTATTTCCTAAATGTTGTGTTATTTCAAAAAACACGCTACCGGTTCCACATCTGACATGAGGACAGTTAGTACCCATCATTCCACAACTTTTGAACACATTGTTCATGATTCCAATGACGTAATTACAAAACGACAGCCAAGTTTGTTTTAGCTGTTATATGTATTATATGTAAAACCAAAAATTGTGTTATTTCAAAAAACACGCTACCGGTTCCACATCTGACATGACCGACAAGTAGTTCCCATCATTCCACAACTTTTCAACACATTGTTCATGATTCCAATGACGTAATTACAAAACGACAGCCAATTTTGGTTTTAGCTGTTATATGTATTATAACTGTAAAACCAAAAATTGTGTTATTTCAAAAAACACGCTACCGGTTCCACATCTGACATGACCGACAAGTAGTTCCCATCATTCCACAACTTTTGAACACATTGTTCATGATTCCAATGACGTAATTACAAAACGGTAGCCAAGTTTGGATTTAAACATGATTTCTGTTTATTTCCTAAATGTTGTGTTATTTCAAAAAACACGCTACCGGTTCCACATCTGACATTGAGGACAGTTAGTACCCATCATTCCACAACTTTTGAACACATTGTTCATGATTCCAATGACGTAATTACAAAACGACAGCCAATTTTGGTTTTAGCTGTTATATGTATTATATATGTAAAACCAAAAATTGTGTTATTTCAAAAAACACGCTACCGGTTCCACATCTGACATGACCGACAAGTAGTTCCCATCATTCCACAACTTTTCAACACATTGTTCATGATTCCAATGACGTAATTACAAAACGACAGCCAATTTTGGTTTTAGCTGTTTCTGTTTATTTCCAAAAATTGTGTTATTTCAAAAAACACGCTACCGGTTCCACATCTGACATGACCGACAGTAGTTCCCATCATTCCACAACTTTTCAACACATTGTTCATGATTCCAATGACGTAATTACAAAACGACAGCCAATTTTGGTTTTAGCTGTTATATGTATTATAACTGTAAAACCAAAAATTGTGTTATTTCAAAAAACACGCTACCGGTTCCACATCTGACATGACCGACAAGTAGTTCCCATCATTCCACAACTTTTCAACACATTGTTCATGATTCCAATGACGTAATTACAAAACGGTAGCCAAGTTTGGATTTAAACTGATTTCTGTTTATTCCTAAATGTTGTGTTATTTCAAAAAACACGCTACCGGTTCCACATCTGACATGAGGACAGTAGTTACCCATCATTCCACAACTTTTGAACACATTGTTCATGATTCCAATGACGTAATTACAAAACGACAGCCAATTTTGGTTTTAGTGTTATATGTATTATATATGTAAAACCAAAAATTGTGTTATTTCAAAAAACACGCTACCGGTTCCACATCTGACATGACCGACAAGTAGTTCCCATCATTCCACAACTTTTCAACACATTGTTCATGATTCCAATGACGTAATTACAAAACGACAGCCAATTTTGGTTTTAGCTGTTATATGTATTATAACTGTAAAACCAAAAATTGTGTTATTTCAAAAAACACGCTACCGGTTCCACATCTGACATGACCGACAAGTAGTTCCCATCATTCCACAACTTTTGAACACATTGTTCATGATTCCAATGACGTAATTACAAAACGACAGCCAATTTTGGTTTTAGCTGTTATATGTATTATAATGTAAAACCAAAAATTGTGTTATTTCAAAAAACACGCTACCGGTTCCACATCTGACATGACCGACAAGTAGTTCCCATCATTCCACAACTTTTGAACACATTGTTCATGATTCCAATGACGTAATTACAAAACGTAGCCAAGTTTGGATTTATGATTCTGTTTATTTCCTAAATGTTGTGTTATTTCAAAAAACACGCTACCGGTTCCACATCTGACATGACCGACAAGTAGTCCCATCATTCCACAACTTTTAACACATTGTTCATGATTCCAATGACGTAATTACAAAACGGACAGCCAATTTTGGTTTAGCTGTTATATGTATTATATTGTAAAACCAAAAATTGTGTTATTTCAAAAAACACGCTACCGGTTCCACATCTGACATGACCGACAAGTAGTTCCCATCATTCCACAACTTTTGAACACATTGTTCATGATTCCAATGACGTAATTACAAAACGACAGCCAATTTTGGTTTTAGCTGTTATATGTATTATAACTGTAAAACCAAAAATTGTGTTATTTCAAAAAACACGCTACCGGTTCCACATCTGACATGACCGACAAGTAGTTCCCATCATTCCACAACTTTTGAACACATTGTTCATGATTCCAATGACGTAATTACAAAACGGTAGCCAAGTTTGGATTTAAACTGATTTCTGTTTATTTCCTAAATGTTGTGTTATTTCAAAAAACACGCTACCGGTTCCACATCTGACATTGAGGACAGTAGTACCCATCATTCCACAACTTTTGAACACATTGTTCATGATTCCAATGACGTAATTACAAAACGACAGCCAATTTTGGTTTTAGCTGTTTATATGTATTATAACTGTAAACCAAAAATTGTGTTATTTCAAAAAACATGCTACCGGTTCCACATCTGACATGACCGACAAGTAGTTCCCATCATTCCACAACTTTTCAACACATTGTTCATGATTCCAATGACGTAATTACAAAACGACAGCCAATTTTGGTTTTAGCTGTTATATGTATTATAACTGTAAAACCAAAATTGTGTTATTTCAAAAAACACGCTACCGGTTCCACATCTGACATGACCGACAAGTAGTTCCCATCATTCCACAACTTTTCAACACATTGTTCATGATTCCAATGACGTAATTACAAAACGGTAGCCAAGTTTGGATTTAAACATGATTTCTGTTTATTTCCTAAATGTTGTGTTATTTCAAAAAACACGCTACCGGTTCCACATCTGACATTGAGGACAGTTAGTACCCATCATTCCACAACTTTTGAACACATTGTTCATGATTCCAATGACGTAATTACAAAACGACAGCCAATTTTGGTTTTAGCTGTTATATGTATTATATATGTAAACCAAAATTGTGTTATTTCAAAAAACACGCTACCGGTTCCACATCTGACATTGCCGACGGTTAGTACCCATCATTCCACAACTTTTGAACACATTGTTCATGATTCCAATGACGTAATTACAAAACGACAGCCAATTTTGGTTTTTTAGCTGTTATATGTATTATAACTGTAAAACCAAAAATTGTGTTATTTCAAAAAACACGCTACCGGTTCCACATCTGACATGACCGACAAGTAGTTCCCATCATTCCACAACTTTTGAACACATTGTTCATGATTCCAATGACGTAATTACAAAACGACAGCCAATTTTGGTTTTACTGTTATATGTATTATAACTGTAAAACCAAAAATTGTGTTATTTCAAAAAACACGCTACCGGTTCCACATCTGACATGACCGACAAGTAGTTCCCATCATTCCACAACTTTTGAACACATTGTTCATGATTCCAATGACGTAATTACAAAACGACAGCCAATTTTGGTTTTAGCTGTTATATGTATTA
The DNA here is from genome assembly GCA_021292105.1 of Anadara kagoshimensis. Lineage (NCBI taxonomy): Eukaryota > Metazoa > Mollusca > Bivalvia > Arcoida > Arcidae > Anadara > Anadara kagoshimensis. Next base: position 52,407,132 of record CM037870.1, on the reverse strand, counting down.
TATATGTAAAACCAAAAATTGTGTTATTTAAAAAAACACGCTACCGGTTCCACATCTGACATGACCGACAAGTAGTTCCCATCATTCCACAACTTTTGAACACATTGTTCATGATTCCAATGACGTAATTACAAAACGACAGCCAATTTTGGTTTTTAGCTGTTATATGTATTATAACTGTAAAACCAAAAATTGTGTTATTTCAAAAAACACGCTACCGGTTCCACATCTGACATGACCGACAAGTAGTTCCCATCATTCCACAACTTTTGAACACATTGTTCATAATTCCAATGACGTAATTACAAAACGACAGCCAATTTTGGATTTTAACTGTTATATGTATTATAACTGTAAAACCAAAAATTGTGTTATTTCAAAAACACGCTACCGGTTCCACATCTGACATGACCGACAAGTAGTTCCCATCATTCCACAACTTTTGAACACATTGTTCATGATTCCAATGACGTAATTACAAAACGACAGCCAATTTTGGTTTTAGCTGTTATATGTATTATATAAGTAAAACCAAAATTGTGTAATTTAAAAAAACACGCTACCGGTTCCACATCTGACATGACCGACAAGTAGTCCCATCATTCCACAACTTTGAACACATTGTTCATGATTCCAATGACGTAATTAAAAAGTAGCCAAGTTTGGATTTAAACATGATTTCTGTTTATTTCCTAAATGTTGTGTTATTTCAAAAAACACGCTACCGTTCCACATCTGACATGACCGACAAGTAGTTCCCATCATTCCACAACTTTTGAACACATTGTTCATGATTCCAATGACGTAATTACAAAACGGTAGCCTAGTTTGGATTTAAACATTTCTGTTTATTTCCTAAATGTTGTGTTATTTCAAAAAACACGCTACCGGTTCCATATCTGACATTGCCGACAGTTAGTACCCATCATTCCACAACTTTTGAACACATTGTTCATGATTCCAATGACGTAATTACAAAACGACAGCCAATTTTGGTTTTAGCTGTTATATGTATTATAACTGTAAAACCAAAAATTGTGTTATTTCAAAAAACATGCTACCTGTTCCACATCTGACATGACCGACAAGTAGTTCCCATCATTCCACAACTTTTCAACACATTGTTCATGATTCCAATGACGTAATTACAAAACGACAGCCAATTTTGGTTTTAGCTGTTATATGTATTATAACTGTAAAACCAAAAATTGTGTTATTTCAAAAAACACGCTACCGGTTCCACATCTGACATGACCGACAAGTAGTTCCCATCATTCCACAACTTTTCAACACATTGTTCATGATTCCAATGACGTAATTACAAAACGACAGCCAATTTTGGATTTAACATGATTTCTGTTTATTTCCTAAATGTTGTGTTATTTCAAAAAACACGCTACCGGTTCCACATCTGACATGAGGACAGTTAGTCCCATCATTCCACAACTTTTGAACACATTGTTCATGATTCCAATGACGTAATTACAAAACGACAGCCAATTTTGGTTTTAGCTGTTATATGTATTATATATGTAAAACCAAAAATTGTGTTATTTCAAAAAACACGCTACCGGTTCCACATCTGACATGACCGACAAGTAGTTCCCATCATTCCACAACTTTTCAACACATTGTTCATGATTCCAATGACGTAATTACAAAACGACAGCCAATTTTGGTTTTAGCTGTTATATGTATTATAACTGTAAAACCAAAAATTGTGTTATTTCAAAAAACACGCTACCGGTTCCACATCTGACATGACCGACAAGTAGTTCCCATCATTCCACAACTTTTGAACACATTGTTCATGATTCCAATGACGTAATTACAAAACGGTAGCCAAGTTTGGATTTACATGATTCTGTTTATTTCCTAAATGTTGTGTTATTTCAAAAAACACGCTACCGGTTCCACATCTGACATTGAGGACAGTTAGTACCCATCATTCCACAACTTTTGAACACATTGTTCATGATTCCAATGACGTAATTACAAAACGACAGCCAATTTTGGTTTTAGCTGTTATATGTATTATATATGTAAAACCAAAAATTGTGTTATTTCAAAAAACACGCTACCGGTTCCACATCTGACATGACCGACAAGTAGTTCCCATCATTCCACAACTTTTCAACACATTGTTCATGATTCCAATGACGTAATTACAAAACGACAGCCAATTTTGGTTTTAGCTGTTATATGTATTATAACTGTAAAACCAAAAATTGTGTTATTTCAAAAAACACGCTACCGGTTCCACATCTGACATGACCGACAAGTAGTTCCCATCATTCCACAACTTTTCAACACATTGTTCATGATTCCAATGACGTAATTACAAAACGGTAGCCAAGTTTGGATTTAAACATGATTTCTGTTTATTTCCTAAATGTTGTGTTATTTCAAAAAACACGCTACCGGTTCCACATCTGACATTGAGGACAGTTAGTACCCATCATTCCACAACTTTTGAACACATTGTTCATGATTCCAATGACGTAATTACAAAACGACAGCCAATTTTGGTTTTAGCTGTTATATGTATTATATGTAAAACCAAAAATTGTGTTATTTCAAAAAACACGCTACCGGTTCCACATCTGACATGACCGACAAGTAGTTCCCATCATTCCACAACTTTTCAACATATTGTTCATGATTCCAATGACGTAATTACAAAACGACAGCCAATTTTGGTTTTAGCTGTTATATGTATTATAACTGTAAAACCAAAAATTGTGTTATTTCAAAAAACACGCTACCGGTTCCACATCTGACATGACCGACAAGTAGTTCCCATCATTCCACAAGTTTTCAACACATTGTTCATGATTCCAATGACGTTGTGTTATTTCAAAAAACACGCTACCGGTTCCACATCTGACATTGAGGACAGTTAGTACCCATCATTCCACAACTTTTGAACACATTGTTCATGATTCCAATGACGTAATTACAAAACGACAGTGTTTTGTGTTATATGTATTATATATGTAAAACCAAAAATTGTGTTATTTCAAAAAACACGCTACCGGTTCCACATCTGACATGACCGACAAGTAGTTCCCATCATTCCACAACTTTTCAACACATTGTTCATGATTCCAATGACGTAATTACAAAACGACAGCCAATTTTGGTTTTAGCTGTTATATGTATTATAACTGTAAAACCAAAAATTGTGTTATTTCAAAAAACACGCTACCGGTTCCACATCTGACATGACCGACAAGTAGTTCCCATCATTCCACAACTTTTCAACACATTGTTCATGATTCCAATGACGTAATTACAAAACGACAGCCAATTTTGGTTTTAGCTGTTATATGTATTATAACTGTAAAACCAAAAATTGTGTTATTTCAAAAAACACGCTACCGGTTCCACATCTGACATGACCGACAAGTAGTTCCCATCATTCCACAACTTTTGAACACATTGTTCATGATTCCAATGACGTAATTACAAAACGGTAGCCAAGTTTGGATTTAAACATGATTTCTGTTTATTTCCTAAATGTTGTGTTATTTCAAAAAACACGCTACCGGTTCCACATCTGACATGAGGACAGTTAGTACCCATCATTCCACAACTTTTTAACACATTGTTCATGATTCCAATGACGTAATTACAAAACGACAGCCAATTTTGGTTTTAGCTGTTATATGTATTATATATGTAAAACCAAAAATTGTGTTATTTCAAAAAACATGCTACCGGTTCCACATCTGACATGACCGACAAGTAGTAGTTCCCATCATTCCACAACTTTTGAACACATTGTTCATGATTCCAATGACGTAATTACAAAACGACAGCCAATTTTGGTTTTAGCTGTTATATGTATTTAAACTGTAAAACCAAAAATTGTGTTATTTCAAAAAACACGCTACCGGTTCCACATCTGACATGACCGACAAGTAGTTCCCATCATTCCACAACTTTTGAACACATTGTTCATGATTCCAATGACGTAATTACAAAACGGTAGCCAAGTTTGGATTTAAACATGATTTCTGTTTATTTCCTAAATGTTGTGTTATTTCAAAAAACACGCTACCGGTTCCACATCTGACATGAGGACAGTTAGTACCCATCATTCCACAACTTTTGAACACATTGTTCATGATTCCAATGACGTAATTACAAAACGACAGCCAATTTTGGTTTTAGCTGTTATATGTATTATAACTGTAAAACCAAAAATTGTGTTATTTCAAAAAACATGCTACCGGTTCCACATCTGACATGACCGACAAGTAGTTCCCATCATTCCACAACTTTTCAACACATTGTTCATGATTCCAATGACGTAATTACAAAAACGACAGCCAATTTGGTTTTAGCTGTTATATGTATTATAACTGTAAAACCAAAAATTGTGTTATTTCAAAAAACACGCTACCGGTTCCACATCTGACATGACCGACAAGTAGTTCCCATCATTCCACAAGTTTTCAACACATTGTTCATGATTCCAATGACGTAATTACAAAACGGTAGCCAAGTTTGGATTTAAACATGATTTCTGTTTATTTCCTAAATGTTGTGTTATTTCAAAAAACACGCTACCGGTTCCACATCTGACATTGAGGAAGTAGTACCCATCATTCCACAACTTTTGAACACATTGTTCATGATTCCAATGACGTAATTACAAAACGACAGCCAATTTTGGTTTTAGCTGTTATATGTATTATATATGTAAAACCAAAATTGTGTTATTTCAAAAAACACGCTACCGGTTCCACATCTGACATTGCCGACAGTTAGTACCCATCATTCCACAACTTTTGAACACATTGTTCATGATTCCAATGACATAATTACAAACGACAGCCAATTTTGGTTTTTAGCTGTTATATGTATTATAACTGTAAAACCAAAAATTGTGTTATTTCAAAAAACACGCTACCGGTTCCACATCTGACATGACCGACAAGTAGTTCCCATCATTCCAAACTTTTGAACACATTGTTCATAATTCCAATGACGTAATTACAAAACGACAGCCAATTTTGGATTTTAACTGTTATATGTATTATAACTGTAAAACCAAAAATTGTGTTATTTCAAAAAACACGCTACCGGTTCCACATCTGACATGACCGACAAGTAGTTCCCATCATTCCACAACTTTTGAACACATTGTTCATGATTCCAATGACGTAATTACAAAACGACAGCCAATTTTGGTTTTAGCTGTTATATGTATTATATAAGTAAAACCAAAAATTGTGTAATTTAAAAAAACACGCTACCGGTTCCACATCTGACATGACCGACAAGTAGTTCCCATCATTCCACAACTTTTGAACACATTGTTCATAATTCCAATGACGTAATTACAAAACGACAGCCAATTTTGGTTTTTTAGCTGTTATATGTATTATAACTGTAAAACCAAAAATTGTGTTATTTCAAAAAACACGCTACCGGTTCCACATCTGACATGACCGACAAGTAGTTCCCATCATTCCACAACTTTTGAACACATTGTTCATAATTCCAATGACGTAATTACAAAACGACAGCCAATTTTGGATTTTAACTGTTATATGTATTATAACTGTAAAACCAAAAATTGTGTTATTTCAAAAAACACGCTACCGGTTCCACATCTGACATGACCGACAAGTAGTTCCCATCATTCCACAACTTTTGAACACATTGTTCATGATTCCAATGACGTAATTACAAAACGACAGCCAATTTTGGTTTTAGCTGTTATATGTATTATATAAGTAAAACCAAAAATTGTGTAATTTAAAAAAACACGCTACCGGTTCCACATCTGACATGACCGACAAGTAGTTCCCATCATTCCACAACTTTTGAACACATTGTTCATGATTTCAATGACGTAATTACAAAATAGTAGCCAAGTTTGGATTTAAACATGATTTCTGTTTATTTCCTAAATGTTGTGTTATTTCAAAAAACACGCTACCGGTTCCACATCTGACATAACCGACAAGTAGCTCCCATCATTCCACAACTTTTGAACACATTGTTCATGATTCCAATGACGTAATTACAAAACGGTAGCCTAGTTTGGATTTAAACATTTCTGTTTATTTCCTAAATGTTGTGTTATTTCAAAAAACACGCTACCGGTTCCATATCTGACATTGCCGACAGTTAGTACCCATCATTCCACAACTTTTGAACACATTGTTCATGATTCCAATGACATAATTACAAAACGACAGCCAATTTTGGTTTTTTAGCTGTTATATGTATTATAACTGTAAAACCAAAAATTTTGTTATTTCAAAAAACACGCTACTGGTTCCACATCTGACATGACCGACAAGTAGTCTTATCATTCCACAACTTTGAACACATTGTACCCAAGTGGTACGGTCTGGGAGAAATGAACCAATAGAATGTCAGTATCCAGATCTGTTCTCCTTGACAACGATGTCCTGCTCCAGATTTACAAATGTGGACTGTAAACACAGACATGAACCACAAGCACCATGTAAGTATTTTTGTTCATCATCGTTTTTTAGTATGTAGAGGGAGATCTGTGGCTGCGGGGTTTTAAAGAGCCTCTTGTTTAAATCAGGCAGATCATAGTGCGAGAAATCTTATAAACTGTTTTCTTCTCAATTTTTAGAAAAAGCATTCTATTTGAGTTAATCATTCGAGTATAGTATATGAATGAACTGCTTCGTAGAATATGCTATTCCTGTATAAAATTGAATGAACTGCTTCGTAGTTCTATTTACATTATTTAATATGCTATTCCTGACTCTCATTATAAAATTGAATGAATACACTCAAATAGAATGTTATTTCTTATATGAACAATCATAAAAATATTGTAAGCATGGCAGAAATGTAAAATTATCACTACAATAATTTATTTTATTTAAGATCTGACAAAGATACAGGATTGATGAAACAGCCTTTTTCCAAATAAGGGTAGAAACATGCACTGTATATCCACAATGTGCACGTGGAAAATGCAAGAAAAAATTTCTTTCCAACAACAAAAAATAGCTAAATAAAAAATAAAAATTAAAAAAATTGTCATAATTTGATACAAAATCTACTGACCTAATGGGAAAAAACCATCTTTCATTCATTTAGAAGTGAATTTGATTCTGTATATAGAACATTTTTGAAGTTTTTAACAAAACAACAAATATATAACTACAGTCAAGCCTCTATAAAGGTCACCCAATGAAACCAGTAAAAGTGATCTTTATGGACAGATGGTCTTTATATATATACAGGTTCAAATAACATGAATAAAGAACAATTGAGATCATGAGACAATTCTACTGGCCTTTATAAGCAGGTGGATCTTATATAGAGGTGGCCTTTAAGAAGGTTGGTCTGTACTTCTGTACCTTCTTACTCGGGATGTCATAATTAATTGGAATATTCATGTAACAATGACCAACCCGGTGTAACTTTGAATGAGGTCCAATTGGTGTATAAGTTGATAATTTCGAAAAATTTCCAAAAACTTCTCTCTGTACAGGAGAACTTAAATCACTATGTTTTCATTTAAAATGTAATTTTTTTACGTCAGTGCGTTTTAAATTCAATTTAATGAGAGTTTAATGTAAACGTCTTTAATTAGAAGAAATAATAATGAAAACCATGCGCACTCCATTTATGGATATACAGTAGTACTATGGAGCCCGTAAGCTGGCATGTGTTAAAAAGAGGCCCCTCTCTTCTGTATATTCGCAATAATAATTTGGTCATGATTGAAATGAGAAACTGTGTTGTAGCTTTGGAAAGCAAGTCCTGGACCATTTTACTCAGGCATGGATATCCCCTGAAAACACGTTTTTGCACACCTGACAGATTTCCATTCTTCCCAGACCATGGCGGTAGCTTAGCTGGTGTCTAGTGATCGCTCCATATGTGGATGTCGTGGGTTCGAACCCAGGTTGGGTCTGACTAAGACTTGAGGTAGTGGTTGTTCTTTCGCCAAGTACTCGGCATTTAGAAATGAAAGTAAAGATACTTAAAAACCCATGATTAAAGGTCAGTTTTTCTGCCACTTCACCAATAAATGGTGACGTCTCGAAATAAGTGAAATATTCTTGACTGGGAAGTTAAACTGAATTCATTTAATCATACCATGCCTCCCAAACTGACTGAAAAGGTCTGTTTTGTTCAGACAATGCTTCTAGCACATCCTCGTGACTGTTCTTGAAAAGAAAGGTAGTGTAATAACCAGTTCACAAAAAGAATCCAAGTAATCCAACACAAACTTGAAACCTACTAGTCCATGTCCAGAACATAATCCCAGCAAGAAAGTAACCCAAACACAAACATCCAAAACTTAATCCCAGCAGCAAAGTAATTCACACACAAACCTACTAGTCCATTTCCAGAACAAAATCCTACCAGCAAAGTAACCCAAACACAAACTTGAAACCTACCAGTCCATGTCTAAAACATATTCTAAACAGCAAAGTAACCCAAACACAAACTTGAAACCTACCAGTCCATGTCTAAAACATATTCTAAACAGCAAAGTAACCCAAACACAAACTTGAAACCTACCAGTCCATGTCTAAAACATATTCTAAACAGCAAAGTAATCTAAACACAAACATCCAAAACTTAATCCTAACAGCAAAATAAAAACTTGCACAAGTGACCTTTAACCAGGGAAGTGAGATCGGGTGTTCCTGAAGGGTAAGCACCTCCTGCCTAGCTAGTAACCATTTGCTGGAAGGACTGAACCGGATAACACTTTCTATCTCAAGCTGTAAAGTGAACCACACAATCTCAACACCTCTTTAGAAGTAGTTTCCAATCCTAATCGCCAGACTAAGGAATTTTGTCAGTTTGCTTGCCAAAGGTCGGTGTTTTCTCCGGGCACTTCAATTTCCCCATCATCCTAGAACTGACCGCGTCGATATAAGTGAAAAGTTTCAACAGAGCGTACAACATCATTACTCCATTCCACCCTAACCTTTCCAATTTAGAGTGGTTCAAACATAGTACAAACAACATCAATATAGTTACACGTTACCAGTTATCTTTTGAAGAGCGATATGCAGGAGTATATGGGAGGTTGTGGGTTCGAACCCCGGCTAGGGTATGACCAAGACTTAAAAAAATAGGTAATGACTTAAGCAAAGCACTCGGCATTTAGAAATGAAAGTCACCAGGTCCTTTGAAAGAGACCTTAAACCCAGATGTCCCCGTCACGGCAGGCGTGACACGTTAAAGAACCCTCCCTGTGCATTGCTCTGAGTGCGCTGCAAAGGTGAAAATTTATGCCATTTACTTATAGCTGATGATGTCTCGGGATTAGTAGACTATTCTTGACTGGACGTAAAACCCCATACAATCAATCAATTTAGCATGAAAGATCAGACATATGACTGCTTCTCTGTGACCAATATTCAAGACTTCAACTGACCAACTTTGCTTCATTTCTTTCTCATCCAGAATCCCGCCATCTGCCACAACTTTATATACGTCCGTTTCGTTGGTTAAATTGAATAACAAAAAAGGTGGTAATATCCGCTAGGCTGAGTAACTGCTGTCCGACCTGGGCCTCAGAAGGGCAACACGTATCTGGTCATTCAAAAATAACCCCGGTTTCACAACCATTCCTTAGCTAAGATTTACCTTAACTTAAATCTTGCAAAATTTCAAATATTCATAATTTTGTTAATTTTCAAGATATTCAGGAATTTAAGGTGTCATTTTTAAGATCACTTCTAGATTAAAACATTTGCATTTAGTTTTCACAATAATATTAACCAGTAGTTCCAAAACAAAGATGACCAAAATTTGCTAAATTTAAGCTAAGGAATGATTGTGAAACTGTGGCCAGGTTCCGACATGTTATTCCTTGACCTTTCAATTTAGGTCGTGTATATGGCTAGACTGAGCTTCAAGGGGTTTTCATTACCTATGTTCGAATGACACTTGGGACAGAACCTCGTGTTGGAAAGTTTGTCATTTTGCTTGCCAACGGTCGATGTTTTTTTATCTAGGCACTCCGGTTTCCTCCACCATATCTGAACTGACCGCCTTGATATAAGTGAAAAAATCTTACAAGGGATAAAACACCATTTCTTCACTCCATGTACATTTATCAAGATGTTTAATTCTGGTTCGTGGTCAGAACACATATACATGTATGTGGTAATAAGGAGTTTGTTACGCCGTGTTATGTACATGTAATTATAAAAAATGCCAAGTAATGTAATACCTACCTTATAGTGTAGTAATTTTTTTCGTGTAATGTAATAACACATTTTTGTATGTATAAACATATCTCGGGCCTCTATATAAATAATAATAATAATAATAATAACTTTATTGCTCAAACACAGTACATACAACAGCAACATACATACAAATACAGATGCATAAAAAGAAATGTAATAAATTTCATATACTTGAAATTGTGAGTTTTTAAGCAACATCCCTGGGTTCAATTACTTATATATTTACAAAGCAATCATGTTAAAAGAGAATTTCTTATATCATAACAGGTACTAATATATTGTACAATATTGTGAAGCAAATTAAAATTATTATTATTAAGAACAAGTTTTAATTTAGTGAAATCTAAGCATTTGTCAACGTATAAATATTTCTCTTTCATCTTTGAGAATAACTTTTGTCTTAATGGGTCATATTTTTTACAGGTGACAAGGAAGTGGAGTTCATCATCAATTGAGTGTGAATAACAACAAGGACAAATTCTGTCAGCAATTTTAAAATTTGTGTATCAGCCTGTTTTTATTAAGAGTTTATGAGCACTTAACCTAAGCTTAGCAAGAGCAGACCTTTCTCTAGTGTTTTTTAATTGGTCAATATATGCAGGACGAGAATATGGTGATATAAGTCTTTGAAATAAAATTAACTTTTTGAATGATTTAATATTACTGAGTTGATTTTGACTGATTATGTCATTAATTCTTTGTTCAATTATAGGAAAGTAGTTACTAATTAAAGATTCTGGTTGCTTCAAAATATATGAAAGTCCTAAGTTATTCATTAAATAATATGTATAATGTTGGTTTGTAGAATTACGTTAAAGATGTATGTCGGGTTTGATGGGATTTTATCCTAGCTAAATGGACATTTTTGGTTTTTTAAAAATAAAAGTCTTAACATTCTTTGACTTAAATAAAAAGCAGCATTATTTTGTGTGAATTTTCAGATACAAAGGTCTATTTTACAGACATTTTTTTCTAAGTAAGCCCATTTTTGTGCTCTATGATGCTTAAATATGAAAAATCAGGGGGGTTTCCCGTCTTTGAAAATTATTTTCAAAGTGTTCTCCTCGGAAGACCAACTTTTACGTTATTGTTTCTGAAAATATTTTTTAAACGCTATCTTTGCGAGTTTAACAAAAAAAATTGGTCCTCTCAGGAGAAAATGGTCATTTTTTTAAAAATAGAGACAATTAAAACTGACCACTGCACATTTAACTGATGTTATATTTTAACATCGCCGACACTAACTGCTATGGTTATTTCAGTGAGTAGCGAGGACGGTTTGTGATATGTACAAATCCTCAGGTGTTTAAAAATACATGGTTACGTCATTCATCCGTTTAAGCTGGGGGCAATGTTTAAACGCGCCTATCAAACCCGCCATACCTCTTTATTCTTTATGTTCTTCAATAGTGTACATACATGCACTATACTTTCCATTAAAAAAACTACAAAACTGCAAATATCTCTAACCCGACGAGCCAGAAGAATGAAAAGACCAGAAAAATTTCAATCAAAATCAAACATACCAAACCGTGTCCAAATCACAATCCAGAAGCAAAGTAAAAACAAACATACCAAACCGTGTCCAAATCACAATCCAGAAGCAAAGTAAAAACAAACATACCAAACCGTGTCCAAATCACAATCCAGAAGCAAAGTAAAAACAAACATACCAAACCGTGTCCAAATCACAATCCAGAAGCAAAGTAAAAACAAACATACCAAACCGTGTCCAAATCACAATCCAGAAGCAAAGTAAAAACAAACATACCAAACCGTGTCCAAATCACAATCCAGAAGCAAAGTAAAAACAAACATACCAAACCGTGTCCAAATCACAATCCAGAAGCAAAGTAAAAACAAACATACCAAACCGTGTCCAAATCACAATCCAGAAGCAAAGTAAAAAAAACATACCAAACCGTGTCCAAATCACAATCCAGAAGCAAAGTAAAAACAAACATACCAAACCGTGTCCAAATCACAATCCAGAAGCAAAGTAAAAACAAACATACCAAACCGTGTCCAAATCACAATCCAGAAGCAAAGTAAAAACAAACATACCAAACCGTGTCCAAATCACAATCCAGAAGCAAAGTAAAAACAAACATACAAACCATGTCCAAATCACAATCCAGAAGCAAAGTAAAAACAAACATACTAACCGTGTCCAAATCACAATCCAGAAGCAAAGTAAAAACAAACATACTAATCCATGTCCAAATCACAATCCAGAAGCAAAGTAAAACAAACATACCAAACCGTGTCCAAATCACAATCCAGAAGCAAAGTAAAAACAAAATACCAAACAGTGCCAAATCACAATCCAGAAGCAAAGTAAAAACAAACATACCAAACCGTGTCCAAATCACAATCCAGAAGCAAAGTAAAACAAACATACCAAACTGTGTCTAAATCACAATCCAGAAGCAAAGTAAAAACAAACATACCAAACTGTCCAAATCACAATCCAGAAGCAAAGTAAAAACACATACCAAACCGTGTCCAAATCACAATCCAGAAGCAAAGTAAAACAAACATACCAAACAGTGCCAAATCACAATCCAGAAGCAAAGTAAAAACAAACATACCAAACCGTGTCCAAATCACAATCCAGAAGCAAAGTAAAAACAAACATACCAAACCGTGTCCAAATCACAATCCAGAAGCAAAGTAAAAACACATACCAAACCATGTCCAAATCACAATCCAGAAGCAAAGTAAAAACAAACATACCAAACCGTGTCCAAATCACAATCCAGAAGCAAAGTAAAAACAAACATACCAAACCGTGTCCAAATCACAATCCAGAAGCAAAGTAAAACAAACATACCAAACCGTGTCCAAATCACAATCCAGAAGCAAAGTAAAAAAAACAACCACTAATCCATGTCCAAATCACAATCCAGAAGCAAAGTAAAAACAAACATACTAATCCGTGTCCAAATCACAATCCAGAAGCAAAGTAAAAACAAACATACTAATCCGTCCAAATCACAATCCAGAAGCAAAGTAAAAACAACATACCAAACCGTGTCCAAATCACAATCCAGAAGCAAAGTAAAACAAACATACCAAACCGTGTCCAAATCACAATCCAGAAGCAAAGTAAAAACAAACATACCAAACCGTGCCAAATCACAATCCAGAAGCAAAGTAAAAACAAACATACCAAACAGTGCCAAATCACAATCAGAAAGAAAAGTAAAAAAACAATACCAAACCGTGTCCAAATCACAATCCAGAAGCAAAGTAAAAACAAACATACCAAACCGTGTCCAAATCACAATCCAGAAGCAAAGTAAACGCAAACATACCAAACCGTGTCCAAATCACAATCCAGAAGCAAAGTAAAAACAAACACACTAATCCATGTCCAAATCACAATCCAGAAGCAAAGTAAAAACAAACATGCCAAACCGTGTCCAAATCACAATCCAGAAGCAAAGTAAAAACAAACATGCCAAACCGTGTCCAAATCACAATCCAGAAGCAAAGTAAACGCAAACATTCCAAACCGTGTCCAAATCACAATCCAGAAGCAAAGTAAAAACAAACATACCAAACGGTGTCTAAATCACAATCCAGAAGCAAAGTAAAAACAAACATACCAAACCGTGTCTAAATCACAATCCAGAAGCAAAGTAAACGCAAACATACCAAACCGTGTCCAAATCACAATCCAGAAGCAAAGTAAAAACAAACACACTAACCATGTCCAAATCACAATCCAGAATCAAAGTAAAAACAAACATACCAAACCGTGTCCAAATCACAATCCAGAAGCAAAGTAAAAACAACATACCAAAGTGTCCAAATCACAATCCAGAAGCAAAGTAAAAACAAACATACCAAACCGTGTCCAAATCACAATCCAGAAGCAAAGTAAAAACAAACATACCAAACCGTGTCCAAATCACAATCCAGAAGCAAAGTAAAAACAAACATACAAACCGTGTCCAAATCACAATCCAGAAGCAAAGTAAAAACGAACATACTAATCCATGTCCAAATCACAATCCAGAAGCAAAGTAAAAACAAACATACTAATTCATGTCCAAATCACAATCCAGAAGCAAAGTAAAAACAAACATACTAATCCATGTCCAAATCACAATCCAGAAGCAAAGTAATAACAAACATACCAAACCGTGTCCAAATCACAATCCAGAAGCAAAGTAAAAACAAACATACCAAACAGTGCCCAAATCACAATCCAGAAGCAAAGTAAAAACAAACATACCAAACCGTGTCCAAATCACAATCCAGAAGCAAAGTAAAATCAAACATACCAAACTGTGTCTAAATCACAATCCAGAAGCAAAGTAAAAACAAACATACCAAACCGTGTCCAAATCACAATCCAGAAGCAAAGTAAAAACAGACATACCAAACCGTGTCCAAATCACAATCCAGAAGCAAAGTAAAATCAAACATACCAAACAGTGCCCAAATCACAATCCAGAAGCAAAGTAAAATCAAACATACCAAACCGTGTCTAAATCACAATCCAGAAGCAAAGTAAAAACAAACATACCAAACCGTGTCCAAATCACAATCCAGAAGCAAAGTAAAAACAGACATACCAAACCGTGTCCAAATCACAATCCAGAAGCAAAGTAAAAACAAACATACCAAACCATGTACAAATCACAATCCAGAAGCAAAGTAAAAACAAACATACCAAACCGTGTCCAAATCACAATCCAGAAGCAAAGTAAAAACAAACATATCAAACCGTGTCCAAATCACAATCCAGAAGCAAAGTAAAAACAAACATACTAATCCATGTCCAAATCACAATCCAGAAGCAAAGTAAAAACAAACATACTAATCCATGTCCAAATCACAATCCAGAAGCAAAGTAAAAACAAACATACTAATTCATGTCCAAATCACAATCCAGAAGCAAAGTAAAAACAAACATACTAATCCATGTCCAAATCACAATCCAGAAGCAAAGTAAAAACAACCATACTAATCCATGTCTAAATCACAATCCAGAAGCAAAGTAAAAACAAACATACCAAACAGTGTCCAAATCACAATCCAGAAGCAAAGTAAAAACAAACATACCAAACAGTGCCCAAATCACAATCCAGAAGCAAAGTAAAAACAAACATACCAAACAGTGCCCAAATCACAATTCAGAAGAAAAGTAAAAGCAAACATACCAAACCGTGTCCAAATCACAATCCAGAAGCAAAGTAAAAACAAACATACCAAACCGTGTCCAAATCACAATCCGAAAGCAAGTAAACGCAAACATACCAAACCGTGTCCAAATCACAATCCAGAAGCAAAGTAAAAACAAACACACTAATCCATGTCCAAATCACAATCCAGAAGCAAAGTAAAAACAAACATGCCAAACCGTGTCCAAATCACAATCCAGAAGCAAAGTAAAAACAAACATGCCAAACCGTGTCCAAATCACAATCCAGAAGCAAAGTAAACGCAAACATTCCAAACCGTGTCCAAATCACAATCCAGAAGCACAAGTAAAAACAACATACCAAACGGTGTCTAAATCACAATCCAGAAGCAAAGTAAAAACAAACATACCAAACCGTGTCTAAATCACAATCCAGAAGCAAAGTAAACGCAAACATACCAAACCGTGTCCACAATCACAATCCAGAAGCAAAGTAAACAACACACTAATCCATGTCCCAAATCACAATCCAGAATCAAAGTAAAAACTTTGGAACTGACAAGTTAGGTAGTTTAAACAATATTTATTCATCATTAAATACAAATAATCAACAAAAAACAACTTTAATCTGGATTCAGGAACAAGCGATAGCTTATTTAAACCCATCTCCAGAACAACCGTATAACATAATGTAAAACATTAGGTTAGACACGTGAATTTCCACCGGGAAGTGAGGCCGGGTGCTCCAGAAGGGTAAGCACATCTGTTTAGCTATACTACACCGCCACGGTGTAAAAGGAACATGGAACTATGGGACGTCAATTATATCGAGGGTAATCCTGGACACAGAGACCGTCAAACTTATCAACAATACTGTGGTGACAACCATAAAACTTTGAGGGCATTGAGGCTTGCAATATCCCTACTGCCACAGCGTGTCAATTGGGGAAAAAATAACCATAAACAGAAGAAACAGGTGTATTGCTGCATAGAAAAGGAAAGTTGACAATATAAATATTTAAGTCATCACGTTTGTCATAAAGTTTCAAATGTAGCCTTTCGTAAGCAGGTAGGGGTCATAATTGAGGTATTTTAAGATGAACCAGAACTTGAGGAATCAGTCGCATGATACTATCTTTTATTTCAAGCTAGGATATGTGAAATTCAAATAGTCTCCAAAATTAGGATCGATAAAAGAGGAAAGTCATCTGTATGTGAAGATGAATGATTGGAATCAACTAAGAGCCATTACAGTTTTGTTTAAAATGTGGATACATTTAAATCGGTACATTTTAACGTTGGTACGTTTGTCCTTCAGATTCAACTTCTGGTATATTCATGATATTGGTATTTCCACTGGACTGTTTGGTGGTGCAATACATATACTTTAAATCACATGGAGATAACGTTTGATAATCTTCACAAAGATGGCTTCAGAAAATACAAAATCAAGGAAAATTTCTGTTTTATTTGTGTGTTTAGGTAAATAAACATAAAATTTGAGCTACATTTTAAAAGTGAAAGTAGACTTTTATGGCAGATTAGGTGAACAGTTGAAATACCTTGATTATGACCTACTGTCTTCTTGTAGACCCTAGATCGACACAGTTTTTAGTTTGCTTGTCAACACACACACACGCACACAACACACACCAAACACACACACACACTCTCTCTCTCTCTTTCTCTGTTTATTTTGTTGTTTCTTCTTTAACTGTTGTATTTTCACCAGCATAAATTAACCCTGTGAAATCCGAACTTGAGTAAACTGAAAATATAATTACATATATACTTGTGTAAACCAAATGAAGTTGTAGACTTTACTGAATACCTGCATTACGAAAAAGTATGTGGTCTTGAAAGAACACACACACACAAACAGAAAGAGAGATAGAGAGGCATATATTATAGTATATATATCAACTGACATACAATGTAATTATAAATCATTATTACAGGCAACAACTTGCAGATCTACAATGGCTGAAGGTATATTAAAACACCTAGTATCAACAAAAGTGACAGTGAGATGAGGTGAGTACATACATGCATTACATTATTACTAGAGGTAGACTACTGTTGGAATCACTCTGTGCAGTGAGATAAGGTGAGTACATACATGCATTACATTATTACTAAAGTCTGTTTACAACCAATTAGTCTCTTGGTTTTTGTCCCTTTTCATGTGGTTAACGTGTGAATAAAAATCATAGCTTTTTTGCATCGTGAAACAAGCCTATGCCGGAATGTGGCCTGATGTAACCGGCGTCTAATCTACTCTCTTGACTTCATATTAAAACTTTTTAATATCGCCTTCTATATCGCTATGTAATTGTTTTAAGCGCCATTTTCCTAACCTTTGCGGCGATACCAAAAACAGGAGTGAGGGAGGGTTTTTTCATATGCTAATCAGTTTTGTTACGGTCATTAACACAATCTTAGCTTCTTCGGCTATACGAAGATAGTCACTCCCACAGTCCCAACCACGTGTATATTTATATCACCATCAGTTTCCTGAAACTCTTTTTAAGTGAATGTCTCAGTTGTTGATTTATCGTTTTTATTTAATTCATATTTTCTGCTACAACGATCAGAAATATTTGTTAACATACGCATCTATTATAATCCGGTTACCTAATGGCTAAAGGCAAAGTTGACCGACTTTTACAACACGTGTACACCTGATCATGAATGCGGTAGTTCTTGCCAACCACAAAGTAGATTAGACAAGTTCTTGCAGTCTTACTAATTATCCGTACACACGATTTTATAAGTTTAATCAGTTACCATAATTTACCATTTCTTACATATAAGAATTTTACTTGTCAAAAAATATCAAGTTTTCCATGATCTATTAATCATTGAAATGGGGGGAAATAAAAATAAAAAATTTATGATAATTTAATTAATATTTCAAAAGGAAAACCGTGAACACTTACTGTAATGAATTCAGACTTCTCGGGTGACATTTCTTTTATTTGTAGAACTTTTAATGAATCTATATAGTTATGCAAGTCCTGTCTTCTTCATTTAACGTTTTAAGTTTGTCAAGGTCAGTATGACCGTTCTTAAATGAATTTCAGTAAGAACTATGGTACAAACGAGAGAGAGAGAGAGAGAGAGAGAGAGAGAGACGTGTCTCAAATAATGATTTGCATGTGAATTGTTTTAAGTTTTTTCAGGGTTAAGTATGAACGTTCTTAAATGAATTTCAGTAAGACTTATGGCACAAAGAGAGAGAGAGAGAGAGAGAGAGAGAGTTTGTCTCAAATAATTTGCACGTGAATTGTGGCAAGAATGCTATTTCGCAAAAATCTTTAAACAAGCATTATTTGTACATGACATACTCATGATCATAGGTGCAGCATTATAACACTATATGTATATTGATAACTATTGTAGATTTAAACAATTTTGAGTAATTTTATAAACAAATTTATGAAAACAATATCCGTCCTTGTCAATCATGTGTAGTGTTGCGTATCAACATATTGTCGATAAGTATTTCTTATGCAAATTAGCTCAGTATTTCCCTGTCCGAAATGGGTTCGACCGAAATGTAGGACTTAGACAAAATAAGCCGTTGCTCAAAATTGACCAAATTTACGGAGTATGGGGCAAAACTGAGAAAAGTTCAGGATAGAAATATTAAAAAATTAATTACGGCATGAATTGTATAATACTGTACGATTTTACTTTTACAATAAAAAGTTTTCGTTTTAGAGAATTTTAACGAAAACAAGACTAAAGGATCGTAAATGGACTTTAGAGGTAGACTACTGTTGGAATCACTCTGTACATGAGATAGAGGTGAGTACATACATGCATTACATGATTACTAGAGGTAGACTACTGTTGGAATCACTCTGTGACAGTGAAATATCTTTATTTCCAAGAAAATCAAATAAACTTAAATTAAAATTGTTATTTTCACTTACTTGTACCTAGTTGTAACAGGAAATCTGTATGGGCATCCACGTTTAGCTAGAATATATCTTTACAGGGTAAACCTTGGCGCTATGGGATTTAACATGTTGAAAAACCAGGCATAGTCGGATTCTGTTGCGCATTTGACGTAAAAGTCACCAAGGACATCACTTCCAGTGTAACATCACCATTTTTGCCATGTAAAATTCCATAGGGCCAAAGTTTTCTTTCTACAGAAATACTTTTGTCAATCGAAGATACGCATATAGATTTTCAGTTATGACTAGGTACAAGTAAGTGAAAATATATCTTTATTCAAGTTTATTTGATTTTCTATGAAATAAAGAGTATTTCACTGTCACAAACAGTAGAGATAGATATTACCTTAATATGTCATAACACTACTTTTGATTTTTTGCATAGAATGTCATTTTCTTCAGAAAATTATCTGATATTAATTCTGAACCTAAGCATTATAATTAACCCCACACTTGTCCTTTTTGAAATTTATCCTGCTATTTGTAATTTAACCTAATGGGGTTCACCAATGTACCACAAGATCAACAGGCTGACCAATTTGACAGATTTGTACCATAAAAACAGATAAACAGACATAAAATGAAAAGGTCAAATTAGATGGATTTTCCATTTTGCTAACAGGTTTTTTTAATTAAAAGTACTAAAAATTCTGACCTTTTTGTATGGAAATTGTACAAAAATCAAACACTTGACGACAAAAAAGTATCAAAATGGCAACCTTGCGCACTAAAAATGTACTGATCTGGACAAATAAATAAATTTGATTTGTCAGCCGGGATCATTTACCAAAACCAAATAACCCTTAATGTTTGTACAGGGCTATATGGAAAACGTTTACATCAAGAATTTCATCAAGAATTCCTGAAATAACAGTTTAATGGGGAAAATATAAGCTGGTCAATATGTTTATTTATTATATAATCTATTCAATAATCCATGTAATACGGTCATACAATAAAAATCGTATTGAATGAGTGTGACGTCATAAAAGCATAAAAGTGATTCCTGAGTGACGTCACACAATTGACATAGTTCACAGTTGTTTGTTTCATTTGACACTGTTTGTTGATTCTAATTTAAGCTGATACTTTTGTACTTTTCTTATGAAAGAAGATACATTGTATTTAAATTTAAATTGTTGTTTTGTTTTGTATCCTGCGAACAGACTATTGTTTACTTTTAATATTTCAGCAGGATGTACACATTTACGTGAACGTGTTGTGTTTTGGTCAATCAGCTGTTTTCTTATAATGAGAAGAAAAGTTTTAAATCTACGAAAAACCCGTTTTTTATGGATTATATAATAAATAGAATCTTGCATTCGTGTTTATGCAATATTGAATTTATTAAACTCGTTGAATAATGTTTTATGCAACTAGCCAAGGCTCGTTGCATAAAAAATTATTCAACTCGTTTAATAAATTCAATATTACATAAACACTCATGCAAGATCCTCTATATCCTAATAATTGTCCCACACAAATGTGAAAGGGTATAATATGGTACAGTGGTGAATCCTATTAGATATGGAACTTTCATTTTTGTTTTTGGTCTTTTGTTGTTTTTCTTTGATGGATTTTAATTTAAAATCCATCAATGTAAAACATGAAACATAATTGATTTTTTTGACAGTTTTTGTTTAATGTGAAAATAGGGCCAAATTTTATTATATGCCATTTAATACAGTATATAAGAAGAACCTACTCATAAAGACCACTTTTACTAGTTTTGTTATATGGTCCTTACAGACAAGTTTGACTGTAAGGTAGATTATTTTAAACCATAACACTGCATTAATTTTTTGTTTATTCATCATGCAACCATCTTTTTACATGTAATTTTATAATCATATCGCAATAAATATTTCACATAGAAATTAAGCAGTAAATACCAAAAATCTAGGAATTATTTTTATATGGCCTTAAATTACACATTTTCATTTTAGTGGGACATTGACAGTGCAGCTATAGCCGACTGGCAAGTAGGGAATCCCCCAGACATACTAACTCTGAAAGTATTGCAGAAAAATAACATATATGGTTATGATGAGAACAGTCACACAGCCCAGCAGGTGAGTAATAAACTGAACTTGAGGTTAGCTCTGCCATTTACCAATTTAGACAATTACTAATTATCCCCCGCAAACATAGTTTAGGAGGGTATATAGGAATCACCCTGTCTGTCTTGTCTGCCTGTTCATCTGGTTGTTCGTCCCAATATCGTGTCTGCTCCATATCTTACATGTCTATGGTTTGATATTGATCAAACTTAGCACAAATGTAAACCAACATGAGACGATGTGTCTCATACCAAATGTATGTGTATAAGTCAAAGGTCAAAGTTAGGAGGTCAATGTTGGGTGGGGAGTATTTGGCTCTCAAGGGACAGTTCTAGTTGACGTTACCATGATACAACTAGTATCGCCCCATCCCTTCTTTCTGACAACTCCTTAAATTTTGATTGAATGGTGTTTTACATCCCAGTCAATAAATTTCTCTATTTTGAAATGTCACCAGCTATAGGTGAAGTGGCGAAATTTTTATCATTCGTACAGGCCTAGGAAAAGTCCTTAAATTTTGAAGTTCGCCCTAAAAAGACCCTTAAAACAAGTCTGACCCTAAAAAGCCCTTGAATTTATCCTGAAGGCCCTAAAAACCCTTGGATTTGGCCAGTTGGGTGTCTGTATTTCGATATTAAGTGGTTGCAAATAGACTGATATAAATAAATAATTATTTGATAAGTTACATTGAAATGGGCAATTTAAAAGGCACCTGGCCCAACCGAACACCCAACTTCAACCTCCACTTCAATTTTTACTATGGACATGTAAATGATTGTTTTATTGATTTAATTGCCTTAGCACCAACATTTTTTTGCTAAAATTGTCCCTCTGATTAGGTCTTAAATTTGCAAATAAGACCCAAGAAGACCCTAAAAAGTCCTTAAATTTGGAGTCCAAAATTGGAAGGACACCATGACTCATTGCTGAATGTGTGACAAAAGAACAGTCACTACCTCTTTTCAATCAGTTTGGTCAGACCATGAAGTCTCACAAACTGAGAGACCACTACACCAACTTAGATACCATAGTGGTGGAACCAGTAAAGAGAGTTTATATATGTCACAGCCATAGCAGAGTAAGAAATCCATCAGAGAGAAACATGCTGAAAATATTACAGAAAAATAAACATCAGTGGTTATGAAAAGAATAGTCTCCCCCTCTCTCTCATATCAGTCCATTCATCCATCCATCCATCCATCCATCCATCCATCCATCATCTCTCTCTCTAATCAGTCCATTCATCCACCCATCTATGTATTTATTTATTTATTTTTTAATTTATTTATTTCAGATCAACGAAGAACATTTTATGAAGTTTGATTTCATACTAGGGATGGACCAATATAACTTAAGAGTAAGATTTATCTACACTACAGTAAAAATAAATCATTATTTCTTAGCTTGCCTTTAAAACGACAGAGCTTAAAATCCGTAGTTAAATTATACACCAGTATAAACATTAGTAACAAAATCAGTGATTTTGTTTGGCTAAATTTACTACTGAATAAAGGTAGTTTCCCCTGGAGAAAATGACTAAAATTTTCTTAATTTGGCCATTAAAATTCAAAAAACAGTGGTGATACACTAGCAGATTAAATAAGTTAACCTTATCTACAAAATAAATTACATATATTATCACAATATGACATCTTTGCATTGAGGAATCTAGCTTTTCTAAGCATATCATAATATAGTTGGCTGTATTTCCTGACTTCATTTTTCCCAGTCTTAATGGAATAAAGTATTTTTTTTTTTAAAATGTAGCAAAATCACTGAAAATGTTAAAGTTTTAGGTTTTAGTATGTACTTAATCATTGAACTGTCTAGCTTATATGTTATTCAGTTTGCTTTGCATGACAATGGAAGTTATAACACTATAAATGCCATTTCTAGACAGTTCAATGGTTATTTTACGTTTTTCATTTGGGACATATTTTTTATTTAATCCGGAAATAAATTTAGAAAAACATGTAAGAGGTTCATTTTCAATTGTTGGAACAGCCATTCTATGACATCACATGGAACACCATGGGCATTGATCATATGACACACTGGTGAACAACAGAAGTATTGATCATGTGACACGTGGTGAACACCAAAAGTATTGGTGATGTGACACACGGTTGGTGAACACCAAAAGTATTGGTGATGTGACACACTGGTGATTGCCATGTGACACACAGTCGGTGAACACTTGTGTAGTGATCATGTGACACACTGGTGAATGCTATGGATATTGACCATGTGACACACTGGTAATTACCATGGGTATTGATCATGTGACACTGGTAACACCGTGGGTATTGATCATGTGACACACTGGTGAATACCAGAAGTACTAATCATGTGACACACTAGTGAACACCATTGTTCAAATTGTCATTTATCTGATGGGTTTAATATATGCCTTACTTGTTTTGTTAGCTTACACAATTCAAGTTGTTAAGGGTTTCAATTGAGTTGGGCACTGGAAAATCTGTTAAATGAAGTTTATTTTTTTTATCACAGAGATTTGCAGTACCTCAATCCACCAAACAGTACAGTGACTATAAAACCTCTGGGGGACTATGATCCTGAATCTCAAGATCCTGAAATACCAGATCCATATATGGTAGGTATGAATACCCTTTTGATCAGGGAACTAACCAGGGTTTCAAAATTATGTTTTGTAATTGAATGTCCAGGACCATTTGCCTTTCTTGTGGCAGGTGCCACATACAGTTTTGAAAGTCCAATATTATCATTGAAAGGTCCATGTGCAATTATGTTATCATATAGAACAAACAATATTATCCTGGTGGTAAAAATGGCAGGTCCTTTTACAGTTTGAATTTTGAGGGTCCCAATGTAAAATCACAACAGACTCTTAATACCCCAAAATAACAAATTCCTTTATGGTAAGTGACAATACTGTATAAAGGAACTAGAGTCAAACCTGTCTATAAAGGTCACCTAAGGGAACCAGTAAAGTACAGTCAAACCTGTCTATAAAGGCCACACAAGGGAACCAGTAAAGTACAGTCAAACCTGTCTATAAAGGCCACACAAGGGAACCAGTAAAGTACAGTCAAACCTGTCTATAAAGGCCACACAAGGGAACCAGTAAAGTACAGTCAAACCTGTCTATAAAGGCCACACAAGGGAACCAGTAAAGTACAGTCCAACCTGTCTATAAAGGCCACACAAGGGAACCAGTAAAGTACAGTCCAACCTGTCTATAAAGGCCACACAAGGGAACCAGTTAAGTACAGTCAAACCTGTCTATAAAGGCCACACAAGGGAACCAGTAAAGTACAGTCAAAACTGTCTATAAAGGCCACACAAGGGAACCAGTAAAGTACAGTCAAACCTGTCTATAAAGGCCACACAAGGTAACCAGTAAACTACAGTCAAACCTGTCTATAAAGGCCACACAAGGGAACCAGTAAAACTACAGTCAAACCTGTCTATAAAGGCCACCCAAGAGAACCAGTAAACTACAGTCAAACCTGTCTATAAAGGCCACCCAAGAGAACCAGTAAACTACAGTCAAACCTGTCTATAAAGGCCACACAAGGGAACCAGTAAACTACAGTCAAACCTGTCTATTAAGGCCACCCAAGGGAACCAGTAAACAACAGTCAAACCTGTCTATGAAGGCTACCCAAGAGAACCAGTAAACTAGTCAAACCTGTCTATGAAGGCCACCCAAGGGAACCAGTAAGCTACAGTCAAACCTGTCTATAAAGGCCACCCAAGGGAACCAGTAAACTACAGTCAAACCTGTCTATAAAGGCCACCCAAGAGAACCAGTAAACTACAGTCAAACCTGTCTATAAAGGCCATCCAAGGGAACCAGTAAACTACAGTCAAACCTGTCTATAAAGGCCACCCAAGGGAACCAGTAAACTACAGTCAAACCTGTCTATAAAGGCTACCCAAGGGAACCAGTAAACTACAGTCAAACCTGTCTATGAAGGCCACACAAGGGAACCAGTAAAGTACAGTCAAACCTGTCTATAAAGGCCACCCAAGGGAACCAGTAAACTACAGTCAAACCTGTCTATAAAGGCCACCCAAGGGAACCAGTAAACTAGTCAAACCTGTCTATAAAGGCCACACAAGGGAACCAGTAAAACTAGTCAAACCTGTCTATAAAGGCCACCCAAGAGAACCAGTAAACTACAGTCAAACCTGTCTATAAAGGCCACACAAGGGAACCAGTAAACTACAGTCAAACCTGTCTATAAAGGACACCCAAGGGAACCAGTAAACTACAGTCAAACCTGTCTATGAAGGCTACCCAAGAGAACCAGTAAACTACAGTCAAACCTGTCTATGAAGGCCACCCAAGGGAACCAGTAAGCTACAGTCAAACCTGTCTATAAAGGCCACCCAAGGGAACCAGTAAGCTACAGTCAAACCTGTCTATAAAGGCCACCCAAGAGAACCAGTAAACTACAATCAAACCTGTCTATAAAGGCCACCCAAGGGAACCAGTAAACTACAGTCAAACCTGTCTATAAAGGCTACCCAAGGGAACCAGTAAACTACAGTCAAACCTGTCTATGAAGGCCACACAAGGGAACCAGTAAAGTACAGTCAAACCTGTCTATAAAGGCCACCCAAGGGAACCAGTAAACTACAGTCAAACCTGTCTATAAAGGCCACCCAAGGGAACCAGTAAACTACAGTCAAACCTGTCTATAAAGGCCACACAAGGGAACCAGTAAACTACAGTCAAACCTGTCTATAAAGGCCACACAAGGGAACCAGTAAAGTACAGTCAAACCTGTCTATAAAGGCCACACAAGGGAACCAGTAAAGTACAGTCAAACCTGTCTATAAAGGCCACACAAGGTAACCAGTAAACTACAGTCAAACCTGTCTATAAAGGCCACACAAGGGAACCAGTAAAACTACAGTCAAACCTGTCTATGAAGGCCACACAAGGGAACCAGTAAAACTACAGTCAAACCTGTCTATGAAGGCCACACAAGGGAACCAGTAAAACTACAGTCAAACCTGCCTATAAAGGCCACCCAAGGGAACCAGTAAAACTACAGTCAAACCTGTCTATAAAGGCCACCCAAGGGAACCAGTAAAGGTACAGTCAAACCTGTCTATTAAGACCACCCAAGGGAACCAGTAACCAGTAAACTTCTATGGGCGGTGGCCTTTATATACATGTTCTAATAATATAAATGAAGAACAATTGGGATACAATTCTACTGGTTTTTATAAGCAGGTGGCCCTTATATAGTGGTGACCTTTAAGGCAGACTGGACTTTTGTTAAACTGACTCTCAAAATCCCGAAATATCAAGGTATTAGTTACAGCTTCTGTATACAAACCAAAAGCCTTAACGGTTCATATATAAAATCAGTTCATTAATGAACCCTAGCAAGTACATGTATGTAAATGTGATTCTCCATGTCTTCAGATGACTATTTTATCCCTAGTTGGCCTCTTCATATTTCGAGTTTACTGTAAAACTTCAGAAGGTAACAGTTGTTTTACCTCATCATTTATATTAAGGTGATCAGTAATAGGATGGTAGGAGTTGAGAGTTGAATTGAGTAATGATGTTTAATGTCCCATTCAAGAATATTTTACTTATGACGAGATGTTGCCAGCTATAGGCAAAGGTGCAGAAATTTGCCTGTGTGTTGCTCTGATAGCATTATACAATAGGGTTCTTTATCCTTTCACGCCTACTGTGACACAGGACCTGGTTTATTTTAAGTTCCCATCCAAAAGAACTGTTACTTTCATTTTGAAATGCCGGGTGCTTGGCGAAAGAACAGTCACTACCCACTTTTAAGTCTTGGGTCAGAACCTCCCACTTACTGAGCAAGCACTCTACCAACTGAGTTTCCACAATGGTCAATAGGATGGTGAGGAAAACCTGATTACCCTGAGAAAAACCATAGCCCTTCTGTAATTAAGCTTTCAATCCACACTGGATTACGACTTTTGGTGGTGAAAGACATAGCTATAGGCAAGGCAATACTGTAAACAAATTTGTCAGCAAGAAAGGGGTTTGATTTTTGATTTTTAAGAAGAAAAAAAATAAAATTGTCATTATTTGTCAAGTATCAAATATATTCAAGCCTGATCAAATTGAGATCAGTACTTTTAGTAAATCTGAAAGTAGATGACATTTTTCTTAACAGAAGCAGCGAGTAAGGAAAATTACATCTTGCAAACCATATTGAGTAAATGGAAACTTAATGAAAGAACTGGTAAGCAAGAAACTTAATCCAAATCCAGACAAGTAGCAGACAACTTGTGTCACCTTGCTGGCTTTATTGAAAACTTCTGTGAGGTTATTTGATTTTATTGTTAAATAAAATTTTAATTCTATTTTAGGCAAATGAACAATACTTTGACAGAGTATTTGAGAAAATCTACAGAAGGTGTGTCAATTTTTTTAAATCACAATTAAAAAATACAGATTATAGAGCAGTAATAGAATGCCGAAATGAGTTGTGGCCCTTGAAGTTGAACAGACTGCGGAAAAATATTGAGTTGTCTGCCTAAAGCTGATATGACTGGCTCATAATATTATTGAGTAGTGGCACTTAAAGTTAAGCTGACTCTGGAATATTATTTAGTTGTCTCCCTTTAGCTGATATTACTGGTTCATAATATTATTGAGTTTTGACACTTAAAGATAAGCTGCCACTAGAATATTATTGAGTTGTCTCCCTTTAGCTGATATGACTGGATCATAATATTCTTGAAGTTAAGCCGACACTGGAATATTATTGAGTTGTCTCCCTTTGGCCGATATGAGGTATGAGACCTCAGTCATGATAAGGCCAGGTGTGGGACGGTCAAAAGTAGTGCATAAAACAAACCCAGATGCCTTTCCTTAGACCATGCTCATTTAAATTTGTTAATAGGTAGTAGTTTGCAATATTGCCATGGTGAGAGGTTCTTAGGTTTGCAAAAATTTAAACCTGAATTGATTGACTATAGCACTATATTTTCGGCGTAAGGACTTCCGCCGCACCATACACTTCCTATGGCAAGACCACATTTTGGGTGTAAATATTGCCATGTGCTTTTAGCATGGTTGGCACATTTCCCAAATTTCTGAAAAAATGAATCCAACAAGACCCTGGTTTTCCTTCACAAAGAAAAAGTGGAATATTTAAGGATTCAGGGAAAATGTGTGCCATTGTATGTAGTTCGAGGTTTGTTTACCATCTAATTCTATGAATATGGCCTATTTGGGGGTAATATTTTGCAATTTTTTGTGTGGTTGCCATGGAAACAAAATGTTTTCCAAAATTGTGAAAATTTGCACTTGGGTCATAAATACAGTATAGAAATATTGTTTTCATTCTCCTGAATTGAAAAAGTATCAACATTCATGTTGTTTCAGCAAAATTATTGAAATATGGGTGCATAACACTAAATGTGTTAAGTCCAAAATTGGCTAATTTTGAGTGTCAAGTCACAACTGAGTATCTCATAATATTGTTTGTTGAGTTGTCTCCCTTTGGCCGATATGAGTATCTCATAATATTGTTTGTTGAGTTGTCTCCCTTTGGCCGATATGAGTATCTCATAATATTGTTTGTTGAGTTGTCTCCCTTTAGCCGATATGAGTATCTCATAATATTGTTTGTTGAGTTGTCTCCCTTTGGCCGATATGAGTATCTCGTAATATTTTTTGTTGAGTTGTCTCCCTTTAGCTGATATGAGTACTTCAGGGATTTAAATATGTTAACATTTTAAAACATTTATATATATGTTATTATTATTAGTGTACATGTACATATTCATTGTATCAACATGTTTTATTAAAACAATTTGTTTTTGACAATGGAGTCCGTCAGTGTACCATGTGTAACAATACCCCTTAACATTCAGTGTGTGAAATGTTTAAAAAAAATTTACATTGAAATTTTTTAGAGAAACATAATTTTTGCGGCAAAACACCAACTGAATTGATTCCATTTCCCATGAGAAAAATTGCTACGCAGAAACATAAAGTATCATTTGATACACTGGTGAACCCCATTGATAATCGATACACTAATGTTGATGTTTTTTAATTAATGTACCTGGAATATAATTTGAAGAATGTTCCAAATGTTGTAATGGATCGAACAAAAATGTGATATATTTGATATTTATGATTATTTTTGTTAATATATATGTAATTAAAAATATTGTAACTTGTGTCTTTTGATTCAAAATAATGAAAGGGGGTAGAACGCCTTTATTTCGCATTATAATGCCTTTATTTCGCGTTATAACACCTTTCATTTCGTGTTATTACACCTTTATTTCACATTGAAACACCTTTATTTCGCGTTATTACGCTTTAATGTTATTTATTCATGAGCCTAATAGGCTTCTGTAACATGTAGATCTTAACTGAAAAAAATTCTTATGAAAAACTATTGAATTAAATGCCTTTTCTATTATCTATATTTCAAATCCTTGAAGCTCAAATCCACAGTGCATTTTTGCATATTTGCTATTTATAGCAACAGTAGCCATCTTGAATGTTGAACAGGGTCACATGATGGTCCATCTATGGACCTTCTGTAACAAGTTTGGTTTCAATTGCTTCTGTGGTTTGCATAACTTGTGACAATTTAGTCAAGAAGAAATTCTTTTAAAACCCATTTAAATATATGAAATGCCCAGCTGTCTACTTTATATATTTTAAATTTTAGCAGTAACAGCCACCATCTTGAATGTTGGACAAGGTACAAACTGATTCAGCCACCTAGAGATCTAAAAACAAAATCCCCGTTCAGCACTGTGTAGAACAAGAAAATTCAGTGTATTAGGATTTTTGTTGCGATTTGCACTTATGTTCAAAGGGCAATAACTCCCAGGAAAATGAGCAAACCAACCCATGTTAACCATATGCACATCTCCTATCAATGTTGGTGCTTTGCAGAAAGTATCATGAAATAGTGCTTCATAGTTTTGGAGAATTTGCAGATAAGAATTTTGGACAATAGAATGGCGGGGGATTAAAAATTGCTTTGCTTGATGAACAAGAACCATAGTTAATGTAAACCAATAAATTTGTCATCTATTTGATGGGAGATGTACATCTATTTAATCACAACCAACTTCTGTGTTGTTGATGGTCCTTTTGACTCAGCAACAATGCTCAACAACTGAAAGAAAATAAATGAATGTAGCTGGTGTCTTTTAATCCAAATAAAACCCAAATTTTCCAAAGCATTATGCGCAAAACGCAGTTATATTTTAATTCCATTTTTACCGTGAGTTATAAGATATTGATTAATAACAAGAATAATTCTTTATCTGTTTTTTTTAAATAAAACTCAATAACAGTTTCAAAGTATCCAATTATTATAATTTTGGAACTTGAATGGGGCAAATACAACATGCTAGATCAGTGTTCAATCTAGAAGGACCTTGTGTCATTGGACCCAAAGTAATGATTATGTCCCCCAAAAATACTGTCTGGCCCAAACGTGGCCCAAAGTTTTCAGTCTTAGTTGAGTCGTGAGTAAATCTGGTTTTACCTCTATCATTTCTTTGACTTAAACCAACTGTTTATAGGTTACAGTATATAATATCACATGCATTAATGAAGTGATACTGATCGGCTTAAGCCATTATATCAATCCCATTTTTGAAAGCATGGTCCCTTATTTTTAAGGCTTTGGTCAGGATGACCCCGTTTAAATTTCTAGATTAAACACTGGATGTTTTTGGAGTTCACCACTTTGTCACGTGATACACTCTAACGTTTGCGTCGAACACTTATGGTATTTCCAATGGATATGGAATCGCATAAAATAAAATAAAAGTGATGTACCTGTGTTACAGCAGCAACATTTAATACAGCTGTATTAAATGTCGCTGGTTACAGTAATTATTTAAAGTTATTCCATCATTGGAAAGGTGTGAGTATTGAATGGTCAGAAGCATGTCAGATTTAATGAAGTTTTTTTATCTCTCATCGCCTGGGTTGAATCACATTCGAGAGTTGAGTTGAGTAATGGTGTTTAACATTCCAGTCAAGAGCATTTCACTTATATCGAGACATTGCCAACTTTAGGCAAAAATTTTGCTTGTTTGTTGTAACAATGGCATTATACAGCAGGCTTCTTTATCGTGGCAAGCCTACCACGATGCGGGACCTCGTTTATTTTAAGTTCCCATGCAAAAGAACTGTGACTTTCATTTCATAATGCTGAGTGCTCGGCAAAAAAACAGTCACTACCTACTTTCAAATTTTGGGTCAGACCCTGTCGGGGCTCAAGAGAGCACTCTACCAACTGAGCTACCACAGAGGTTGAATTACACTCGAGAAAGTATGTCAGATTGCTTGCCAAATGTAGATTTCTCTTGGCAGTCAACTTTTTTCACAAAAACAGAACTGACTGTCTCAATGCAAGTGAAATAATCTTGACTGGGGCCAAAAACGCCATTACTCCACTTTAGCCAATACTGTAGCTCAGCTGGTAGAGTGTCCGCTTTGTATTGTTGTATGTTGGAGGTCCTGGGTTCGACCCCTGGCAAGGGTCTTACCAAGACATGAAAATAGGTAGCGACTGTTCTTTTGCCAATCACTCAAACTGTGACCTTGACCTTCAATACACAGACCTAAATTTTATACGCAAATTTTAGGTTACAAAACTTAAAAAGTTATTAATGATAACAGCTGTCTCTAATCTTTAAAGAAATCACTGTGGTAGCTCAGTTGGTAGAGTGCTCGCTCCGTAAGTGGGAGGTCATGGATGATCCAAGACTTTAAAGTGGGTCGCGGATCTTTCGGATGGGAACTTAAAATAAACGAGGTCCCGTGTCATGGTGGACTTGGCACTATAAAGAACACTGCTGTATCATGCCATCAGCACATTGCACAGGCACAATTTCTGCACCTTTGCCTATAGCTGGCGACGTCTCGATTTAAGTGAAATATTCTTTACTGGGACATTAAACACCATTATTCAACTTTAATCATTAAAGATAACCAATAGTATGTCAAGGTAAATTTCATCTGTTTGGAGGTGTCAATTCCCAGAAGATTACAAAGAGAAAAGCAGCAATCTTCTGCAAGCAAACTGAAATCTTTTCACGCTAGGAATTGCCTGTTGGATTCCTTGGCACCGTCTTTTTAGCTCACCTGAGCTGAAAGCTCAGATGAGCTATTGCTATCCATCTTCGTCCGTCGTCCGTCGTGCGTAAACTTTTTACATTTTAATCTTCTCCTCCAAAACCACTGGGCCAAATTTAATGAAACTTGGTAACCATCATGCCTGGGTGAAGCCCTCTCAGATTTGCACAAATGAAGGAGTTATGTCCCCTTGGGGCCCCATAAGGGGGGAAATAGTGAAAAACTTTAAAAATCTTCTCCTCTGAATCTACAAGACATATACCTTATTTATTTCATATATAACATCCTTAGGTCATCTAGTTTCAGATTTGCACAAATGGTAGCCATGGGGCTCAAAATGGGGAAATGGTAAGGTGCTGAGTGGGGAAATTGCTAAAAATTATGTATTTGTCAATATATCTTGAAAACTATTAACTTTTTGTATAGGCATGTATATTAGAATATTTTAGGTATTATCCTAACGATCATTTTGATATATGAATGAAGGTCATAGGTTCAAAGGTCAAGGTCACAGATGTGAATGAATACCTGAATGGTTATTTATCTTGAAAACTGTTAACTTTTTGGATATGCATGTATATTAGAATATTTTAGGTATTATCCTAACGATCATTTTGATATATGAATGAAGGTCATAGGTTCAAAGGTCAAGGTCACAGATGTGAATGAATACCTGAATGGTTATTTATCTTGAAAACTGTTAACTTTTTGGATATGCATGTATATTAGAATATTTTAGGTATTATCCTAACGATCATTTTGATATATGAATGAAGGTCATAGGTTCAAAGGTCAAGGTCACAGATGTGAATGAATACCTGAATGGTTATTTATCTTGAAAACTGTTAACTTTTTGGATATGCATGTATATTAGAATATTGTAGGTATTAGCCTAACAACCATTTTGATATATGAATGAAGGTTATGGGTTCAAAGGTCAAGGTCACAGATGTGAACAAGATCTGAAATGATTATTTATCTCAAAAACTATGAACTTTTTGTATAGGCATGTATATTAGACTATTTAGGTATTATCCTAATGATCATTTTGATATATGAATGAAGCTCATGGGTTTAAAGGTCAAGGTCACAGATGCGAATGAATACCTATATGGTTAATTATCTTAAAAACTATTAACTTTTTGTATAGGCATGTATATTAGAATATTGTTAGTACGGGCACAGTGGTCATTTTGATAGATGAATGAAGAGCATGGGTTCAAATGTCAAGATCACAGATACAAACAAGTACTGAGATGATTATTTATCTCAAAAACTATAAACTTTTTGTATAGGGATGTATATTAGAATATTGGCCGAATTATCATTTTGATATTTGAATGAAGCTCATGGGTTCAAAGGTCACAGGTGAGCGTTAAGGCCCATGGGCCTCTTGTTTAAGTATGCACTTGGCCAGTGAGGCTTCTTACACAAGGTTAAAAGATTAAATTTACAACTCCCATATATATGTACACATATCAAAACAACTGTGCACAATGCAGGAAATATTTGGTCTGTTAAGTACGTGTTGAAATGGCACAAGACCAAAAACATTCTTTAAAGGCAATTATCATATGAACTAAAGTGAAATGTAGATATTGTGGCAGTGTTTATAAACATGTAAGAGTCTATATAATGAAGATAACTTGAGATATGGATACAAAAAAGTGAGAGTTGACAAATGAACACATGAAGGCGTGAATATACATATATGATAGCATGGTATCAATACCTATTGGTGTATAACAAACTCACTCTGCCACAATATCGCTGACTGACTATACAAATGAGAATTGGAACGGGACTTTATTACAATTATATTAAGACATCATCGGTTGTAGGTACTACTGAAGAATATATTCCTATGCAATGAACAATGGTAACTCAATTGGTAGAATGCTCGCTCCATATATGGGTTCGAACCCTTGGGGGTCAAGATTTCAATATTTCTGCTACTTCAGGTATAGCTGGTGATGTTTCGATATGAGTAAAATATTCTTGACTGGGATGGAAAACCTCATTCTATTAACTGTATGCAATGAGCATAAACAGCTCCTTTAGCGACATACAAACAACATTGACTGGTCTGTTTGAGCTTTTATTAGGAATATTTATACCAAAATATGTGTAGTGTTAGGATTCTCAGTTAATACAAACACTATATAGGTATTTTCTCTTTGAAATAATATTTCCATTATTTACTTGTGTTCTCTATACATAAATGCTTCGGTCCATTATAAATGTTTAAATTAAAGGTCAAGCAGACAGGTCAAAGTCGTTTGCCTATATCTCAACAAGAGCCTCCTAACTCTCACACACTAATACAGCACCAAATGTCAAAGGGCATCAGAATTTAATGGTTCTTTCTCAATTTTTATCATTTCTATTTTCTTTGAAAACAAACGCAATGTTGCAATTGTTGCTTTCATCATTCACAATATATAAATGCATTTTACTTGAAATACACAATTAAAAAGACATTTAACTATATGATCAATATTTGTTGACTTTATTTTACAAAATAATTTGAACAAATAAAAATA
The DNA here is from genome assembly GCA_021292105.1 of Anadara kagoshimensis. Lineage (NCBI taxonomy): Eukaryota > Metazoa > Mollusca > Bivalvia > Arcoida > Arcidae > Anadara > Anadara kagoshimensis. Next base: position 52,372,070 of record CM037870.1, on the reverse strand, counting down.
TATAAATGATTACACATTATAAAATATAATAAACTGTACTTGAAAACAGCCAGTGTAAACAACCAAAGGAACAAGCAAACAAGATAAAACTATACATTGAATTATCATATGAAATACAGTAATACCTGTAAACACGAACATTTAAGGGACTTAAAATACAAAAATTTAATTTATCACAGTAACACCTGTAAACACAGACATTTAGGGACTTAAAATAAAAAATTAAATTTATTATACACAGTAACACCTGTAAACAGACATTTAAGGGACTTAAAATAAAAAATTAAATTTATCATACACAGTAACACCTGTAAACACAGACATTTAAGGGTTTAAAATAAAAAATTAAATTTATCATACACAGAAACACATGTAAACACAGACATTTAAGGGACTTAAAATAAAAAAATTAAATTTATCATACACAGTAAGCCCTGTAAACACATACACCTAAGGGACTTAAAAATAAAAAATTAAATTTATCATACACAGTAACACCTGTAAACACAGACATTTAAGGGTTTAAAATAAAAAATTAAATTTATCATACACAGTAAGATCTGTAAACACAGACATTTAAGGGTTTAAAATAAAAAAAATAAATTTATCATACACAGTAACACCTATAAACACAGACATTAAAGGAACTTAAAATAAAAAATTAAATTGTTACTGTGTATGATAGACATTTAAGGGACTTGAAAAAATTTAATTTATCATACACAGTAACACATGTAAACACAGACATCTAAGGGACTTAAAATAAAAAAATTAAATTTATCATACACAGTAACACCTGTAAACACAGACATCTAAGGGACTTAAAATAAAAAATTAAATTTATCATACACAGTAACACCTGTAAACACAGACATCTAAGGGACTTAAAATAAAAAATTAAATTTATCATACACAGTAACACCTGTAAACACAGACATCTAAGGGACTTAAAATAAAAAATTAAATTTATCATACACAGTAACACCTGTAAACACAGACATTTAAGGGACTTAAAATTTATCATACACAGTAACACCTGTAAACACAGACATTAAAGGGACTTTAAATAAAAAATTAAATTTATCATACACAGTAACACCTGTAAACAAAGACATCTAAGGGACTTAAAATAAAAAATTAAATTTATCATACACAGTAACACCTGTAAACACAGACATTAAAGGGACTTAAAATAAAAAATTAAATTTATCATACACAGTAACACCTGTAAACACAGACATCTAAGGGACTTAAAATAAAAAATTAAATTTATCATACACAGTAACACCTGTAAACACAGACATCTAAGAGACTTAAAATAAAAAATTAAATTATCATACACAGTAAAACCTGTAAACACAGACATCTAAGGGACTTAAAATAAAAAATTAAATTTATCAGACATAGTAAGACCTGTAAACACAGACATCTAAGGGACTTAAAAAATTAAAATTATCATACACAGTAACACTTGTAAACACAGACAGATAATTTCACAATACATCCTGTCAATTGTTGTATAATAATACAAGAGCTCATCACCGACATAATTTTTTAGTTAAATCAGAATAAAATGAGTAAAATTGATTACATTAAAAAAACAAATAAAAATAATTTTTTTTACAGGAAACAAAGAAATGATATATATTTCAATGCAATAAACATTATACTGCAATGAGTAAACTGTATTTGTTAAAATGATTTCTTCATAACAAATAAATTCTAATATCATACCTTCAATTCTACTTAATCATGTACTGTAAATATATTTAATTACATATTATACCAGTTTTAATTTTACAGCACTAGACGGCCATTTCGGAATACAATTCCTCATCAGTAGTGCTTGGACCAAAGTTATGAAACCAAAATTATTTTGAAGATGTTGAAAAGCTACCCAAAGGACCAAAATATATTTTACTAAATTAAGCTAAAGAAATAGAGTATACCTTAGGTTTTTGAGAAATTTCAAATTTCAACTTGCAGGAAATTTAGACAATGATAGTATATTTCTGACAATAATACGGAATTATTATTATTTAAACTGTTCTTGTAATGGTAAGTATTGCAAGATAACAATCCATCTGTTAAATCCAACATCATTTTATTCACACCTACAATGTGCATTATCACATATTACATGTATTACTAAACATGTTTTAATTTTGCAGCACACAGCAATATTGCTCCAACATCAAAATTATGGCAAACAAAATATTTTGGTATGAGAAATTAAATAAAAGGACCAAATGTATGTTATCTAATCCACCCAAGGCATAGCTTAGTTTTTCGAAGAATTTTAAGAATCGAGGCCCCAGTTTTAAAATCATTTCTTAAATCTGGCAAATTTTAAATCTTATTTATTTTCATGATTAAGTGCTTAAGTCTGGGATGGTGAAGGAAACTGGAGTGCCTACAGAAAACTACCAACCTTTAGCAAGGAGTTGAGTAATGGTGTTTAACATCACAGTCAAGAATATTTCACTTATATCTAGATGTCGCCAGCTATAGGCGAAGGTGCAGAAATTTTGCCTGCGTGTTGTGCTGATGGCATTATACAACAGGGTTCTTTAGCGTGCCAAGCCCACTGTGACACAGGACCTCATTTATTTTAAGTTCCCATCCGAAAGAACCGTGACTTCCATTTCCTAATGCCGAGTGCTTGGCGTAAGAACAGTCACTACCCACTTTCAAGTCTTGGGTCAGACCCGGCCAGGGATCATTTAGCAAGGAAGCTGAAGTTTTACACATTTATAACATTATACCTACATAAAGGGGATCCTTTAGCAAGGAAGCTGAAGTTTTACACATTAATAACATTATACCTACATATTTTCTACACCCACTCCAATGTTTGTTGCATTTTATTCCTTCAAAGTTGTAGCTGCTGGTTTTCTTAAATGGGGTCACTGCTGCAGTAACTTCAATGCAAACTATCCAGCCATTGCTTCAAACACTATTCCAACTCATTGATCATTTAAGTATTTTGTCTTCAATATTCAGATTCTAGCATTACTAATGGGGAATTTGACCATTGCAGTAGCTCAGTTAGTAGAGTGCTTTCTCTGTAAGTGGGGGGTCATTGGTTCGAACACCGACCGAGTCTGACCCAAGACCTTAAAGTGGGTAGTGACTGATCTTTCACCAAGCAGTTGGCATAAGCAGTCTCAATTTTGTCAACTAAAATGGTGGCCAAATCGACTTGGAAATGTGTCTGGCAACCTAAAATTTGTAAATGGTGGCCAGCTTGTCCAATTTAAATTTAAACTTTTGTGACCAGAGAACAGATATTATTTCTGTGTTACAGAATTTTCATGATAATGCTACCATTTCAGGCAGATGCCTTAATTTCCTTCATTTGGAAGAAAAGGTTGCCTGGCCACTTGGAATTTCCACTGGTCATCTGATAAAGTCCCTAACATTACTAATGATGAACTGGATTCAGAAACCTCGATATCATGAACTTCTTTCAAATTCAATTTCTTATATCAAAAAGCATACCGTTATCAGAATGATCAAATAATGGCACATTAGTTACAGGGTAGGAAAGTGCAGTGTATTACATCAGGGGAAAAGGCCTGATTCACAATCATTTCTACCAAAATATACAAGACAATGTGTAAAGACAAGCTACAAGTGCTATAATGTCACAATATAATTTTGATTGTGACCTAAGTAATTTAAATCTCATTGGTTGCAAATGCAAACAATGTTACTTTTTTGCATAGTTTTAGGATAATTTTTACCATAAAACCTTTCAAAAAACAGGAAAATATTTGATTGAGAAAAAAAAACTCGACCCATGCTTTGTAGTGAATTCAGAAATTTCAACCTTTGGAATAAGATTCTTTTTTTCCAGACTTCGGCAAGCCTTGGTCTGGTTAATAAAGCATCTCATCCCTCAAGTTGAGATTTCTGTGTCAAAACAATTTTCCTTAACTTGAATTTAGCAATTCTTTTTTAACCTACGGTACTATAAATATTTTGGAAAAGCTTGAAGTGGTCTTCATAATGACATCTTCAATTCCAGAATATCTTCAAAATTTTAAAAAATTATCAATAATTGATTTTTGCAATATTTTAGTTAAGGAATGATTGTGTAACTGGGACCAGATTAAAACTGGACATGTTACTGTATGCAGGATCTAACCTGAACACAATAATTAGCATTCAGACATGTTACTGTGTGCTGTTAGTGTAGTGGCATGCAGTTAGTAATGGTACCATTGCCATTATTTAATCCAAAATAACATGTACTTGTATTATGATTTTTTTTGCCATCCATATCTTTGCCACCTCTCTTATGGCCATGCTAGCTATTTCGTATCCATATCTTTGCCACCTCTCTTATGGCCATGCTAGCTATTTCTTATCCATATCTTTCCCACCTCTCTTATGGCCATGCTAGCTATTTCTTAAGTCTAAAAAATTAAATCCTTTAATTTCAGCCAGGTCCTTTTATACCGCCAAACTTAACTGAAGAATTGATGGAGATAAATCTACCAATTTTTTAAACACTATACCCAGATTCTCAATCCAATTCCTCAATAATTGACCTCCCTGTCAAGAATATTTCACTTATATCGAGACATTACCAGCTATAGGCAAAGGTACAGAAATTTTGTAACTTAGTAGTAATGCTACAATCAGAATGTTGAAGACAAAAATACTTAAATGATCAGTTGGTTGGGATATGCTTGAAATCGGGAGTCCTCTGAAGATGACGGTGGTACTTATCCACTCCAGGTTGTTTACTCAAACTCTCCACAATCTCGTTCTTTCCCTTTGATGATTTTGATTTTCCGGAACTTTCAAGGCGACTTGCAGGTCCACTACTCCCTGACATCACAGGCTCCACAGGCACTTTCCATGAAGAACATGTACTCCCTAATGGCAACTGGATGGTTTAACAGGCACTTTCACGGAACTACAAGGTCCTCTACTCCATGAAGATGATTTAAAATCACGTTGAGGTCTGAAACAATCTTGTGAAGAAGAGTCATTAGTCTTAAGCTCATCAACAAGAACTATGCTCACTGGTTTAGAGTACTTTAGCTTCCTTGAATTTCCTAGGATGGCAAGATCAGGAGTCAAACCTTGTATGTTCAGAGTCAAAACTAAGGTAGGTAGTATGCCATTGATTGATTAACCCAAGCAGGCACTTCCTTAGGTGGGGTGGGTATGTTTAGTGGGAGAGGGAGGAGAGGTCTATAGGTCTTTATCTTGCAATGCTTACCATTATAACTGGTCTCAAATATTTCATGTCTAACATTATAACATATCTAAATTTTGGTTTCATAATTTTGGTCCAAGCACTACTGATGAGGAATTGTATTCCAAAACAGCCGTTTAGTGCTGTAAAATTAAAACTAGTATAATATGTAATTAAATATTATATAAAATAAGATAGTTGTATCAAATATGTGTGCACATATACAAGAAAACACATTTGCAATTTTCATGGCGATTTTTGTACCGCAAACACATGAAAATTTCTTGTCATGAACAGTTGTGAAAATCAAAACAGCAAAAGTTTCCTAGCACTGATGTTTCTTCTTAGGGAATGTCATTACCAGATATTTATCATTACATATTTTATAATATACATGTTTATGGACTATATAAAATTATGAATGGCATAAATACATCCGTTTAATGATAAATTATAAATAAAAGAAATTTGTTATATTGGGTCAAATACATTATTTTGATCAAAACTGTAAATACGTGTTTAAATCCACCATTTTGTTTTCACCATACGGTCTGATCGTTATTGCAGTTCAACATGATCAAAGATCAGTCATCATCATTTAGACAGAATTTTTGGGAGAATATAAATGAAATTTAGATTTAATTTTAAATTTGACAATTTAATCATATTCAATTGATGTATGTAACAGTGCGTACAGTTATACGAGTATAAAAGATATGTGATAATAACATTTGCTTTCTTATAAGGAACATAATGGGACCATGGAAATGTATAAGAATAAAAAATAAACACATCACCATGTGTTATATTGTCAAAACCACAAATATTACATCAATAAATTGAAAAATTATGTAACAAATTGGTACATATAAATATTTTACTTTGTTAAACAAAGTTTAAAACTATATTATGAAGCAAACTTATTGTGAAACAAGGGAGACCACCATATTGCGAAAATATCATAAAGTTTCTACTTATTAATAAGATTAAAAAATTAAAAAAAAATCCTGTTTACTTGTTTAATAATATTTTATGAGTCCGATATAAAAATCTATTTTATCCGAAAGAAGGAGAAAAACATGAAAAAAATATTAGTACCAGTTTGTGAGCATTAAATCTGAAAAAATACTTCATTAATAAATTTGAATATGCATTTCACCTAGAAATCTCATTCAATAATTATTTTAAAATTATACAACAGTGGTGGAACTGTGTTCAATGCATTTAAAACGGTAACTATGGTAATTGTATTACAATGTTCCAATTTATAACTATAGGCCAGTAGCACCAGAAAATTGGGATGTCTACAAAAATTATTAATATTTAGATTTTCAGAATTCTGATATGTAGTTTTACAATCACTGTAGCTAGCTAGATAGGATACTGCTCTCCAGAGCATCCAGCCTCACTTTCAAAGTGCAAGTTTACATGCTTGAATTCATTTGTCAGTTTTCAGATTGTACATGGACCAGTGCATTTGTGTTTGGTAAAAACAATTGTATTTTCTTTATTCTGAAAGCCTTGAAAAAATACTTTGTTAAAGTTATAATATTTTTTTTAAATATATTTTTTACAAAAATGTTTTAATAATCAATTTGAACATCTAAATCATGAAATTTACTGAAATATACCTAAATAAATGCCAAAATATATTCTTAATACTTACAAAAAAATTGACACCCCCCACCCCCTCACTACTTATTTTTAAGTCTTGGTGAGACCAAGTCAAGGTTCAAACCCAAAACCTCATACATACAGTGAGATCTTCTAAGGGACAAGATTTTTATTTCTTAAAGCCAAATTCTTGCAAATCTTGCCTGCCTTTATAACCAACCTTTTATACACTTTACTATTACACTACTTATGAATCTGAAATTTGTTCAACTAGATAATTTTGATCAAATGAACAAAAATAATTTTGAAAATGAAATGACCATCAGATCAGGAAGCTGTTTTTATTCTAGGAGTAAACATAAATAAGAGCATGCTCTTAACGTAAGTGTGTACATGTATCTTAACAAAAACAAATTATGGAAGGGGCTAACCAGTGGCCAAAAAATCAAGGAAATAACCTAGTAAAGTATAACAAACTTTACAGAAATTATGGATAGGAAATTGATGGCTTTATAAGACGTTTTTTGTATAAGTACAAATAATAACTCAAATAAAATGAATCTAATGGTAATGTTATGGTAGTTAGTGCATATATTTCGTGTATGTGTGTGTGGTGTGTGTGCATGTGTGTGTGCATGTGTTTTGGTGTGTTAAAAATCTTATACAGACCATTGATGTTTGTGAGTGCATGTGTGCATCATTAACCTAGTGACTGCAATTGTTAGAATTTGAATGACAAGCCTCAATAGAGACAGTCAATAATGTTCCAAGACTGGAATATCATAAAAGTTTGTCCACTGAAACCATTATATAGGTAATTTTTAATACCTTTACAGAAAATATATCTATAATTACTTTTAGAAAAATGGTTTTCCAGTAGACCTTAAATATAAATGGTTAACCATGTAGGGAAACTCAATTTTGATAAACTTGCCTCAACAGAGACAGTTAAATATATTCCAAGTCTAGATTACAACATCCAGATCCGGAATAGCAAATAAAACACCCTACCTGGTCCCATCTGACACACAGCTATACCAAATCTTCAACTGAATTCAGGAGCGGACCAGTTTTACTGCGCATGATTAACCCGCGAAATTGCAATTTGCAATTTGTCAGAAATCGATTTTTCTGCCTCCTCAATAGAGACAGTTAGGTATATTCCAGTTCTAGAACAAATTAAAGACGCTATATGGTCAGCAGAAACGGCTCAATATTACAACTTTGTTTGAGTACCATTCCAACAGACCAAAATTAGGTGTGTACAAGAATAAACCAGTACCAGAATATCACATTGAAGAAAGATGTTATATGGTCAACTGAAACAAGCTCAACATTAGTGAATACTCAGACTTCAGCAGACCAGAGATCTGTGTAAGGTCAACCATAACACCTGGTCACTAGAATTTAAAAAAAAATAAGAAAAAGGACAAATTTGACAGTGTATAAATACACTATCTTAAATGAAATTTTGAAGTAACCAGATTGATGTGTATGGTATAACCATGTGACTGCAGTTTGTCAGAATTGGATTAACTGTCTCAAATAGACAGTTAAAAATATATACTAGTACTGGAATATTAAAATGGTCATAGAAGTTCCTCCTTTCAAACAGGGTCCACTTCTACTACCAGAGAAATGTCTGTATGGCAAAAATACTTCAGTGCCCTTCTTTATGTGGACACCCTTTCTACAAAAAATCTGAAAGGGGGACCTCATAAGGGGTTCTACTGAATAGTTATGTCTTTCTATTTGGTCTGTAGTTTGAAAACAAAACATCCTGGAAAATGAGGTCAGGCGTTTGAAGGTAATGAAAGAAAACTTTATCCTATAGAAACATTTTTTAATATCTTGAATTTTTTTTATTGAAAAATCATAAAATTAAATGAAGTAGCAACGGTTTTTAGTGTGGACATTTGTTTAGTCAAATTGACATTATTTTTCACAACTGCAAACAAAACAGAATAAATTTTGAAAAAAAATATCCAAGGCATCAAGGCTGAAGCAGGCAATATTACCCAGAATGGCTATAAAGTACCCAATTTCAAATGATTGTTGGTTGCATGATGTTATATGTTGCATCAACAATTTTTCAGCTATTTCAGACAAAACCCTCCATTCAACAATTCTCCTATATTTTTGAATTATTTTGTATTTTCCATCATCTTAATTGATTGTATTTAATGAGTGGATAAATAGGTTTTTAAATGCACCAGCCAGTTTTAAAGTGAATACAAGTCATTTTCATTCATTGACCCTAATATAAGGATACTGATTTTCTTAGTCTAATATATTTTAAAAAAATCTTTAAACTTATACTTATAAAATATGTTCTGATATTTGTTTAGCTTTTTAATTACACTATTGACAACATTCTGGTAAAAATTTACACATTGAAGTGCATTTACTTAATCATTAGACATTAGATATGGTTTAAAAAATGAAAGTTCTAAATATGGTCTCTTATTTCCATTAAAAAACTCTGGTCGCAAAAAATATAAAAACAATATGATACATATGTTGTCATGACAATCTTACTGATATCTTGATGTTCAAGAATGACTAAAAACAAAATAATTACTTTGCATTATAAACACACAAAAATTCAAAAACTAATGTTTTAGTAATCAAAGTTACACCAATATGACACATTACAGTGATTTTGTTTGCTTAAATTTACTAATGAATAAAAGGTTTCCCCTTGGAAAAATGCTAAAATTTCCCAATTTGACTACAAATATTTCCAAAACAACAGTGATAAACTAGCAAATTAAATGTAGTTGTCTTTACCAACAAAATGTTAAGATATTGTTCACAAAAAATGTAAGATATTGTCAGAATATAACATTTTTTAAAACCCTAAGCTATTGCATACATGTCATTAAACAGTTTTCTGCGTTTCAGAACTTCAAATTTTCTCAATTCAAAAGGCAGAAGGTAGTTTTTAATAAATTGTAACAAAATCACTGCACGTTTTTTTTTTTTTTTGACAACTTGGTCATTGTAATTTTTAATATCCCAAGCAAATGAACATTATCTTATCTACTGTAATAATAAATGTATACCGCTAATGTAATATCTAGAATCTAGATGTATTTAAAGTCTCATAGGTGTTGGATCGCTTAACAGGAGGTGCTTACTCTTCCAGAGCACCAAGCCTCGCTTCCCTGGGGAAAGTTCACATTGTTTCCTGGTAGATCTGTACGGCTATAACTTATGTTGAATAGATTCATGATTTTGAATGGCATAACTGTCTATAAATCTCCTGTATTTATAAAATGTTTTTTTCACGTTTAATTTGGATTTGTGAGTCAATTTCAAGATTGTTGAATTCTGTGAAGTTGTATAATGTCCACACATTAGTTTCTTATCCTCTTCTCTTTCTAAATTGTAACTTTGTTCCTCACTTAGGACAGGTATTACATGGTTCCATGGCATTGTTGGATTTTTTTCTAGAAATACAAAAATAAATTCCTTTCCTAAATATCAATATTAACTCATCAAAGCAAATGAACAGAATAAGCAAGACAGAAAATTTTATCATGGGATCATTGGTTATAATATAAATCCACCAACTTTGAACTAATGACAAACAGTAGATTTGATCTCAAGTATTTTTATATAAAATCAAATATCAACCACCTAGCAGCAGTCGTGTGGCATAAGGATGATCTTTAACTGCAAATTGTCTCAATATTTGACCATGTAAGACATATCCTAAATTGTGCAGAGAGGGTTCTTTAATAAGCCATGCCTGACACGACATCGGGCATCAATTTACTAGGTCTATTTAAGGCTATGTGTAATTTGGTCCCAATATTTGATCATTTAAACAGAGCACAAACATATATTCTTAGATTATTTCACTTATTTTTCTTAAAATTATTTGTTTAAATGCATGTAACATGAGTGCATAATGATTGGTAAGAATTCATCAATTAGTCTGGTCTCAAGGTGTGTACTGCTGGTCCTTTCCTTGTCTCAAGCAGTAGTTAATGCTTTATGTCTCTACTTTAATTATTCCAAGTTTATTTCAAAACACTTCAGATTTCTGGACCCATTCCCCATCAGAAGTGCAGGGGCCAAACTGTGGAACAGACAAACATTACTGAAATTTAAACACAAAAAAGACCAAAAATCAGACACCAAGAACAAACTACAACATGAAAGAAGGGGTGACCAACAGCTATCTAAAACACACATATTGAGACCATACTGATTGAATAATATTCCTGGTTCTGTCATAAGGATGACCTATAACTGCAAATTCTTCCAATATGACCTCTTTAAGAGCTTCAATATTTGACCATGTAAGTAGGCCATGGAAGACATATCCTAAATTGTGCAGAGAGTTCTTTAATAAGCCATGCCTGGCATGACATGGGGCATCAATATATTACGTCTATTTGAGGCTATGTGTAATTTGGTCCCAATATTTTATCATTTAAACAGAGCACAAACATATATTCTTAGATTTTTTCACTTATTTTTCTTAAAATTATTTGTTTAAATGCATGTAATATGAGTGCATAATGATTGGTAAGAATTCATCAATTAGTCTGGTCTCAAGGTGTGTACTGCTGGTCTTTTCCTTGTCTCAAGCAGTAGTTAATGCTTTATGTCTCTACTTTAATTATTCTAAGATTATTTCAAAACACTTCAGATTTCTGGATTCATTCCCCATCAGAAGTGATGGGGCCAAACTGGAAAAGACAAATGTTACTGAAATTTAAACACACAAAAAAGACCAAAAACCAGACACCAAGAACAAACTACAACATGAAAGAAGGGGTGACCAACAGCAATCTAAAACACACATATTGAGACCATACTGATTGAATAATATTCTTGGTCCAATTCAACACCTGCTTTATCCAATTCCTAAAAGAAATTGGCTACATTAGTCATATGAACTATGTGCCCTGGATGGTAAAGACAGCTGGTGTGGGGGGCTTTAAGTTAATATGTTATTCAGCTCTTTGTTACTACTGCTGGTGGAAATTACTTTTTTGTTATTCAAAACATTTGTGCTACTAGGAGATCTGTCTGGATACGAATCTGCAAGACTGTCGACATACTTAAATACCTGAAAAACATACCAATATACCTCCATACTAGCCAAACAAGATATTGGTCCAATTACACCTGTCAATCTCTTGAAGATCCATGGTTAAAAGGAATTACATTAATGTATATCTATTACTTATTTCACCCCATGATCTTGTTTCATCTTGTACACAGACTGTAAAGGTCTTTGAAGGCAACTTGCTGACTCTCATGTTCTTTAATAATAGTAGTAGTAGTAATGGTGTTTAACATCCCAGTCAAGAATATTTCACTTATATCGAGACGTCGCCAGCTATAGGCGAAAGTGCAGAAATTTTGCCTGTGTGTTGCGCTGATGGCATTATACAGCAGGGTTCTTTAGCGTGCCAAGCCCACCGTGACACGGGACCTCGTTTATTTTAAGTTCCCATCCGAAAGAACCGTGACTTTCTTTTCATAATGCCGAATGCTTGGAGAAAGAAGTCACTACCCACTTTCAAGTCTTGGGTCAGACCCGGCCGGGGTTTGAACCCACGACCTCTCACTTACGGAGCGAGCACTCTACCAACTGAGCTACCACAGTGGTCTGTTCTTTAATTATGATGTTAGTTTTGCAGGTCTCAACTGCATTTGATTGAATGGGGTTTTAGGTCCCAGTCAAGAATATTTCACTTATATTGAGCCGTCGCCAGCTATAGGTAAAGTTGAAGAAATAATGACGTTTGTATAAGCCCAGAGCAATGTGCATTAGGCAAAGGTACAGAAATTTTGTAATTTAGTAGTAATGCTAAAATCAGAATGTTGAATACAGAAATACTTAAATGATCAGTTGGTTGGAATATGCTTGAAATCGGGAGTCCTCTGAAGATGACGTTGGTGGTACTTCATCCACTCCAGGTTGTTAACTCAAACTCTCCACAATCTCGTTCTTTCCCTTTGATGATTTTGACTTTCTGGAACTTTCACGGCAACTTGCAGGTCCACTACTCCCTGACATCACAGGCTCCACAGGCACTTTCCATGAAGAACATGTACTCCCTAATGGCAACTGGATGGTTTAACAGGCACTTTCACGGAACTACAAGATCCTCTACTCCCTGAAGATGATTTAATATCACGTTGAGGTCTGAAACTTGTGAAGAAAAGTCCTTTGGCTTACGCTCAGCAACAAGAAGAACTATGCTCACTGGTTTAAAGTACTTCAGCTTCCTTGACGATCTCCTAGGATGGCAAGATCGGGAGTCAATCCTAGAATGATCAAGAGTCAAAACTAAGGTAGGTAGTATGCCAAAGGTCTATAGGTCTTTATCTTGCAATGCTTACCATTATAACTGGTCTCAAATATTTCATGTCTAACATTATAACTAATATTTAAATTTTGGTTTCATAATTTTGGTCCAAGCATCTAACAACACTGATAAAGAATTGAATTCAGAAACCTTGACAGTGTCTTTTAAATTAACCCAGGTACATTGATGTATATAAAGACCAACACTAATTTAGCATTTTTCTCAAAGGAGCAAAATACCCCTTTACAAATAATGACAATGAGTGTTATGGGATATAAAAAAGAGTAAAAAGAAAAAAGAAAAAAACATGCAGGATTAGTAAACGAGACATTTTAGTGTTTTAGTCTTGTGAATGTTATGTGCAACTGTTGAATTTTTATAAAATCATGCATAAAAACTCAAAAGCAACACTTGACAAATGTAAGTAATGGACTGTTTGCCATTATTTGATCATCGATGACATTTGTATATTTTGCAATACATCAATGATCCTTAATTAAAATTCAAAACACTGTCGAGGTTTCTGAATCGTTTACTTTGTCAGAAGTATTGGGGTCAAACTACGGAAAGGACAAAGCACTACCAAAAAGAAAAAAAAATCTGCCACCAAGAGTTGAGTAATGATGTTTAACGTCCCAGTCAAAAATATTTCACTTATATCGAGACGTCACCAGCTATAGGTAAATATGCAGAATTTTTACCTGTGCATTGCACTCATGGCATTATACAGCAGGGTTCTTTATCGTGCCCAGCCTACGTTACATGGGACCTCGTTTATTTTAAGTTCCCATCCGAAAGAACTGACTTTCATTTTATAAGGTATATTGCCTGACTAAAAAAAAGTCAATACCCACTTTCAAGTCTAGTGTCAGATCCAGTAGGGGTTTGAACTCACAACCTTCCACATGTGGGGTCAAACACTCCACCAACTGAGCTATTGCAGTGGTCTTGACCAACTACATGAAAGAAGGGGTAATAGGCATCTAAAACAAACTTATTGAGACAAATCTGATTTAATAATATCCTTACTGAACAGCCATTTGTCCATCTTTTAAATATATTGATATGGTTACTTATCTTTTGTTACTTCTGTTCCATCAATAACATCAAATCTTCAGAATGAAATCTCCATGTATGTGTACAGCTCTGAATGCTGGTCTTTCCTCCATCGATGACTGACAGGTATTGATCCAATTCAACACCTGTTTTCATCCAAATTTCTTGCAAAAGAAAGCTTCATTAGTGTACATGAAAATACAATATATCATTTATCTTGATATAAGTGAATATAGTCTTGACAGCATAAGCATTTCTGCTATAATGTATTCCCAATTTAAGCTACTGACTTTAATTGGAGAATCTGCCATCATAAATCATTAGATTTATGATTGTAATATCAAGTGAAATAATCTTGACTTCAACATGTTCAAAGTTGATATGCTAGTTCCCTGGCAATTCCCTGCTGTGAAGATCAAATGAATGACTTTCAGCTTGCCAGGTCAATTACAGAAAAAAATAGAAAAAATACCACAATGAGATCCTGGGTTCTTTGTTTCTTCTTGTCGTCTAGTGTCTTCATTTGGGGCACATCTGGTCCTTGAAGTCCAATTCATCTTCTTCTGTTATCTGAAAAACCACGAACTTGACATTAGCCAATGTCACAGAGAGAAAACGACAACAAAACCAAGAAAAACAAGTCAAATAGACCATTGATTACATTTTCAACAATTTACAAGAACTGCATATAGTAAAAAAACATGGTATATAATGTGTTCTTTAAGATATTTGGATTTTAATCTTCCAACAAATATGACATTTTATCTTACATTTCCAATTAGGTTATTTAAAATAATAAAAAAAAACAATACTTTATGTGAAAAAATACATTTTACCACAGAAAACCACTGAACTATGTTATGACATTTGACATGACGTGACGTCACAATGACAAAGTGCACGTGCACTTTACCGCCAATGTTGTATCACACAGTGTGGTGATACAAGATTCTGTATCACGTGTGTTTGATAAAACTTGTATTTCGTCAAATCAGATAGAAAAACTAGTTTAATGTTAGATAAAATAGTAGATATTTCCCAGCAGTACTTTGTTCTACAGCAGTTTCATTTTTTACACATTGGTTTTATAGTCTTTATGTTTTAAGCTACAAATTGTTTTCTTTTTATATTAAGTGCCAGTAAGGATTGTTTTCTTCATACAGAAGAAGCAGTCTGGTCTGGAACAGTGGAAGAACCATTTAAGAATAAACACAGGCTTAAAATCAAAACTAAAAAGATTATATGTTCATGTGTGTATTGCATTTTATACCTATCCAATAACATAATACTGCATCATCGTCTTGTTCTTCTGCCTGGTTGCAGAATGAAACCTCCATCCTCCATGTGTGTGTACAGCACTGATTGCTGATCTTTCCTCCATCGATGATTGACAGGTATTGTTCCAATTCAACACCCGTTTTTCTTGCAAAAGAAAGCTACATTAGTGTACATGAAAATACAATATATCATTTATCTTGATATAAGTGAATATACTCTTGACTGGTTAAGCATTTCTGCTACAATGTATTCCCAATTTAAGCTACTGACTTTTAATTGGAGAATCTGCCATCATAAATCATCAGATTTATGATTGTAATATCAAGTGAAATAATCTTGACTTCAAAGTTGAGATGCTAGTTCCCTGGCAATTCCCTGCTGTGAAGATCAAATAAATGACTTTCAGCTTGCCAGGTCAATTACAGAAAAAATAGAAAAAATACCACAATGAGATCCTGGATTCTTTGTTTCTTCTTGTCGTCTAGTGTCTTCATTTGGGGCACATCTGGTCCTTGAAGTCCAATTCATCTTCTTCTGTTATCTGAAAAACCATGAACTTGACATTAGGCAATGTCGAGAGAAAACCACAACAAAACCCAGAAAAACAAGTCAAATAGACCATTGATTACATTTTCAACTATTTACAAGAACTGCATATAGTAAAAAAACATGGTATATAATGTGTTCTTTAAGATATTTGGATTTTAATCTTCCAACAAATATATGACATTTTTATCTTACATTTCCAATTAGGTTATTTAAAATAATAAAAAAAACCAACACTTTATGTGAAAAAATACATTTTACCACAGAAAACCACTGAACTATGTTATGACATTTGACATGACGTGACGTCACAATGACAAAGTGCACGTGCACTTTACCGCCAATGTTGTATCACCACAGTGTGGTGATACAAGATTCTGTATCACGTGTGTTTGATAAAACTTGTATTTCGTCAAATCAGATAGAAAAACTAGTTTAATGTTAGATAAAATAGTAGATATTTCCCAGCAGTACTTTGTTCTACAGCAGTTTCATTTTTTACACATTGGTTTTATAGTCTTTATGTTTTAAGCTACAAATTGTTTTCTTTTTATATTAAGTGCCAGTAAGGATTGTTTTCTTCATACAGAAGAAGCAGTCTGGTCTGGAACAGTGGAAGAACCATTTAAGAATAAACACAGGCTTAAAATCAAAACTAAAAAGATTAATATGTTCATGTGTGTATTGCATTTTTATACCTATCCAATAACATAATACTGCATCATCGTCTTGTTCTTCTGCCTGGTTGCAGAATGAAACCTCCATCCTCCATGTGTGTGTACAGCACTGATTGCTGATCTTTCCTCCATCGATGATTGACAGGTATTGTTCCAATTCAACACCCGTTTTTCTTGCAAAAGAAGCTACATTATGTACATGAAAATACAATATATCATTTATATTGATATAAGTGAATATACTCTTGACTGGTTAAGCATTTCTGCTACAATGTATTCCCAATTTAAGCTACTGACTTTAATTGGAGAATCTGCCATCATAAATCATCAGATTTATGATTGTAATATCAAGTGAAATAATCTTGACTTCAAAGTTGAGATGCTAGTTCCCTGGCAATTCCCTGCTGTGAAGATCAATAAATGACTTTCAGCTTGCCAGGTCAATTACAGAAAAATAGAAAAAATACCACAATGAGATCCTGGATTCTTTGTTTCTTCTTGTCGTCTAGTGTCTTCATTTGGGGCACATCTGGTCCTTGAAGTCCAATTCATCTTCTTCTGTTATCTGAAAACCATGAACTTGACATTAGCAATGTCGAGAGAAAACCACAACAAAACCCAGAAAAACAAGTCAAATAGACCATTGATTACATTTTCAACTATTTACAAGAACTGCATATAGTAAAAAAACATGGTATATAATGTGTTCTTTAAGATATTTGGATTTTAATCTTCCAACAATATATGACATTTTTATCTTACATTTCCAATTAGGTTATTTAAAATAATAAAAAAACCAACACTTTATGTGAAAAATACATTTTACCACAGAAAACCACTGAACTATGTTATGACATTTGACATGACGTGACGTCACAATGACAAAGTGCACGTGCACTTTACCGCCAATGTTGTATCACCACAGTGTGGTGATACAAGATTCTGTATCACGTGTGTTTGATAAAACTTGTATTTCGTCAAATCAGATAGAAAAACTAGTTTAATGTTAGATAAAATAGTAGATATTTCCCAGCAGTACTTTGTTCTACAGCAGTTTCATTTTTTACACATTGGTTTTATAGTCTTTATGTTTAAGCTACAAATTGTTTTCTTTTTATATTAAGTGCCAGTAAGGATTGTTTTCTTCATACAGAAGAAGCAGTCTGGTCTGGAACAGTGGAAGAACCATTTAAGAATAAACACAGGCTTAAAATCAAAACTAAAAAGATTAATATGTTCATGTGTGTATTGCATTTATATACCTATCCAATAACATAATACTGCATCATCGTCTTGTTCTTCTGCCTGGTTGCAGAATGAAACCTCCATCCTCCATGTGTGTGTACAGCACTGATTGCTGATCTTTCCTCCATCGATGATTGACAGGTATTGTTCCAATTCAACACCCGTTTTTCTTGCAAAAGAAAGCTACATTAGTGTACATGAAAATACAATATATCATTTATATTGATATAAGTGAATATACTCTTGACTGGTTAAGCATTTCTGCTACAATGTATTCCCAATTTAAGCTACTGACTTTTAATTGGAGAATCTGCCATCATAAATCATCAGATTATGATTGTAATATCAAGTGAAATAATCTTGACTTCAAAGTTGAGATGCTAGTTCCCTGGCAATTCCCTGCTGTGAAGATCAAATAAATGACTTTCAGCTTGCCAGGTCAATTACAGAAAAAATAGAAAAAATACCACAATGAGATCCTGGATTCTTTGTTTCTTCTTGTCGTCTAGTGTCTTCATTTGGGGCACATCTGGTCCTTGAAGTCCAATTCATCTTCTTCTGTTATCTGAAAAACCATGAACTTGACATTAGGCAATGTCGAGAGAAACCACAACAAAACCCAGAAAAACAAGTCAAATAGACCATTGATTACATTTTCAACTATTTACAAGAACTGCATATAGTAAAAAAACATGGTATATAATGTGTTCTTTAAGATATTTGGATTTTAATCTTCCAACAAATATATGACATTTTTATCTTACATTTCCAATTAGGTTATTTAAAATAATAAAAAAAACCAACACTTTATGTGAAAAAATACATTTTACCACAGAAAACCACTGAACTATGTTATGACATTTGACATGACGTGACGTCACAATGACAAAGTGCACGTGCACTTTACCGCCAATGTTGTATCACCACAGTGTGGTGATACAAGATTCTGTATCACGTGTGTTTGATAAAACTTGTATTTCGTCAAATCAGATAGAAAAACTAGTTTAATGTTAGATAAAATAGTAGATATTTCCCAGCAGTACTTTGTTCTACAGCAGTTTCATTTTTTACACATTGGTTTTATAGTCTTTATGTTTTAAGCTACAAATTGTTTTTCTTTTTATATTAAGTGCCAGTAAGGATTGTTTTCTCATACAGAAGAACAGTCTGGTCTGGAACAGTGGAAGAACCATTTAAGAATAAACACAGGCTTAAATCAAAACTAAAAGATTAATATGTTCATGTGTGTATTGCATTTATATACCTATCCAATAACATAATACTGCATCATCGTCTTGTTCTTCTGCCTGGTTGCAGAATGAAACCTCCATCCTCCATGTGTGTGTACAGCACTGATTGCTGATCTTTCCTCCATCGATGATTGAACAGGTATTGTTCCAATTCAACACCCGTTTTTCTTGCAAAAGAAAGCTACATTAGTACATGAAAATACAATATATCATTTATATTGATATAAGTGAATATACTCTTGACTGGTTAAGCATTTCTGCTACAATGTATTCCCAATTTAAGCTACTGACTTTTAATTGGAGAATCTGCCATCATAAATCATCAGATTTATGATTGTAATATCAAGTGAAATAATCTTGACTTCAAAGTTGAGATGCTAGTTCCCTGGCAATTCCCTGCTGTGAAGATCAAATAAATGACTTTCAGCTTGCCAGGTCAATTACAGAAAAATAGAAAAATACCACAATGAGATCCTGGATTCTTTGTTTCTTCTTGTCGTCTAGTGTCTTCATTTGGGGCACATCTGTCCTTGAAGTCCAATTCATCTTCTTCTGTTATCTGAAAAACCATGAACTTGACATAGGCAATGTCGAGAGAAAACCACAACAAAACCCAGAAAAAACAAGTCAAATAGACCATTGATTATTTTCAACTATTTACAAGAACTGCATATAGTAAAAAACATGTATATAATCTGTTCTTTAAGATATTTGGATTTTAATCTTCCAACAAATATATGACATTTTATCTTACATTTCCAATTAGGTTATTTAAATAATAAAAAAAACCAACTTTATGTGAAAAAATACATTTTACCACAGAAAACCACTGAACTCTGTTATGACATTTGATATGACGTGACGTCACAATGACAAAGTGCACGTGCACTTTACCGCCAATGTTGTATCACCACAGTGTGGTGATACAAGATTCTGTATCACGTGTGTTTGATAAAACTTGTATTTCGTCAAATCAGATAGAAAAACTAGTTTAATGTTAGATAAAATAGTAGATATTTCCCAGCAGTACTTTGTTCTACAGCAGTTTCATTTTTACACATTGGTTTTATAGTCTTTATGTTTTAAGCTACAAATTGTTTTCTTTTTATATTAAGTGCCAGTAAGGATTGTTTTCTCCATACAGAAGAAGCAGTCTGGTCTGGAACAGTGGAAGAACCATTTAAGAATAAACACAGGCTTAAAATCAAAACTAAAAAGATTAATATGTTCATGTGTGTATTGCATTTATATACCTATCCAATAACATAATACTGCATCATCGTCTTGTTCTTCTGCCTGGTTGCAGAATGAAACCTCCATCCTCCATGTGTGTGTACAGCACTGATTGCTGATCTTTCCTCCATCGATGATTGACAGGTATTGTTCCAATTCAACACCCGTTTTTCTTGCAAAAGAAAGCTACATTAGTGTACATGAAAATACAATATATCATTTATATTGATATAAGTGAATATACTCTTGACTGGTTAAGCATTTCTGCTACAATGTATTCCCAATTTAAGCTACTGACTTTTAATTGGAGAATCTGCCATCATATCATCAGATTTATGATTGTAATATCAAGTGAAATAATCTTGACTTCAAAGTTGAGATGCTAGTTCCCTGGCAATTCCCTGCTGTGAAGATCAAATAAATGACTTTCAGCTTGCCAGGTCAATTACAGAAAAAATAGAAAAAAATACCACAATGAGATCCTGGTTCTTTGTTTCTTCTTCTTGTCGTCTAGTGTCTTCATTTGGGGCACATCTGGTCCTTGAAGTCCAATTCATCTTCTTCTGTTATCTGAAAAACCATGAACTTGACATAGGCAATGTCGAGAGAAAACCACAACAAAACCCAGAAAAACAAGTCAAATAGACCATTGATTACATTTTCAACTATTTACAAGAACTGCATATAGTAAAAAAACATGGTATATAATCTGTTCTTTAAGATATTTGGATTTTAATCTTCCAACAAATATATGACATTTTTATCTTACATTTCCAATTAGGTTATTTAAAATAATAAAAAAAACCACACTTTATGTGAAAAAATACATTTTACCACAGAAAACCACTGAACTATGTTATGACATTTGACATGACGTGACGTCACAATGACAAAGTGCACGTGCACTTTACCGCCAATGTTGTATCACCACAGTGTGGTGATACAAGATTCTGTATCACGTGTGTTTGATAAAACTTGTATTTCGTCAAATCAGATAGAAAAACTAGTTTAATGTTAGATAAAATAGTAGATATTTCCCAGCAGTACTTTGTTCTACAGCAGTTTCATTTTTTACACATTGGTTTTATAGTCTTTATGTTTAAGCTACAAATTGTTTTCTTTTTATATTAAGTGCCAGTAAGGATTGTTTTCTTCATACAGAAGAAGCAGTCTGGTCTGGAACAGTGGAAGAACCATTTAAGAATAAACACAGGCTTAAAATCAAAACTAAAAAGATTAATATGTTCATGTGTGTATTGCATTTTATATACCTATCCAATAACATAATACTGCATCATCGTCTTGTTCTTCTGCCTGGTTGCAGAATGAAACCTCCATCCTCCATGTGTGTGTACAGCACTGATTGCTGATCTTTCCTCCATCGATGATTGACAGGTATTGTTCCAATTCAACACCCGTTTTTCTTGCAAAGAAAGCTACATTAGTGTACATGAAAATACAATATATCATTTATATTGATAAGTGAATATACTCTTGACTGGTTAAGCATTTCTGCTACAATGTATTCCCAATTTAAGCTACTGACTTTTAATTGGAGAATCTGCCATCATAAATCATCAGATTTATGATTGTAATATCAAGTGAAATAATCTTGACTTCAAAGTTGAGATGCTAGTTCCCTGGCAATTCCCTGCTGTGAAGATCAAATAAATGACTTTCAGCTTGCCAGGTCAATTACAGAAAAAATAGAAAAAATACCACAATGAGATCCTGGATTCTTTGTTTCTTCTTGTCGTCTAGTGTCTTCATTTGGGGCACATCTGGTCCTTGAAGTCCAATTCATCTTCTTCTGTTATCTGAAAAACCATGAACTTGACATTAGGCAATGTCGAGAGAAAACCACAACAAACCCAGAAAAACAAGTCAATAGACCATTGATTACATTTTCAACTATTTACAAGAACTGCATATAGTAAAAAAACATGGTATATAATCTGTTCTTTAAGATATTTGGATTTTAATCTTCCAACAAATATATGACATTTTTATCTTACATTTCCAATTAGGTTATTTAAAATAATAAAAAAACAACACTTTATGTGAAAAAATACATTTTACCACAGAAAACCACTGAACTATGTTATGACATTTGATATGACGTGACGTCACAATGACAAAGTGCACGTGCACTTTACCGCCAATGTTGTATCACCACAGTGTGGTGATACAAGATTCTGTATCACGTGTGTTTGATAAAACTTGTATTTCGTCAAATCAGATAGAAAAACTAGTTTAATGTTAGATAAAATAGTAGATATTTCCCAGCAGTACTTTGTTCTACAGCATTTCATTTTTACACATTGGTTTTATAGTCTTTATGTTTTAAGCTACAAATTGTTTTCTTTTTATATTAAGTGCCAGTAAGGATTGTTTTCTCATACAGAAGAAGCAGTCTGGTCTGGAACAGTGGAAGAACCATTTAAGAATAAACACAGGCTTAAAATCAAACTAAAAAGATTATATGTTCATGTGTGTATTGCATTTATATACCTATCCAATAACATAATACTGCATCATCGTCTTGTTCTTCTGCCTGGTTGCAGAATGAAACCTCCATCCTCCATGTGTGTGTACAGCACTGATTGCTGATCTTTCCTCCATCGATGATTGACAGGTATTGTTCCAATTCAACACCCGTTTTTCTTGCAAAAGAAAGCTACATTAGTGTACATGAAAATACAATATATCATTTATTGATATAAGTGAATATACTCTTGACTGGTTAAGCATTTCTGCTACAATGTATTCCCAATTTAAGCTACTGACTTTTAATTGGAGAATCTGCCATCATAAATCATCAGATTTATGATTGTAATATCAAGTGAAATAATCTTGACTTCAAAGTTGAGATGCTAGTTCCCTGGCAATTCCCTGCTGTGAAGATCAAATAAATGACTTTTCAGCTTGCCAGGTCAATTACAGAAAAAATAGAAAAAATACCACAATGAGATCCTGGATTCTTTGTTTCTTCTTGTCGTCTAGTGTCTTCATTTGGGGCACATCTGGTCCTTGAAGTCCAATTCATCTTCTGTTATCTGAAAAACCATGAACTTGACATTAGGCAATGTCGAGAGAAAACCACAACAAAACCCAGAAAAACAAGTCAAATAGACCATTGATTACATTTTCAACTATTTACAAGAACTGCATATAGTAAAAAACATGGTATATAATCTGTTCTTTAAGATATTTGGATTTTAATCTTCCAACAAATATATGACATTTTTATCTTACATTTCCAATTAGGTTATTTAAAATAATAAAAAAAACAACACTTTATGTGAAAAAATACATTTTACCACAGAAAACCACTGAACTATGTTATGACATTTGACATGACGTGACGTCACAATGACAAAGTGCACGTGCACTTTACCGCCAATGTTGTATCACCACAGTGTGGTGATACAAGATTCTGTATCACGTGTGTTGATAAAACTTGTATTTCGTCAAATCAGATAGAAAAACTAGTTTAATGTTAGATAAAATAGTAGATATTTCCCAGCAGTACTTTGTTCTACAGCAGTTTCATTTTTTACACATTGGTTTTATAGTCTTTATGTTTAAGCTACAAATTTTTTCTTTTTATATTAAGTGCCAGTAAGGATTGTTTTCTTCATACAGAAGAAGCAGTCTGGTCTGGAACAGTGGAAGAACCATTTAAGAATAAACACAGGCTTAAAATCAAACTAAAAAGATTATATGTTCATGTGTGTATTGCATTTATATACCTATCCAATAACATAATACTGCATCATCGTCTTGTTCTTCTGCCTGGTTGCAGAATGAAACCTCCATCCTCCATGTGTGTGTACAGCACTGATTGCTGATCTTTCCTCCATCGATGATTGACAGGTATTGTTCCAATTCAACACCCGTTTTTCTTGCAAAAGAAAGCTACATTAGTGTACATGAAAATACAATATATCATTTATTGATATAAGTGAATATACTCTTGACTGGTTAAGCATTTCTGCTACAATGTATTCCCAATTTAAGCTACTGACTTTTAATTGGAGAATCTGCCATCATAAATCATCAGATTTATGATTGTAATATCAAGTGAAATAATCTTGACTTCAAAGTTGAGATGCTAGTTCCCTGGCAATTCCCTGCTGTGAAGATCAAATAAATGACTTTCAGCTTGCCAGGTCAATTACAGAAAAAATAGAAAAAATACCACAATGAGATCCTGGATTCTTTGTTTCTTCTTGTCGTCTAGTGTCTTCATTTGGGGCACATCTGGTCCTTGAAGTCCAATTCATCTTCTTCTGTTATCTGAAAAACCATGAACTTGACATTAGGCAATGTCGAGAGAAAACCACAACAAAACCCAGAAAAACAAGTCAAATAGACCATTGATTACATTTTCAACTATTTACAAGAACTGCATATAGTAAAAAAACATGGTATATAATGTGTTCTTTAAGATATTTGGATTTTAATCTTCCAACAAATATATGACATTTTTATCTTACATTTCCAATTAGGTTATTTAAAATAATAAAAAAAACCAACACTTTATGTGAAAAAATACATTTTACCACAGAAAACCACTGAACTATGTTATGACATTTGACATGACGTGACGTCACAATGACAAAGTGCACGTGCACTTTACCGCCAATGTTGTATCACCACAGTGTGGTGATACAAGATTCTGTATCACGTGTGTTTGATAAAACTTGTATTTCGTCAAATCAGATAGAAAAACTAGTTTAATGTTAGATAAAATAGTAGATATTTCCCAGCAGTACTTTGTTCTACAGCAGTTTCATTTTTTACACATTGGTTTTATAGTCTTTATGTTTAAGCTACAAATTGTTTTCTTTTTATATTAAGTGCCAGTAAGGATTGTTTTCTTCATACAGAAGAAGCAGTCTGGTCTGGAACAGTGGAAGAACCATTTAAGAATAAACACAGGCTTAAATCAAAACTAAAAAGATTATATGTTCATGTGTGTATTGCATTTATATACCTATCCAATAACATAATACTGCATCATCGTCTTGTTCTTCTGCCTGGTTGCAGAATGAAACCTCCATCCTCCATGTGTGTGTACAGCACTGATTGCTGATCTTTCCTCCATCGATGATTGACAGGTATTGTTCCAATTCAACACCCGTTTTTCTTGCAAAAGAAAGCTACATAGTGTACATGAAAATACAATATATCATTTATTGATATAAGTGAATATACTCTTGACTGGTTAAGCATTTCTGCTACAATGTATTCCCAATTTAAGCTACTGACTTTTAATTGGAGAATCTGCCATCATAAATCATCAGATTTATGATTGTAATATCAAGTGAAATAATCTTGACTTCAAAGTTGAGATGCTAGTTCCCTGGCAATTCCCTGCTGTGAAGATCAAATAAATGACTTTCAGCTTGCCAGGTCAATTACAGAAAAAATAGAAAAAATACCACAATGAGATCCTGGATTCTTTGTTCTTCTTGTCGTCTAGTGTCTTCATTTGGGGCACATCTGGTCCTTGAAGTCCAATTCATCTTCTTCTGTTATCTGAAAAACCATGAACTTGACATTAGGCAATGTCGAGAGAAAACCACAACAAAACCACAGAAAAACAAGTCAAATAGACCATTGATTACATTTTCAACTATTTACAAGAACTGCATATAGTAAAAAAACATGGTATATAATGTTCTTTAAGATATTTGGATTTTAATCTTCCAACAAATATATGACATTTTTATCTTACATTTCCAATTAGGTTATTTAAAATAATAAAAAAAAACAACACTTTATGTGAAAAAATACATTTTACCACAGAAAACCACTGAACTATGTTATGACATTTGACATGACGTGACGTCACAATGACAAAGTGCACGTGCACTTTACCGCCAATGTTGTATCACCACAGTGTGGTGATACAAGATTCTGTATCACGTGTGTTTGATAAAACTTGTATTTCGTCAAATCAGATAGAAAAACTAGTTTAATGTTAGATAAAATAGTAGATATTTCCCAGCAGTACTTTGTTCTACAGCAGTTTCATTTTTTACACATTGGTTTTATAGTCTTTATGTTTAAGCTACAAATTGTTTTCTTTTTATATTAAGTGCCAGTAAGGATTGTTTTCTTCATACAGAAGAAGCAGTCTGGTCTGGAACAGTGGAAGAACCATTTAAGAATAACACAGGCTTAAAATCAAAACTAAAAAGATTATATGTTCATGTGTATTGCATTTATATACCTATCCAATAACATAATACTGCATCATCGTCTTGTTCTTCTGCCTGGTTGCAGAATGAAACCTCCATCCTCCATGTGTGTGTACAGCACTGATTGCTGATCTTTCCTCCATCGATGATTGACAGGTATTGTTCCAATTCAACACCCGTTTTTCTTGCAAAAGAAAGCTACATTAGTGTACATGAAAATACAATATATCATTTATATTGATATAAGTGAATATACTCTTGACTGGTTAAGCATTTCTGCTACAATGTATTCCCAATTTAAGCTACTGACTTTTAATTGGAGAATCTGCCATCATAAATCATCAGATTTATGATTGTAATATCAAGTGAAATAATCTTGACTTCAAAGTTGAGATGCTAGTTCCCTGGCAATTCCCTGCTGTGAAGAAAATAAATGACTTTCAGCTTGCCAGGTCAATTACAGAAAAAATAGAAAAAATACCACAATGAGATCCTGGATTCTTTGTTTCTTCTTGTCGTCTAGTGTCTTCATTTGGGGCACATCTGGTCCTTGAAGTCCAATTCATCTTCTTCTGTTATCTGAAAAACCATGAACTTGACAGTAGGCAATGTCGAGAGAAAACCACAACAAAACCCAGAAAAACAAGTCAAATAGACCATTGATTACATTTTCAACTATTTACAAGAACTGCATATAGTAAAAAAACATGGTATATAATCTGTTCTTTAAGATATTTGGATTTTAATCTTCCAACAAATATATGACATTTTTATCTTACATTTCCAATTAGGTTATTTAAAATAATAAAAAAACAACACTTTATGTGAAAAAATACATTTTACCACAGAAAACCACTGAACTATGTTATGACATTTGACATGACGTGACGTCACAATGACAAAGTGCACGTGCACTTTACCGCCAATGTTGTATCACCACAGTGTGGTGATACAAGATTCTGTATCACGTGTGTTTGATAAAACTTGTATTTCGTCAAATCAGATAGAAAAACTAGTTTAATGTTAGATAAAATAGTAGATATTTCCCAGCAGTACTTTGTTCTACAGCAGTTTCATTTTTACACATTGGTTTTATAGTCTTTATGTTTAAGCTACAAATTGTTTTCTTTTTATATTAAGTGCCAGTAAGGATTGTTTTCTTCATACAGAAGAAGCAGTCTGGTCTGGAACAGTGGAAGAACCATTTAAGAATAAACACAGGCTTAAAATCAAAACTAAAAAGATTATATGTTCATGTGTGTATTGCATTTTATACCTATCCAATAACATAATACTGCATCATCGTCTTGTTCTTCTGCCTGGTTGCAGAATGAAACCTCCATCCTCCATGTGTGTGTACAGCACTGATTGCTGATCTTTCCTCCATCGATGATTGACAGGTATTGTTCCAATTCAACACCCGTTTTTCTTGCAAAAGAAAGCTACATTAGTGTACATGAAAATACAATATATCATTTATCTTGATATAAGTGAATATACTCTTGACTGGTTAAGCATTTCTGCTACAATGTATTCCCAATTTAAGCTACTGACTTTTAATTGGAGAATCTGCCATCATAAATCATCAGATTTATGATTGTAATATCAAGTGAAATAATCTTGACTTCAAAGTTGAGATGCTAGTTCCCTGGCAATTCCCTGCTGTGAAGATCAAATAAATGACTTTCAGCTTGCCAGGTCAATTACAGAAAAAATAGAAAAAATACCACAATGATCCTGGATTCTTTGTTTCTTCTTGTCGTCTAGTGTCTTCATTTGGGGCACATCTGGTCCTTGAAGTCCAATTCATCTTCTTCTGTTATCTGAAAAACCATGAACTTGACATTAGGCAATGTCGAGAGAAAACCACAACAAAACCCAGAAAAACAAGTCAAATAGACCATTGATTACATTTTCAACTATTTACAAGAACTGCATATAGTAAAAAAACATGGTATATAATGTGTTCTTTAAGATATTTGGATTTTAATCTTCCAACAAATATTGTACAATGAGTGGTCCATAGTCTATAAATACATATTATATCCACACTGTCTATGACATTTTATCTTACATTTCCAATTAGGTTATCTAAAATAATAAAAAAAAAACCAATACTTTATGTAAAAAAATACATTTTACCACAGAAAACCACTGAACTATGTTATGACATTTGACATGACGTGACGTCACAATGAGAAAGTGCACGTGCACTTTACCGCCAATGTTGTATCACCACAGTGTGGTGATACAAGATTCTGTATCACGTGTGTTTGATAAAACTTGTATTTCGTCAAATCAGATAGAAAAACTAGTTTAATGTTAGATAAAATAGTAGATATTTCCCAGCAGTACTTTGTTCTACAGCATTTTCATTTTTACACATTGGTTTTATAGTCTTTATGTTTTAAGCTACAAATTGTTTTCTTTTTATATTAAATGCCAGTAAGGATTATTTTCTTCATACAGAAGAAGCAGTCTGGTCTGGAACAGTGGAAGAACCATTTAAGAATAAACACAGGCTTAAAATCAAAACTAAAAAGATTAATATGTTCATGTGTGTATTGCATTTATATACCTATCCAATAACATAATACTGCATCATCGTCTTGTTCTTCTGCCTGGTTGCAGAATGAAACCTCCATCCTCCATGTGTGTGTACAGCACTGATTGCTGATCTTTCCTCCATCGATGATTAACAGGTATTGTTCCAATTCAACACCCGTTTTTCTTGCAAAAGAAAGCTACATTAGTGTACATGAAAATACAATATATCATTTATCTTGATATAAGTGAATATACTCTTGACTGGTTAAGCATTTTGCTAGTGTCCCATTATTTGACATTAGCCAATGTTACAAAGAGAAAACCACAACAATACCCAGCAAAACAAGTCAAATAGACCATTGATGATGTTAATTCTGTAGGTCTCAACTGCTTGTATTTGACTGAATTGGGTATTTACGTCTCAGTCAATAATATTTCACTTACACCCGAGACGTTGCCAGCTATAGATGAAGTGGGAGAAATATTGACCTTTGGAATAAGGTCCGGGCAATGTGCAGTGAGGGTTCTTTAATAAGCCATGGCTGTCGTGACATGGGGCATTGATTTATAAGGTCTTTTAGGCTATGTGAAATTTGGTCCCAATATGTGATCATTTAAACAGACATATATTCTTTTAATTATTTACTTATTTGGCTTATAATTATTTGCTGAAGTGCATGCAATATGAGTGTCTTATGATTGTACAGGTTAGGATTCATCAATTAGTCTGGTCTCAAGGTGTGTACTGCCAGTCTTTTCCTGGTCTCATGCAGTGGTTGATGCTTTCAAGATGTCTCCACTATAACACAGAATTTCATATTTTCAAGTTTGATCCTAACACCTCTGATGAAGAATTGAATTCAGAAACCTTGACAGTTCTTTACAATTAACCAAGGAACATTGATGTATATAAAGACCAAAACTAATTTAGCATTTTTCTCGATGAGGGCAAAAATACCCCTTTACAAATAATGACATGAATGTTATGGGATAAAAAAGAGGAGTAAAGGGAAGAAAAAGAATGCAGGATTAGCAAACAAGACATTTTAGTGTTTTAGTCTTGTGAATGTTATGTGCAACTTTTGAATTTTTATAAAAGCATGCATAAAAACTCAAAAGTACTACATGACAAATGTAAGTAATGGACTGTATGCCATTATTTGATCATCAATTACATTTGTATACTCCAAAAATTCGATTTTGCAATACATCAATGATCCTTAGTTAAAATTCAAAACACTGTCAAGGTTTCTGAATCCATTTCTTTGTCAGACGTATTGGGGTCAAGCTGGCGGAAAGGATAAAGCACTACTTAAAATTTTAACACCAAAAAGACCAAAAATGAGCCACCAAAAACAAATTACAACATGAAAGCAGGGTTGAACAGCAGCTATCTAAAACACACTTATTGAGACCATACTGATTGAATATTATCCTTACTGAACAGCCATTTGATCATCATATATATTGATATGGTTACTTAATTTTTGTCACTGCTGTTACATCAATAACATCAAAATCTTCAGCAAACTGTTGATTCTGCTCATAGCTCTTTTTCACATCTACAAATATAACAAGCAAATTCAGTGAATTAGGATCCACCATCAGTGGGCATTTTTTGTTATTTCCACTTGTGTAGAGTTTTGCAGGTAAAACATTTAGCTGTGACCTTGACCTTTGATCCAAATTTGAAGGTTACTTAAGAAACATAAATGTCATAACTTCCGGAAAAAGGGCAAATCAACTAAGACTAGTGATATGGGCACCTTTTAATGTTATTTTGCACCAAGTTTAGTAAAATAGTGCTTCATAGTTTTGGAAATAACTCTGTACTGGAAGTGTCTGGAAGTACTGAACTTTATATTAAATATCCACATCTTTCTTAAAAGGCATGGAATACAAATGCACTTATATTTATTGTTTAATACAATTTAATCCAGGTGGAGTTGAGTTGAGTAATGGTGTTTAACATTCCAGTCAAGAATATTTCACTTATATTGAGGCATTGCCAGCTATAGGTAACTAATGGGTCGATTTCAGTAAAGCTTGAAACCATGATACAGTATAATTAGTTCATTGCTCTACCATGGCTAAAAAAACTAGACAACGGTGATGTATGGGTGCACAAAATCTTCTAAAAAAGCGACGAGAGAAAAAATGTGATGCTTTTCCAGGGTCTCGAGCTTATAATTACTTTTTTATGTTAAAAATAGTTTTAACAAGGTTAATGGTTTTTTTTAAATCTTGAGTCAGACCCGGCCGGGGTTCGAACACATGACCTCCCACTTATGGAGCGAGCACTCTACCAACTTTTCATGAAACATGCACATTCTGCACCATATAAGCTCACATGTCTTTTAGATGCCAAGTCTTAAGTCACAGTTAAGGCCTCAGTAGATTAAAAAACCTTCACTGCATAGTGCAATGCAGAAGTATAAATTTCTGCACTTTCACCTGGACTTGGTGACGTTTTGATATAAGTGAAATAATCTTGCATTGGAGAGTAAACCTCATTCAAATAATCTATCATGAATAAAGTGGGGGCATGTGTTACATTGACACTTTTCTCTTGTTTAATTTTTTATAAATTTTTTTAACTTTTTTACAATTAAAGATGACCAGTGTTATTTGGCTGGATCTAATTATCATAATTCATAAATAAGTGCTATAATAATAATAATAATAATAATAATTTTTTTTTTCTTTACATGTCAAAAATATTTTAACAGGGTAAAATTCCAGGTAATGAATTGAAGGATAAGGAAATGGACTATAATTACTAAAATAACATTTAAGAACAATGTTTATATTTACCAGTAATTAAAAGTGGGAGAATTGGGAAGAATCCAATTTAATAGGGGTGTTAAGTTAAAGGTTTGTATATACATTTATCAGGTACTGTAACTAACTTAGATTTAGAAATAATCCAACATTTACCCATGGTATATCGTCGAATAATACACAGGCAGGAGTTCACATGCGAAAGAATATATCACGAGGTGGCTATGATGACCCAGTTTGGAGAGATTAGAATGCAAAGTTTCCGCAGTAATAGATTGCAATAGCTCTACTGAGCCTTTTGAACATAAAATTAATTCTGTGTTCAACTGTTTTACACTTTCGGGAGGGCACCAGTGTATATTGACACACTCCGACATTACAGCGATTAACCTGTCGTTAATTGGATTGTCTTGCTTTCACACTTAAATTAACAATTTACACCACCACATGGTATACAATACCAGTCATTAATGACTGTTTATTCAGTGACACTCACTAGTCCATCACTGGCTTCAGCATGTGTCAATACCTCATAATTACAGGTGTACAGGTCACCAAAATTTTGCTAAGTGCAGTTGGTGACATTGGTATAGCCAAGCGCACACACTGCAAACATACTTTCGACAAAGTTTCACTTAAATGCTGGGGGGGGGGCGCTCAATTTTAGTGGGTTTAGCGGATTTATGACCACCACGAAATATTATCCACAAGTATAAAGATATTGTAGTAACTAACATGTAACATGTAGGCCGCCATATTTTATTGCAATTGGATCAATGGTAACAAGCTTTTTACACAAAACACAAATTTCAGTACTGATTCCTAATCTCTTAATTACTCATACTACAGAGATCGATAAACCAAAACATTATCAAGAAGCATGTGATTGTGAGGTCTTGATTTATGGTCCTCCTTATCAAGGTTCCATACTACAATTTCAACATTCAGTGAAACCACACATTTATGACCCAACAAAATGCTAGATTTTACTGATTCCATGAAAATTGCACCCAACAAAATTAAAACCATCCACACTATCTGCCCAGCAACAAGTGGAACATGTGTTAATGACACATGTACACACATACACACACTGCACTATAGCATTACATGTAAAGAAATGTAGAAATTGGTGACATTGGCAAAGCCCAGTGCAAACACTGCATACATGCTTTTGACAAGGTTTGACTGAAATCTGGTGAGTGACAATGGGAAAATGTGTACACACATACACACTGCACCATAGCATTACATGCAGGGTTAGCTCTGGGTCCCAAAAAGTTGAAGCCAAAAATTAGCTAATTTTAAAATTCAGACGCCAATTTATAGGTTTAAGATACACAAATAAGAAACATCTCAAATTTAGATCTTTTAAACTGCTGTAAAGATTGTTCTTGATTAACACTGTAAAAAATAAAATAATCAGTGATTTTCATCATGAAATTAATCAAAATTTTGGAGCAAAAATACAAGTCAGAAGCTAATTTTGCAGCAAAATATGATAATTAGCAATAGCTAAATTGGCAAATGACAGAGCTAACCCTGCATGTAAGTGTGACCATGTTACTGTTGATCCAATTTAACACATATTGTAATCCATAAATATTTATACAAATGTTAATCTGATCAGAGTTAATCAGCTAAGACAGTGTTTGACTTTGGGAAAAAATAATTTCTCAAATTTCAGATATCTTCCCAAAAATGCAAAAAATTCTAAGAAATTTGTTTAAAAAAATAAAACAAACAAACAAAAAAACCAGCCAACTTTGTTGGATACATTTAGATCATTAAATTAAGATACCACCTTCAAATATAAATGATGTGCAATATTATCGATTACCGATATATCACAATACGATTTCTCTAAACATACGTACATGTATTATATGATGTGACCAACCAGATCCAATAATACCTATGCAGTCAAACCTGTCTACAAAAGCCACCCAAGGGAACCAGTAAAAGTGTCCTTTATAGGCATCTGGCCATTATATCCAGGTTAAAATTATTAATAAAGAACAATTAGGATACAAATCTAATGGTGTTTAAAAGCAGTTGGTCCTTATACAGAGGTGGCCGTAAAGGCAGGTTAATAAACTGTATGACAACTGAAATTTTGGTAGTCCTTTATAATCCAAATGTAAACACAAACACATTATGTCACACCCAAAATATAATAAATAAACGCGTTATTATAACAATGTAGAGTTAAAACAAAATGTCCCACGAATGAAAATTTTTGTAGAAAACAAACACTTAGAATATAGTCCAATATGTTCAGTAGTGTTGAAAGAGTAGACCTGATAAGAAAAATGCATAACAGTCTGTCAAGTACTTTTTGCTAAAAAATTGAAAATCAGGAGGGATTTTAGTTAAAAATCAGGAGATTATAAGGGATTTGTATTGATAAAATCAAAAAAAAAAAAAAAAAAAAGAAAAGAAAAAAAAGAAAAGAAAAAAAGAATAAATAAATAAATAAATGGCTGCATTTCTCGCCTCTAAGTACGTAAAGACCTTCAGCTTATATGATGTTTTTGATTTTAAATAAAGGTCATTATCAGAATGTCAATATATAATTGCCAAGCTAAACACAAACTTAAAAACAAACATGCTTTACACTAAAATAATTCCAACATATTATGGTTTTTTTTATGTTTGGCTTAAAATCAGGAGTTTATCTAACAAATTCAGGAAAAAATCGGAAAGAACTCAAAATCGGGAAAAATCAAGAAAATTATGGTCGATTGACAGACTGGCATAACTAAAACTCTAAGGGGGCACAGCTCTTAAGAAAAAAAATTACCAGACACTTCCCTAATTTTTCAAATTTCCTGACAACCATGCATAAATTTATACATACTATTGGGCTAAATATTATGACTGAGGATGATAAACATACAAAGAGGGATAACTCTTACAGTATTGACAAAAAATTGCAACATGTCAATGTGTCAGCCTTGATTAATTAATTGAATGGGGTTTTATGTCCCCATCAAGAATATAAATTATTGCACTATTGTCACTAAAAAAGCCAAAAAATGACAGAATCAAGCAATATTGAACATTTCTGTGAAAATTAATTTAAAATTTAAAATTAAGAAGCAATTTTTAAACAACTGTACAACTGGATCCCCATTTTGAAAAAGCCTTTATGATGGACACTTAGCATCAATACTCACATGAAGAACAAGCCATTGAAATGGACACAACACCAATGCTCACATGGGGGAACATCAAACCTTTATATTGGACACTTAAATACCAATGCTCACATGGAAAAATGTCAAACCTTTATATTGGACACTTAAACACCAATGCTCACATGGAAGAATGACCCTATATTATGGACACTTAATTAAACACCAATGCTCACATGAAGAACAAGCCTATATGATGGACACTTAAACACCAATGCTCACATGATGGAACAAACCTATATGATGGACACTTAAACACCAATGCTCACATGATGGAACAAGCCTATATGATGGACATTTAACATTAACACCCACATAGATGAACTAGGTTTCTACAAATTTAAAATAATAGCAAAATTTCCAAAATTTGTGAAAATATAGTCCTTTTTAAAGTATTTTTCCACAAATTTGCTAAAATATGTTACTTATTGAAAGAATTCTTCAGAAATTAGTAGCCAATGGCGATTTTGGCTCCAGGAATCAAAACAAAGGATGAATAATATCTTGAAAACACTTATAAAAACACAAAACAACAGGGTTTATGTTTGGTTAAAATTACTACCAAATGATAGTTAATCCCTAGGGAACAAGAACTCAAAATCCTATTTGACCAACAACTGAAATACTAGCAAATTAATCTAATTGTCCTTACCCACAAAATTGTGAAAATATCTTTACAATGGGGATCCTAGTTATGTACACGAAGTGTTCAGTCTAAAAAAACTGTCATATACAATCACTTTTTCCAGAATAAAAAAATCACAAAATTCCTGCTACAAACACGTTTAATGAACTTGAAAAGTAAATAGCATGTTATAATTGTTCCCAGTGATTTTCCAGTAAAAAAAAATAGTTAAAACAATATTTATTC
Organism: Anadara kagoshimensis; assembly: GCA_021292105.1. NCBI lineage: Eukaryota > Metazoa > Mollusca > Bivalvia > Arcoida > Arcidae > Anadara > Anadara kagoshimensis. Next base: position 52,336,019 of record CM037870.1, on the reverse strand, counting down.
ATCATTAGATACAAATAATATAATTCATAACAAACTTTAAACTGGATTCAGGAACAAGCGCTAGCTTATTTCAACCCGTCTCCAGAACAACTGTACAACATAATGTAAAACAACCTTTATTGTCAACTGCCAACCCCAAACTAATTCAATAAGACACTCCATGTTTTACGCGATTTGCACTTTGGGTTAACAGTGAAAGAATAAAGATTGTTCTACAGTAATTCAATATAATGGCCGTAACTAGACAAAAAAACAAAAGTTATAAGTACATGTAGGTTAAATTTTTAAATTACTAACAAACTAATAATAAAAAAAAGAGAAAGTGATTGCCCATCAAAAACATGTTATGATATAATTACTAACATAAGACTAAGTATAATAAATACAAGTACATATATATAATTATATCGGTGTGGCGAAGTATATTAGAACCTTTTTGTCAAATAGATATATTTTTGAACTGTATTAAAAAGAGGTATGGCGGGTTTGATGGGATTTTGTCCTAAATGGACCATTTTGGTTTTTGCAAAATAAAAGTCTGACTATTCTTGCACTTAAATAATAAAGCAGCAGTATTTTATGTGGACTTTCAGATTTTGGCTCGAACAAAGGTCTATTTTACTTGTATTTTTCTTAATAAGCTCATCTTTGTGCTATATTATGCTAAAATATGAAAAATTAGCGGGTTTTCCCGTCTTTGATAATTATTATCAAAGTGTTCTCCTCGGAAGACCATTTTTTACGTTATTGTTTCTGAAAGTATTTTCAAAATGCAATCATTACGAGTTTTCAAAAAATTGGTCCTCTTAGGAGAAAATGGTTAATTTTTTAAAATTAGGGAAAATTAAAACTGACCACTGCACATATAACTAATGTTGCATTTTAACACGACTGGCACTAACTGCTGTGGTTAGCTCAGTAGGTAGCGAGGACGCTTTGTAACCTGTACGGCATGGGTTCAAATCCCACCCAGATATCTTTTTTATAAATACTTTTTCTTCTTTTTTTATTTTTAACTTTATAAAATACTATTGTTAAATTTTTCCTTTACAAATATTAGTTTTTAAAAATTAGCATTATCATCTTTCAAAACACTACTAGCAGATCAAGCCAGGTTACATTTTCATACAATAAATCTACACACATCACCCGTGAATTCTTAGTGAAGCGTGGTGTAAGTTAATACTTTATTTTTCAAGCTTTTCTGTTTATTGTATAAAGATAAAAAATGAAGATTATAGATGTTAAGGTTTGTTCAATATCTTCGGCTTTTCAAGGAAAAACAAGTTTACACAAACGAAGCGCTTGTTTTTCATAGACCTTGTCTAATTATAGAACGCGAAATCCTCAGGTGTTTAAAAATACACCGTTACGTCATTCATCCATTCAAGCAGGGGGCAATGTGAAAAGCGCCTATCAAACCCGCCATACCTCTTTCTTCATTTTGTTCAGTAGTTAAATTCTCAGAGTCACCAAATAACAATAGTTTTACAGTTGTGTTGACGGTCAGATTATCTATGGATTCCTTTCGAACTTCATCATATAGGGGACATAATAGAAGAAAATGTTTAACAGATTCGATTTGACCACACTGACATAGAGGACTATCAATTAAATTCTTTTTATACAAGTGTTCGTTAAGGGAGCTGCATTCTAGTCTAAGTCTACAATGAAAAATTTGTTCCCTTCGTTTACCAAAATAGTAATATAAGAGGATTTTGAAACTTTTGTCGATGTGTGATTTGAAATTATTTATAGAGCTTTGTCTTACGTCTATTGGTAAGTCGTTCCAGTCACGTGTAGTTGTGGGCAGAAAAGAGTTGTAATAATAACTTGTATGACAATGTATTGTTTCTAAATTTTGGTTATGTCTTGTTGTGTATTGATGTACGTCCGAATGTCTGTTAGGTATAAGAGATTGAAGATAATCAGGAGTTAAACGATTAACCATCTTGTAATAAATTAAAAGTCTATGTTTGCGTCGTCTGTCTTTTAAAGTTTCCCAACCAGTTTCCTGATAAAGTAAGTGGCGACTTACAAGTTTAGTAGCACCAGTTACTATTCTTGCAGCATCAATATTAATTTTTTCTAACTTGTCAATAAGTTCGTCCGTCATATTGTCCCAAACAACGTCGGCATATTCTAATAAGGGTCTGATAAAGCTTATATATATTTTTTCTAAAGTTTTTCTGTCTAGTTGGAATTTTAATTTACGAAAGAAAGAAAGTCTAAAGTTTGCTTTAGTTAAAACAGATGAAATATGACAGTTCCATGTTCCATGAATAGAAAAATGAATTCCAAGATGTTTATGGGATTCTACCTCTAGTATGGGTGTGTCATTCATATACAGTTGGGGATGGAAGGGAGGGGCTGTTTTTCTCGAAATGATCATAGATTCGGTTTTATTGGGGTTAAAGGTCACTAGCCAACTTTTGGCCCAAGTATGTATTTTCTGTAAGTCTCTATTAAGTAAATCAGCAGCAGAAAAAGGGTTGTCGACTATTATTGTCAAAGATGTGTCGTCTGCAAATAAACGAATTTTACTATTTATACTATCAACAATGTCGTTGATATAAATAATGAATAGTAAGGGACCTAATATTGAACCTTGAGGAACTCCAGATTTAATACCTAGCCAAGAAAAAACGTTATTTCGAAGAACTACTCTTTGCTTTCTACCAGATAAATAATTTCTAAACCATAGAAGTAAATGGCCACAGATTCCTAAAGAGCGAAGCTTTGCAATCAGTCCAGAGTGCCAAACTCTGTCAAATGCTTTTGTAATGTCACAGAATACAGCTCTTACTTCTTTTCCACAATCTACTGCTTGTAAAATATCATTGCTGAGATCTAATAGTTGATTCACAGCAGAATCGCCTTTTCTGAATCCTGATTGAGAGGAGAAAAAACCATTTTCCAAAAGAAAATTATTTAGATGTTTGAAAATACATCTTTCCATAACTTTACCTAATAACGATAGAAGTGAAATAGGTCTATAATTACCAACGCAACTAGGGTCATCTTTCTTAAATATGGGGGTGACATGAGCCTTTTTCCATTCAGAAGGGTATTTAGATTGCCTAATAGATTTGTTATAAAAACTGCTTAGGGGTTGCGCTAGAATGTCAGATGCATGTTTAAGAAGAAGCGGGTGTACATGATCAGGGCCAGATGCTTTGGATATGTTAAGTGTACTTAATATATCTGATACGTCGTTTGGTGTTATGTGTATGTCCGAGAGTGTATTTTCACATATAGTTATATTTGGAGGTTGTTTACCGTCATCATGTAATGAACTTTGATCAGCAAAATATTGATTAAGTGTGTCCCCAATAAGTATAAAAATTTATAAGAGAATTGTCTCATTTTGGTACAAAGTGGTCAACTACGAAAACAAACTGACTTTTCTAATGTATAAATTACTGCTTAACGTGTGTGATATTAAAACAGTTCCATGGATAGCAAAAATAAGAAACATTTTAGATTCTTTGGGATTGAGTAACGTTTGGTTTTCACAAGGTGACGGAGTTAATAAAAATTGGTTATTAAAAGCCGTTGAAAGAAAATTACAAGACCAATTTATTCAAAAATGGGAGGGGGATATATCAGGTTCGTCAAAGGGGATAATGTATAGATAATAAAACTAATTTTGAATTTGAAAATTATCTGGACATTCTGTCGCCGAAATTTAGAATAGAATTGACAAAAGTTAGAACTTCAAATCATAATCTTCCCATTGAAACTGGTCGTTGGCATAATATTCAAAGGCACGAAAGATACTGTACTTTTTGTAAAACTGAACTGGGGGACGAATTTCATTTTTGTTTGTTTGTGAACACTTTAAGACTTTGCGAAAGCAGTTAATACATGCAAGTTTCTACAATAAACCAAACATACTTAAGTTAGCTAAACTTTTAAATTCTACAAACCAAACAGTTCTGATCAACTTATGTAAATTTATAAAAAATGGATTTAAGGAGGTTACAGTTTAAATTCAAATAGTTATTTATAATGGCAATTTATTTCTTATACACTCATATTTATGTTAAGATACTTGTGACCTAGTTTGCAAATATTTATAGTTATTTATATAATCATATTGAGTAATTTGTATATACATTTGTATTTAGAGCTATAGTTATCACTTTGCTTGTTTATAAAAATGCAATTATGTTATATTGATGTAAATAATTTTTATGTTGTATTGTATGAGGCATGCGCATTCTTGTATTTTTGTGTATATATTACCTCATGTACCACCTCCTGTGGGCTTGAGTGAATAAAGTGAATTGAATTGAATTGGCTTTAATCTGTTCGTCATATATTACTTCATTGTCAACAATTAAGGGGGGAATGGTTGATGCTTTATCAGGAGAAATAAATGATTTCACAATTTGCCACCAGTTTTTGTCATCTAATTTACCAGATTGTAGTTTCTCTCCAAGTTTACTGTAGTGTGTTTGTTTTGCTTGAGTTACAAGTTTATTACATTTGTTTCGAATTTTTCTAAATTGAGCCCAGTGAAACTTTGAGTTTGATTTTTTAGCTTGTTTGTGAAGTCGTTTGCGTTTTCGTATTAATTTCCTTATGTTATTGTGCATCCATGGTTTATCATTAAACCGTATGACTACTTGTTTGTGTGGTATACTTTGATTTGCGGCTGAATGTATAATTTCCGATATTTGTAGTGCTGTTTTGTCTATGTCGGTATCGTCTATAAACGTCCAGTCTGTGTCAGTAAGTATTTGTCGAAAAAGATCGTAATTTCCGTTTTTGTAATCCCAAATGTTTCGCTTACAAGAGTTTTTAGAATCTTTTGTAATATTTAAAAAAGAACAATAGGACAGTGATATCGTTGTTGTACTTCTAAAAATACTTCGCCTACACCGCAGTTAAAAATAATATCTTTTTGTTGACTATAATAAATCAATAAGTGATACAGAATTAACCCAATAATGGGTAGGTTCACTAATTATTTGTGAGAAATTATAACTATCTAATATATTCTTTATCTGTTTGTTGGCTGGGTTTAATTGGTTTTGATTAAATCACCGGTAATGATAATATAATCTGTATTTAAATTAACTGCTTGGTCTATCGAATATTCTATTTTATCCCATACAGTACGGTTTGAATCAGGGGTCTATAAAAGGTTCCTAAAACAGTTTTTGACTTTATTAAAACTTCTAGCCAAACACATTCTAGTTCTGATAATTCTAGTTCTGATTTATGTTTAAAATAAAGCGAATTTTTTACATAAGCTATAACCCCACCCCCTTTCTTTGAATCTCTGTTACAAAAAAATGGTTTGTGAAAACCTTCAATTTCAATGTCAGGGTCACAATTTGATTGGTTGAGCCAAGTTTCTGTGAACAAAAGGATATCATAGTGACTTAGTTCACTACGAATTATGTCTAGTTTTAGGAGTAAACTATTGACATTCAAGTGTAGAATTGTGAAATATTTCTTTATATAGGATTCAATAGAAGGGTCTGATAAGTTACTAAATGATATGTTATCAGAACTGGTCTCAATAGTACTAGTTTCAGGACCAGGGTTCTTTTCTACGTTCCTGACATATATAACAATGTTACAATGATATAAATAAATATTATATTATACATATAATCCAATATATTGAAGTTACGTAATGTTTTTAAAACATATATGTGTTTCAATTTGTAACCACTAATATACATTGTAATGTAGATAATGAGAACAGTAAACATTATGTTATTAATGATATAATTTGTAATCTGACAACTCATAATAATGAGACTAAGAATTAAAATCAAAATAATAATGGTTATGAATAAGGAAAAGTTATATGCTCTGAACTTTCTACTTCGTGAACTATGCTTAAGTCTTATGTTAAAACATCCTATCCTAGCCCTGTAAAGATCTAGAAAAATTCAACAAATGTCTGGTGCAAAACAGGTTGAATAAACTTTAGGAAAAACAACAAGCATGTTATATTGCCACAACTGGTACAGGAAAAAATGCATTTTAATGGTATAAAAGGTGCTTATTTCCAAATATTGACACCCTCCCCCTCCAAAGAAAATGCCCATTGTCAAAATGGCGCCAAAATTAAAGTGGAAAATGTTACTTCATTGCAACCCCAACATATTATATTGTCACAGCTGGTACAGGACAAAATGCATTTTAATCGCTTTAAAGGTGCTTATATTCAAATTTTGATAACCCCCCCCCCCCAAATGTCCATTGTCAAAAATGGCGCCAAATTCAAAGTGGGAAATAATACTTCATTGGAACCCCAAACATAATTATCATATTGTCATAAATGATACAGGATAAAATGCATTTATTTAAAGGTGCTTATATTCAAATTTTGACAACCCCCCAAAAATGTCCATTGTCAAAAATGGCGCAAAACTCAAGTGAAAATATTACTTCATTGGAACCCCAAGCATATTACATTGTCACAGCTGGTAGATGGAAAATGCGATTTAATCGTTTTAAAGGCGCTTGTATTCAAATTTTTGACAACCCCCCTTCCAAAAACAAAATCAATTGTCCATTGTCAAAAATGGCGCCAAAATTAAGTGGGAAATATTACTTCATTGGAACCCCAAGCATATTATATTGTCACAGCTGGTACATGAAAAAAATGCAATTTAACCGTTTTAAAGGCGCTTGTATTCAAATTTTGACAACCCCCCTTCCAAAAAACAAAATCAATTGTCCATTGTCAAAAATGGCGCCAAAATTAAAGTGGGGAATATTACTTCATTGGAACCCCAAGCATATTATATTATCATAATTGATACAGGAAAAAATGCAATTTAATCTTTTTAAAGGTGCTTATGTTCAAATTTTGACAACCCCCTCCTCCAAAAAACGCCCGTTGTCAAAATGGCGCCAAATTTAAATTTGGAAATATTATTTCATGGGAACTCCGTTTTCAATCATAAATTATGTCTCGGTGGAGTGACTTGTTATTTCCGCTGTAGTTACAAACGAGTTACTCTTACAATCCGAATTCGCGCCATTTTCAAAAAAGACCAATTCACAATAAAATATGATGTGAAAATTTCCCCGATAAAAAAATAATAATTCGAAATCTATTTAAACAACGATTTGACAATACTTTTTAAAGTGGTTTTACACTGTAGTTTGAAGGAATAAGACATTCACATTTTCACTTTCTTGGCAGCCATGATCGCGGGGACCACAATAAAAAACACATGCTTTCACTTACCTGTTCTTCCAAGTTGTGATCACTACCTGTAAAAATGTTCAAGAGTACCCGGATCTACTTGCCAGGGGCAATTTTTGACCACTGTATTGTTTTATAAGGGGGAGACTGTAATGTTGAGGTTCCATTTCGCAAAGAAAGAATACGTTTTTGGCGATAAAATTAATGTAGCATTTGACAAAAATTAAGGAAAAACACGCGACACCAACTCTGTCATATTTTTTGTCACGGAAATTTAAACAACTAGCTAGATTCGAAACCTGTCACCCCTTTCCTGAATATTGACCGTGTCCAAATGTATGATTGCGCATGTGTGATTTTTTTCAGCGTTGGAATGAGCGAGATTTATTGACAGACTAAAATCCTTGTCAGAGGCGTGGCCCTCTTTTTTCACGCACTGTGTTGTTATGGGATTTTTGTAAAGATGCTACACGGATTTTTGTCGTGAATATTTTGTAAAATGGAAACTGTTATCTTAACCCCTTGGTTATATTGAAATTATCATGAATAAATTTCACGGCATTTTTTTCAGTTTTGCATTAATTTTGTCAAATATTATCAAGAAGCATACGACTTAGTCTTTTTTTTCATCAATTTAGTCAGATATTGGTTACCATGGCAACGGAATATTAATGCAAAACTAGAAGAAAATCATTAAAATGTCGTTTTTTGGGTTCATGATTGAAACACAAATGCATATATCTATCAGGAATTAACACAAAAATAAAAAACAACTTAAACTTTTGCTGTTAAATATTTCAGCAATATTAATTTTTTTTTTACATGGCTCAATCAAAATTTTGTATATCTATGGTCTTACAATAAAAATTTCCATTTCAATCTTATTACATGTACTGGTATTCAAAACTTATAAATAAATGGTGGTTGGTTTTTAGCGCATATTTTCAGCCTGGAAACCATAATATTTTAAAAGATAAAGAATTCCTGTTTTAATTACATTTCAAAAAAGTCTTATTATCGGTTTCCAGACAGATCTGCATCTTAAAAGAATAAATAGGTAAACGGTCATTTAAATATTGTTTCTGAACACATAACCTAACTGGCCCCAGTTTAACAATCATTCCTTAGCTAAGATTTTCTTAGCTTAAATTTAGCAAATTTTGGTTATCTCCTTTGATGGAACTGCTGATGAATATTTTTGTCAAAACTAAATGCAAATGTTTTAATTCTTCAGGTGATCTTAAAAATAACACCTTACATTCCCGAATATCTTGAAAATTAACAAAACTATGAAGATTTGAAATTTTGAAAGATTTAAGTTAAGGAAAATCTTAGCTAAGGATGATTGTGAAACCGGGGCCTGAAAGCGTATAACTATTGACAATTATCATTGAATGGACAAAAAACATGAAATGATCTCAAGCAATTTAATTCTCATTGTAACATATTTTAGCTGCCATGTGCTACTTTTGAATTTTTATGAAATAATACATTCAAAAGTCAGTACCACATGACACAGCAATAGCAAACTTCTGTTTCAAATCTCAACTCTGGTATGTTTTAACTTTATAATTAATGTATCAGAATTCAGGGTTTAATATATGTTTTCAAGGCTGATTTCCAGTGGCTTTTTAGCTCACCTGGCAAGGCCATGTGCGCGAAGCGTGCGTTTGTGTGTCCTTCAGTAAACTTTAATCTTCTCCTCCGAAACTACTGGACCAATTGAAACCAAATTTGCTGTGGAAGGTCCTTGACAAAGTCTAACAATAGTTTGTTCAAATCATAACGAACAAGTATCCAAGATGGCCGTTGTTACTAAAAATAGACAAAACCTAAAAAATCTTTTCTTGAACCGCTCATTGGAAGCAAAAACTGATGTAATATTTGGATTCTACCAGAGACATATATATAGGTTTTAATGTCTCTGAATTCTACATAGTCTTTATCTTAAAGTTTGTTCATTTCGTGAATTTGGTTGAAAAATAGGTTACACGTGTTTGTGTTAAATTTGCAATTTTTTGAAAACAGCTTTAAATTGCTATATCTTGACTATATTGTATTTGTAAAGATAATGACATGGGGTTTTTAGATTTGATGTTCTTTTTACATGGCCGTCGAAATGAAGTCAAGGTCAAAGGTAATGGCCTAAATTTCGACCTTTGAGTTTTTGGTTGTATATAAGCTGTTTTTTTTCTTTTATTCATAAAATATATATATAAGCATAGCAATAACATTATGCAACATACAAACAAACAATAAAAATAAATAAATAAATAAATAAATAAATAAATTCATCAATTTATAAATACATGTAAACGAAATAATTTGACACACGTACCCACGCTTATAATAATAATAATATTGATCACAATCCTCATTTTTACACAAAATATCACAATGTTATTACACATAGGGTGTATATAAGCTGTTACTAAAGATATTCATTGGGGTTTTTTTTTCAATTTAAAAAAGATTGGCATGACAAATTCTAGCTATGTATGAAGTTTTTAAATATCTGATAGACAATTTAGAAATTATTGCCCCTTAAAGTTCTTTTCTTTCTTTCTTTTTTTTTTTACATATTTTTATAGCTTTTGATTATTTTCTTGAGAATTATTAGAGCTAGATAAAGAGTATAAATTGGAAAAATGATGAACATGACAAGATCTAACTGATAAGCAAGTTTCATAAAAATAGGATCATCCATGTTCATTCATTCATTCATTCTTTATTTCCTCTTTAAAAGAGATAATGAAAACAATATATTTACATAAAAAGTATTGATGCAAAAAAATCAGCATGAAAAATAGAATTAAGTTGAGTTTGGTAATGGCGTTTAACCTCCTAGTCTAGAAATATTTCACTTATATCAAGACGTCGCCAGCTATAGTCGAAGGTGCAGAAATTTTGCCTGTGCGTTGCGCTGATGGCATTATACAGCAGGGTTCTTTAGTGTGCCAAGCCCACCGTGACACAGGATCTCATTTATTTTAAGTTCCCATCCTAAAAAACCGTGACTTTCATTTCGTAATGCCGAGTGCTTGGCGAAAGAACAGTCACTACCCACTTTCAAGTCTCTCTCTCTCTCTCACTCTCTCTCTCTCCGAGTCTCCGACTCTCTCAATCTCTCTCTCTCTCTCCCAGTGTCTCTCTTCCCGAGTGTCTCTCTCTCTCCCTCCGATTCTCTCTCTCTCTCTCTTCTATAAACATTTTGTTCTTTAAAAAACCACATGTAATTGTATAAGAGGGGTAAATCTGTAAGAAATTACAACTCGATGATTAAATAGTTATTATGCATACATTGTCAAAACGCATGGTCAGGTTTTACATCGTGGTCGTCGCGACCTATATATTTCCAGTCATTCTACGGGAAAAAAATGGCCAAACCTCCAACTAATTGCAACAAAATTTATTTTATGTGTATTGGTATATTTAGAGTCTATATTTTAACATATCAAAATTCGAATTCATTCGGATAAGTGGAACTTGTTCAAAATTTTGTATAAATACAAGCTATATATACTACATGTATATATGTATGTATGTATGATATACAACAATATCAACACATTGAAATAAAACAAGAAACATACCTTGATAAACTTCCCCGTGATTAACTCGATTGAAAATACAATAATCCTGTTCACTGAGACTAAAGCACAAGCTAAGTATAATAAACCACAGTCACACTACCGACCTATTTATTAAAAGTACATTCATTATATAACTTTATACCACGCGGACTTCGGTGACAGTACATTTTAACCGACGGTGTTTACAGAACACGGGCTACTAATCGGGATCCTACAGATCACGATGTTAAACCTGACATCCAACTTTTTGTTTATTATTATTATTATTATTATTGTTGTTGTTGTTGTTGTTGTTGATGTTGTTGTTATATTTGCTAATTTCATACAATTTTATTTAAAACATTAGGTGTATCAATTATATGTGAATAATACAATAATGCATACTAAAATTATAATATACATGTACATGTTGTATATACCATTTTAAAATGTATTTAATACATGTATTTCTTTCTTTAAAAAAAGTTGCATTGATTATGCCAAAGTAATTCTGATATGATGCCTGCCACACTTGCTGAATAATTTGATGTATAAATAAGTGCTAGTTGTCTCTCTTGGATTGCTAATCCACATTCAATCTATAAGTGAGACACAAAAAATACCAACTTTTTAATTCATTGGACCCAGTGTTCGCCAAAGTCGGGAAAGTCGCAAATGAACACACTTTTGTCACTTGTGCTTTTATCCATCCATAGTCGGGATCCCCAAAACTTGAGACCACTTTGTCATTAGATCAGGAATCTAATGAGTGGGAGGTCGTGGGTTCGAGCCCCGGCCAGGTCTGACCCAAGGCCTAAAGTGGGTAGTGACTTTTCTTTCGCCAAGCACTCGGCATTACGAAATGAAAGTCACGGTTCTTTCGGAAGGGAACTTAAAATAAACGAGGTCCCGTGTCTTGGTAGACTTGGCACGATAAAGAACCCCGCTGTAAAATGCCATCAGCGCAACACACAGGCAAACTTTCTGCACCTTTGCCTATAGCTGGCGACGTCTCGATATAAGTTTACAATCGGGAGTCTCACACCTGAATAATAATCATCGTTTGTCCACCAAAAGTGGTGAAATGAGAAAGTTTACCAGTCTGCCTGCCAAAGGGCAGTTGTTTTCTTATGTGACGCGTCTCAAACCTAACCGATAAGATTATATATATGTCCACCCAAAGCGGTGAAATTAGAAAGCGTTACGGTCAGTCAGTCTGCCGAACGGCAGATGTTTTCTCATGGAGTCCTGAATAAGTTGTCCGCCCAAAGAAGTGAAAGGAGAAAGCGTGTCAGTCCGCTTGCTGAAGGGCAGTTGTTTTCTCATGGTTCTTGTTTCTTCCACTATCCCAGAACTGTCCGCCTCAGCCACTATCCCAAAACTGGCCAGCTCAGCCACTATCCCAGAATTGTCCGCCTCAGCCACTATCCCGGAACTGCCTGCCTCAGCCACTATCCCAGAACTGCCCGCCTCAGACACTATCCCAGAACTGCCCGGTCAGCCACTATCCCAGAACTGCTCGCCTCGGTCACTATCCAGAACTGCCCGCTCAGCCACTATCCCAGAACTGCTCGCCTCAGTCACTATCCCAGAACTGCCCGCCTCAGCCACTTTCCCAGAACTGCTCACCTCAATCACTATCCCAGAACTGCCCGCCTCAGTCGCTATCCCAGAACTGGCCGCCTCAGTCGCTATCCCAGAACTGTCCGCCTCTGTCACTATCCCAGAACTGCCTGCCTCAGCACTATCCCATAACTGCCTGCCTCAGTGACTATCCCAGAACTGCCCGACTTAGCCACTAACCAAGAACAGAACTGCCCACCTCAGCCACTATCCCAGAACTGCCCGCCTCTGAGCCACTATCCTGGCCACCTCAGCCACTATCCCAGAACTGCCCGCCTCAGTCACTATCCCAGAACTTCCCGCCTCAGCCACTATCCCAGAACTGCTCGCCTCAGACACTATCCCAGAACTGCCCGCCTTAGCCACTATCCCAAAACTGCTCGCCTCGGTCACTATCCCAGAACTGCCAGCCTCTGTCACTATCCCAGAACTGACTGCCTCAGCCACTATCCCAGAACTGACCGCCTCAGCCACTATCCCAGAACTGCCCGCCTCAGCCACTATCCCAGAACTGGCCGCCCGCCTCAGCCACTATCTCAGAACTGCCTGCCTCAGTCACTATCCAAGAACTGCCCGCCTCAGTCACTATCCCAGAACTGTCCGCCTCAGCCACTATCCCAGAACTGCCCGCCTCAGTCACTATCCCAGAACTGGCCGCCCGCCTCAGCCACTATCTCAGAACTGCCTGCCTCAGTCACTATCCAAGAACTGCCCGCCTCAGTCACTATCCCAGAACTGTCCGCCTCAGCCACTATCCCAGAACTGCCCGCCTCAGCCACTATCCCAGAACTGCCCGCCCGCCTCAGCCATTATCTCAAAACTCTCCGCCTCTGCCACTATCTCAGAACTGCCTGCCTCTGCCACTATCCCAGAACTGTCCGCCTCAGTCACTATCCCAGAACTGTCCGCCTCTGCCACTTCACCTGTAGCTGGTTACCGACCGGTATTTTCATCATTAAGTATAGACCCTTTTGTTACAAGGCTTCTGATTGGCAAAAAGGTATCTCATTAGCGGACAAATTTATGCATTATGTACAGAATACAATTATGTACATAATACATTTATGAGACTAAAAGTGATCAAAGCTTGCCATAACGGCATGCTTCAATCACATTTAATACATAATTCACATTATTAGAACGAAAATTATCGCTTGATAATTAAAAAAATAATAATATAGTTGCGATATGTGCGCCGTAGTCACATTAAATCCCATAAAGTGCATTATGTATACATAGAGTTACTAATGTGCTAGACGTATCGCCGGCCACGCCCACAATGTTCCGACAAAGGCCGCCATCACGGTACCAAAGCAGCGTCACGGCAACTAATGACGTACTTGTGTCAGTGACGTCATTAAACGACGCAATTCAGACCGAGTTTTCATGCTTTTGCAAGCATGCCGGACCTTTGTCGGAACATTGTGGGCGTTGCGCTGATGGCATTATACAGCAGGGTTCTTTAGCGTGCCAAGCCCACCGTGACAAGGGACCTTGTTTATTTTAAGTTCACATCCTAAAGAACCGTGACTTTCATTCGTAATGCAGAGTGTTTGGCGAAAGAACAGTCACTGCCCACTTTCATGTCTTGGATCAGACCCGGCCGAGGATCGAATCCACGACTACCCACTTACGGAACAAGCACTCTACCAACTGAGCTACCGCAGTGGTTCTTATAATATTTTATTTTATGATTCAAGATATCAAAAACAAACATATAAATCCATATTCAAACCACAACAACAAAAGAAAGCAAAAATTTGACTTTGACGCTGATAAATCAAGTGAAATACGCGAACTTGCACCAGGGAAGTGAGACTGGATGCGCCGGAAAGTTAAGCACCTCCTGTTTAGCTAACTACACCTGTCACTTGTGTAATCAAAATTGGAAAATAAGGAACATGGAACTATGGAACGTTTGAAAAGGTGTCATTTTGAAGATCATTTTAAAGCGGTTTAAAACATATGTAGTCTAAATTTGTCTAAATGTTTATATTTATTTCCATAAAATATTGCCAAAAAATAGCCATTAATTTCCCGACTTCGGACGAACACTGCATATAATGAGACCACTGATTTTAGAACTCCCGACTTCGGACCTATCAGGGATATACTACAACCATTTATTTCGAGATTCTCGATTTCGGACGGACACTGGAAAAAATCTAATCGATAAGTAATCTGACATCATTGCAGTCAAAACAAATAGGTTCATATAAAAAAGGTCAATATTGTAAAAATAGATGTTTAAATGGAATTAACAAGATATTACAGATCTGACCTACTGAAAAAACCTATACCTGAAAATGGCCTAAATTTCAAACACTGTTTTGAGATTTATAGAAATAATTCTATTTCGAGAAAAATTACAAATTTTATACCATTCTGTAATCAGAAAGAGTGCTTACAACCTTGGCAAAGTCCGAGAGTTGAATCAGTAGTATCTCTGGGTCCTCAGAAAAGACCTTAAAAACTGATACTGTGTCACAGTAGGCATGTCATGTTAAGAAACCCTTCCCAAGCATTGTCCTCAGCACACTAGTGAATATATATATGTCACTTCACCTGTTGTTGGTGATGTCTCTATTTAAGTGAAATATTTTTTATAGAAACATAAATGAAAAACCCCATTCTATCAACTGTTTAATCAACATTATGTAATTAAGTTTGATTCGTCAACATAATATAAGTTGTTCAGTCTTTAGTAAATGTCTAATACCAATGCCGTAACTCAGTACTTGCCAGAGTGCTCACTTCGTGTGTAGGGTTATCTTGAAAATAGGTAGCGACTGTTCTTTTGCAAAGCACTCAACATTTAGAAATAAAAGTTTCCGGATCCTTCAGACGAGAGGCATGGCAAACTGCCCTGAGTGCACTGCAAAGGTGAAAAATTACTGCTACCCCTACAATTGGTGGTGTCTTGATATAAGTGAAAAATTCTTGACCGGGATTCAAAACCCCATTCAATCAATAAATCAATCAATCTTTAATAAATTCAAAGATGCTTACTGTTTTAGAGAATGTTTTAGTGCATTTAGATTTAAGATAGTAAAGTTTATTTTTATGTCATACATGTTTGTATCTCAATTTCAGGCATTCCAAGTTGATGGAACTGAAATAGCTACAAAAATGAAAGCGGATAAGTTTAACTTCCTCGCTATACCAGTGTCTCCTGCCTTTACATGCATTACCTGCAGCAGACAATGCAGATTAAGAAGAGGCCAGGTCCAGTTTAACAATCATTCTCTTTACTAAGATTTCCTTAACTTAAATCTGATAACTTCCATAGAACTAAAATATAGACATAATAAGCTTTGAGTGATCTCCAAAATGATTGACACCTTAAATTCACGAATATATGTATATTCAAAACTAACAAAATTATTCAGATTTTGAAATTTGCAAGATTAAAGTTAAGGAAAATCTTAGTTAAGGAATGATTGTGAAACTGGGGTCTGATCAGTCACAGCAAACGATGTCCATCCACCACGTCTACTGATGCAAATCCATAGACCTAAGACTGAAAGATGCAGTGTCTTGGAGAGGCAGTCACAGCAGATGATGTTAATCTACCACCACCACAAATGCAAATTTATAGTCCTTAGACTGAAGGATGTGTCTTGGAGAGGCAGTCACAGCAGACAATGGTCATCCACCACGTCTACTGAGACAAATCAATACATGTAGTCCTAAGACTGAAGGATGTGTCTTGGAAAGGCAGTCACAGCAGATGATGTTCATCCACCACCTCCACAGATCCATAGTCTTAAGACTGCAGGATGCCAACAAAGATACCACAAATGATTTCTGAATGAAAATGATTGCATGTTTACAGTGATTTTGTTTGCCTAAAATTACTACCGAATAAAGGTAGTTTTCCCAGGGTAAAAATGACTAAATTTTACCAAATCGACCACTAAAATTCCCAACAGATTAAAATTAGTATCCTTACCCACAAAATGTTAGATATTGCCACAATGTAACATCTTTTCAATGAAGATCATAAGCTATTATAAACTTGTCATTATGCAGTTTGCTGTTTTTCAGAACTTCGATTTTCTCAATTTAAAAGGGAGAAAGTTATTAAAAAATTAACAAAATCACTATTTATTTGTAAAGTTTTAAGGTGATAATTCAAGCTTTTATAATACTTCCATGTCTTAACTCTGTAGTAAGTCATTTAAAGCTTTGACAAATATAATGCATATTTACAGGTGAGCTAGGTGCTTTGCCGCCAACAACTTTAGAACCTGTTTAGAACCTCTTAAATGATAACAAGAATGACCGAGACAGGGTTCAGATATGTTTGGCCTATAGCTAATCATTAATAAATGAAACAAATGGGGTTTGCCACCTTAGAGGGTAATAACCCCTAACTTTTTAGGGGGAACACTACATTGATATGGAATTGCAAAAGATGATGTTTTCTCATAAAAGAACGTTATTTCAGAAATTTGTGGTGTAACGTTTTTAAAATATTTGCCACAAAGGCTAAGAAGTATTGATCAGGAAATACAGCATTATATACTATTTTCCATATTTTTCATCAAATGCTTGAATATTTATTGCATTATCTTTTTTTAAAAGGAAAGTGAACCAATTTTAGAATTTCACAATACATTTCAATAGATACAGTTGACAGCATTTCTCACATGAAAAAAATCACCTGTCCATTTAAACTTAATCATATATGAATTTGCAATTTCTTGATTACCGGTATAAAAAAAGGCAAAAATGTCAAATAATGAAGCATTTCAATCATCAAGAAAATCCATTGTCATTGTTGAAAATATGTATTCTTTTGAACTCTGATTTGCACCAAATATATGAAATACTTGTGAGAAAAAGCATCTTTCATCATGCAATCTGAATTGTCCATCCATTATTGCCTGTGAGTTCGTCCCAATATTATCTTGCAATCTGAATTGTCTGTCCATTTCTGTATATTCAATGCCTATGGATGAATTTAATCAAACTTGTAATAATTGTACACTGGCATAATGGCACATAACAAAATTAGGTCAAATCTTAGCCTAGCTATGAGGGACGGGACATTAGCCCCTCAAATGGTATTCAAATTGCATGAGATTTAAAAAAAAAAACAACTGGATGAACTATAGAACTGAGAAGGAATGGACATAGGTCCAGAGGTCAAGGTCACAGATAAATTGGTAAATACCTAGAAGTCTATATACTATGCATATTGAGTATTGTTGGTATAATTATGTTGTAACAATCTTTTTAACATACAAATATAGGTCATGGGTTCAAAGGTCAAGGTCATAGATGGAAAAGAATATCAAAACTGGTTAATTATCATCTGGAAAAGCTTTAAATCTTGACGATATTTAAAGATTATAACATTGGGATTTCAGTTTTGATGTTATTCTCAAAACATGTAAACTACGGTAGCCATTATTTATCGGGTGAGCATATTGGGTCTCATTATTTAAGTATGTTTATTCACTCTGTGATGTTAACTGAGGTGATATTAAAGTACTACTAGTTAGTTATATTTTATATTCTCTACTTACATGTTTATATACTGTTGATTCATTATAAAACTTGTATTTCAGTTTGAAATTTTAATTTGTTTTTTATTCAGATTGAGAAGTACACTGCCCTCCATAAATTATCATACATGTTTAGAACTGGTCTTATCATAACAGGCTCAAAATCTTCACAAAATTAAATTGTTGAAAACATCATTATGCTAAAGCTAAATGTTTTTCAGCTAAATAGTGTTTTTATCATCTTGAAAAATGTAATTTTCCCGAATTTTACGTTTCTCCCAAAAATTTCACTAAATTGATTCTCAAGAATAACAAACTTATTACATACATTTAGATCATAAAGTTAAGATATCACTTACAAATAAAGGAAAAAATTTGATATTTTACTTCTATGAACAAAGTTTGATATGATGATTACAATGTAAACCAATGGTACATATACATTTGTAAAGTTATTTATGGAGGGCAGTGTAGTAGTAGCAAGTTTATTTAAAAACACACATACTAATCCATGTCCGAATCACAATCCTGAAGTAAAGTAAAAACAAACATACCAATCCATGTCCGAATCACAATCCTGAAGTAAAGTAAAAACAAACATACCAATCCATGTCTGAATCACAATCCTGAAGTAAAGTAAAAACAAACATACCAATCCATGTCCGAAACACAATCCTGAAGCAAAGTAAAAACAAACATATCAATCCATGTCCGAATCACAATCCTGAAGTAAAGTAAAAACAAACATACCAATCCATGTCCGAATAACAATCCTGAAGTAAAGTAAAAACAACGACCAATCCATGTCTGAATCACAATCCTGAAGTAAAGTAAAAACAAACATACCAATCCATGTCCGAATCACAATCTTGAAGTAAAGTAACAACAAACATACCAATCCATGTCCGAAACACAATCCTGAAGTAAAGTAAAAACAAACATACCAATCCATGTCTGAATCACAATCCTGAAGTAAAGTAAAAACAAACATACCAATCCATGTCCAAATCACAATCCTGAAGCAAAGTAAAAACAAACATACCAATCCATGTCCGAATCACAATCCTGAAGTAAAGTAAAAACAAACATACCAATCCATGTCTGAATCACAATCCTGAAGTAAAGTAAAAACTTTGAAACTGATGTTAGGTTAAACACATTAAAGACATTAACTTCCAACAGTGAAATGAGGCCAGGTGCTCGGAAAAGTAAGGGCCTTCTGTTTAGCTAGCTACACTTGCCACGTTTTATCAAAATTAAGTGAAAGGAACATGGAACTATGGGAAGTCAAATATATCCAGGGCTATCCTGGACACAGAGAAAGTATCACAATACTGTGATGACAGCCATAAAACTTTGAGGGGTCTGATAAGCCTAGGCTTGCAATACCCCTTGGTCAACAATTTATTTGTAAGCAGCTTGCTTTGTTGTATTAAGTTCCCGTAGTTGGGACAAGCTCTACATAACATATTAATTGGGAAACAAATACACCATAAGCAAGAAGCAGGTATATTATATTGCTGCATAGAAAAAGAAAGGACAATAGAAAAATTGAAGACATCACATTAACTGAAGACATCACGTTTGTCATACAGTATCAAATGTAGCCTTTCATGGGCGTCATAATTGAGGTACAAGTGAGAAATCAGTCGTATCTTTTATTTCTCAAGCTCACTAGGATAGATGGCATTCACAAATTTAAGATTGTTAAGACAGAACCTCATCTATGTATCTGTTTGGTGACAGTCTACTCTCCTGATTTCACAAGGTTCTGCATAAATTCTTCTTCATAAGAATAAAGAAACAAATCAACAGGCAATGGTACACAGTTTGTACCCATTGGTATACTGATTGATTCAAGTAACATGAAAATCAAATGATGTCGCTTAAAATTAAGTATAAGAAAAGCTCATTTTTGGAATGGTTTTGTTAAATAACCTTGCTGATAAAATTTCTATGTTGATGCTAATGAGGCCGTCAGTTCTGGGATGGTAGAGGAAACTAGAGCAGATGGAGAAAACAACCAACCTTTTGGCAACTTTATCTCCGACTAGATCTGCCCAACTGAGATTTGAACCTATATAGTGAGAGGCACTGATATCCGTAAGCCTGTACTTTTGGCCACTTGGCCACCAAGGAAAATGTAATAATGTGAGTGCATGTGTAATCATGGGCAATTGAAAGTACAGGTAAACAACATTAACCTGTCCATTTGACCTTTAATTTAAATACTTATTATAGACCAGTATATTTATGTATAGTGAACAGAGCCCCAGGTAAGAGGCGTATCTGCGTAAATATGCTATGACTTTTTAAAATACACTTTAAAATTTGATTAAAGGCGTACCAAAACACATTGAAATTGCTCACTATGCTTTACATTTTCAGTACAACGCGTAACCATGATTTTGTAAACAAGTATCACTCGCCGACACGCTTCATACAAGCTTACATTTGTCATTACACATTATAATGATCAAGATAAATGAACAAATTCAAAACGTAATGAGACAATTCCGGACCGGAATTTTACTTTTAAATGACGGTCCAGATCAGTTCCAGTCTTGAATCTTACCCTATTTTCTTTTCATCTTTTATGTTGATCGTCACATCACAAAATGTTGTCTGCTGTGAAAAAAGGCTATTATGTGCCCAAACAGTCAGACAGTGGTAGCAACACTGTTTACAGTATCAATACGCTTTAGATTTTACAGCATACGCTTTAGAAAAAAGTAGGGGTAATGACCCTTTATGTCCAACTCTTATCTGGAGCTCTGGTAACACAAGTACATAATGGGAAACACTATTTTCAGAGTGAAGACCTATATGGTGTATGTATGAACTGTGAATTCTTACACTACCACTACCAGATGGTGGATAATTTTGTATTCCTAATATAGGGTCAAGTGGACAGGTCATGTTGTTTGATTATAATATATATATGAACACATTTTTATTGATATCTCATCTTTGATTGCTTTAATATGGTCAATAAAAATCACATAAATCACACTAATTTCATGATTGATCAGTCATTTGTGTAGGTCTTGGATACAAAACAATTCATAAATAAACAATTGTCTTTTTGTTAAAACAATGAATATATCACTGTCCATCTTTTAACATGGCTTCTAACTCTCCCGATTCTTTGAGCTCCTGAAACAAACAAAATAGATGAATATCATAAGTCTGAAGTTATACTATAAATTGGTTTCATTTTGTCAAACTTTTCCCAAAGGTTAATAGGATAAAAGTCGATTCAAGAATTGGTCTCAAAAAGTGATAGCACAGAATTGACTTGAAACACAATTAAGGTGTACACCAAAATAATTGGTCTCAAAATGTAAATAGCACATTACTGAATTGAAACACAGTTAAAGTGTACATCAAAAGATGTCTATTAAGAAAATCTAGTAAAATAATTGCAATGCATGTATCTAAACTTATGCTGACAGAAAACACTGAAATTTTTTGAAATTTCATCACATTTTTGATCTGGAAAATACAAAACTTAAGTGTATTTCCAAAATTAATATTTTGTTGGTTGTCTAATTAGCTCACACTTTCTGCAGGGAATAACTTATTAAAATATGTCTAAATTTTATTTTTTGGGCTGTTGTAGGAACTCTCAAAGTTCAAAACAGTTGTCTCCTAATTTAACTAGAAAAACTGTGAGCCACAAGCTCACAAAAAATACCCCCTGCTCCCAAAAAAATCCATCAGATCAAATTTTAAATAGGAGGTGCACATCTATATTATATTACAAAGATTGTGTGAAAGTTTCATGAAAATCCATTGAAGGGTTTAGGAGGAGTTGCAGATAAGAGATAGGTACCCTAAGGTGTAACAGAAGGACGGACGGACACACGGATGGACATCCCTATCACTATATACCCCACTTTTTAAGTGGGGGGTATAACAAGCTAAGTAGTATCAGCTGATTAGAACCTGTATACATGTACCTGAAGAATATCTAGTCCACCAATCAATTCTCCATTTACATAAAGCTGTGGATATTTGGCCAATTAGAAAACTTCTTTAAACCTTGTCGGACTTCTTCATCTTGTAAAATATCAAATGTGTCATATTTGATCCTAAAATTCAAAGAAATAGCATTAGATTAACTTTATTATTTTGTTAAAACAAGTCCTATAACAACAATCAATTTTTATGACAGTCATACAAAGCAGCTATAAGATATGGCCCAGACGACATGATTTTAAAAACGGTCTCTTGAGACCCAAATACTCCCGCTCCCAACATCTATAAGGGTTCATGTGATATGACCTTTGGTAAAACTCCATTACTCAACTCATAATTATGTTATCTTTCTTCAACTTCAATCAAAGAATAAAAAAGAATTGTCTCATCCCTTCTTTTAGGTCTCTGTTTAAAGGCATATGCTATGAAATTAAACCACCACTCAAAACAAGCTAATTTATTCACTTTTTTGTTCTATATGAACATGATAACAAAAATATGCAAAAATAATGGTAGGTTACCACAGTTAATTTTTTAACAACTCTTGTTCAATATCATGATATATGCAGTATTTCAAGGATTATGCATTTTTATCCAAAAATTGGTATAAATTGAAAAATTAACCTGAAACAAACTCAAATCAAAGTACTGAAGGTACTGAAGCATCAGCTAAACTGAGCAATTTGATAAAAAAATGTGCACTTGAAACTGAGATTTGTCTAATGAATCAGTAACAAATGAAAATCATGCAAATAATAGATACTGTGATCGGGATGCTTCAATGGTCAAAATGGACATGCCACGCAATGTTTATCAATTGAGTAAACTAAGTAATTCGCATAAATATAAATTTTCAATTTTTCAAAAACCAAGAGAGGCTACTAAAGACCCGACCCCAAATCTGAGTGAAATATCTCAAGCGTAACGGAAAAAAGTCCAGAGAAACCATCATTTTGATAAAATTCACAAAGTGAAAGGGGCATAACTCCACTAAAACGCAATTGACTGGAAGAAAACACAAACTGGATCTGTAATCACCACTGTAGTGTATGACATGGTCTAAGGGAAATAACTCTTACGATAATTGCATGATTACCGTTCTTATATACCATGTCATACACTACAACCACCATCATCATCATTATCACTCCTCATATCACATTTTGATCATCAACATGAAGATATCATCATCATCATCATCATCGTCGTCATTAGCAGCAGCAGTAGAATCCATGCCATGACAATCACCACCACCATTATATTAATCATTTTCAGAAATCCTCATGTTACATCATTAATATGGTCACATCATCATCATAGCTCTTCGTGTCACATAATCATCATCATTATCAGCAGCAGCAGTACTGAATTTCATCATCATCATCATCATCATCATGTCACATCATCAGCATGAAGACATTGGCTTTGTCATCATCATCATCATCATCGTTATTTATTTTCATCATCGACAGCAAAAGAACTGAATGTCATCACCATCATCATCATCATCACCACCATCTTCATCATCATCCTCATCCTCATCATCATCATCATCATACTATCGGCAGTGCTCAGCAGTATTGAATGTCATCATTGCCACCATCATCATCATCGGTAGCAACAGAACTCATGTCACCATCATAATCATCATCATAGTTCGTCAAGTCACATCGTCATCATCACCATCATCATTCACAGCAGCAGAGCTTATTTTCATCACCACCATCACTATCATCTTCTTCATCACGATAATCATTATCATCATCGGCATCAACAGAACTCATGTCATCACATCATCATCATCATCATTATATCTCCTCATGTCATATCATCATCATCATCATGGTGACATCATCATCATCATCGGCAGCAGCAGAACTGACTGTCATCATCATCATTATTATTGTCATTATCTTCACCAGATCATCATGCCACATCATCATCGACATAGTGTCATCATCACAAAAAAAAACTTTCACAATGACCAGCTATTTCCCTTGACTTGCAATTGACAGAATTATACTGAGATTTGTCTAATGAATCAGTAACATATGAAAATCATGCAAATAATAGATACTGTGATCGGGATGCTTCAATGGTCAAAATGGACATGCCACGCAATGTTTATCAATTGAGTAAACTAAGTAATTCGCATAAATATAAATTTTCAATTTTTCAAAAACCAAGAGAGGCTACTAAAGACCCGACCCCAAATCTGAGTGAAATATCTCAAGCGTAACGGAAAAAAGTCCAGAGAAACCATCATTTTGATAAAATTCACAAAGTGAAAGGGGCATAACTCCACTAAAACGCAATTGACTGGAAGAAAACACAAACTGGATCTGTAATCACCACTGTAGTGTATGACATGGTCTAAGGGAAATAACTCTTACGATAATTGCATGATTACCGTTCTTATATACCATGTCATACACTACAACCACCATCATCATCATTATCACTCCTCATATCACATTTTGATCATCAACATGAAGATATCATCATCATCATCATCATCATCATCATCATCATCATCATCATCATCGTCGTCGTCGTCATTAGCAGCAGCAGTAGAATCCATGCCATGACAATCACCACCACCATTATATTAATCATTTTCAGAAATCCTCATGTTACATCATTAATATGGTCACATCATCATCATAGCTCTTCGTGTCACATAATCATCATCATTATCAGCAGCAGTAGTACTGAATTTCATCATCATCATCATCATCATGTCACATCATCAGCATGAAGACATTGGCTTTGTCATCATCATCATCATCATCGTTATTTATTTTCATCATCGACAGCAGAAGAACTGAATGTCATCACCATCATCATCATCATCACCACCATCTTCATCATCATCATCATCCTCATCATCATTATCATCATCATCATACTATCGGCAGTGCTCAGCAGTATTGAATGTCATCATTGCCACCATCATCATCATCGGTAGCAACAGAACTCATGTCACCATCATAATCATCATCATAGTTCGTCAAGTCACATCGTCATCATCACCATCATCATTCACAGCAGCAGAGCTTATTTTCATCACCACCATCACTATCATCTTCTTCATCACGATAATCATTATCATCATCGGCATCAACAGAACTCATGTCATCACATCATCATCATCATCATTATATCTCCTCATGTCATATCATCATCATCATCATGGTGACATCATCATCATCATCGGCAGCAGCAGAACTGACTGTCATCATCATCATTATTATTGTCATCATCTTCACCAGATCATCATGCCACATCATCGACATAGTGTCATCATCACAAAAAAAAACTTTCACAATGACCAGCTATTTCCCTTGACTTGCAATTGACAGAATTAACCATTGTTGAAGTCATTAATTTTATTCATTGAATTCACAATTAATTTGAAAAAAAAAATAAAATAAAAATAAAACCTTTGTTTAAGAAATAATTTAAATGTATTTTAAAATTATTGTTGAATATATATAAATTGTCCAAGTGAGCTTCAAAGCCTGAATTGGTATAAACCATCCTGACACAATAAGCTAATAATCTGTACCTCCCAATTACAGAAGTTGTCCAGGCAACTGTCTCTTTCAAAAAAGTTTGTTGACAAGAATTGTGTGCAAAAGGGGGAAATATTTCTGAATACGATTAATTGAAAATTAATTGATTTTTATTTAGACAACTAAAATTTTACAATAAAATTACTTTGAATTTAGGAGAAACTGTAAGAGGAGTTGAGTTCACAAAGTAGGTACCCCCATTCTAATACATGCTAAAAAGTGACTAAGTTTCAAAGTCTTGAAAAATGGGGAAAAAATCTTGAAATATTCCATAAAGTCAGGTGCACATCCTCATATATATAGAAACATTCTGTGAAGTTTCAAGGTTTTTGGTTGAAAACTGTAAGAGGAGTTGAGTTCACAAGATTGGTACCATATTTTCCCCGCCCTTAGTTTCTGTTCTACTTCACCAACGGTGCTCTAGAAATCGGAAGAACTTAAGAAAGCACAATAATTGTTTTGTTTGTTTTCCTGCATATTATGTGAAATAAAGTAATATGGCTTCATGAAAAAATTAAAGGTTGTAAAAACCATGGATTAAACTACTGACAACAACTTTAATCGGATATCCACTGTAAAAACGATCTAATAAGGACTTGTAACAAGGTAAATAAATTTTATCTGAAAATTTTAAAACATCGTTTTTTTTTTCAGTTTTGTTTAGATTTTGATTTCAAGTTGTTCTTTCTTGACGATTTATTTTGTTGATTCAAAATAAACAACTGGAAAAGGTATTTAATGAACATTGATGATGAAATTGTCTGTCTTCGGAGACATATGGTGAGAAGTGGAGTGTGTGCGGAAGATCGGAAGTATGTAGCAGAGATTCGAGAATAAAGCACGTCGTTTTCATATTAAACTGATAACTGAAAAGGACAGGGTGTCATGATCATTTTAAAAGGGGCAAGGGTGTACTGGACTAAAAAGGTCAGTCACTACGCTATGTGATTACATTTGAGCAGGGGCATCGGGTGTCAAATGCCATGCCCCCAAACACATGGCTAATTTGCATACGAACTACGGTATCGATATCCTACACAACTTCACGAGTCACAAACGATTTATCAACATAGCCAATAACTTGTAAATAAACTTCTTCTTTCAGTTTCGTATCACATTTTTGGGAATAATCTTTGATTTCTACTTTTTTGTTAAGCATAGTTTCGCTACCGGCAAACTGACAGGAATAAATTTTAATACCCAATGAAAGCGGGAAAATCCTCGTGACGTTATGATGAATATTAATGAACCAGGTCGGGATATCCCAAACACGAAATATTATTGACAATCAATTTTTAAAAAATATATATAATTTATCATCAAATGTGATCCATGTTTAAAGTTAATTAACTTAAAAACTGTTTAATGAGCATACTTTGTGTTTATTTATCGATGTCACTTAAAAAAATTCAATATGGCGGCGACTGTAAAACAACCACATGTACAGCACTGTAGGTCAAAAAGAAGAACGTCGGCGGGAACTGACAAGATCGTCATTTTTGTTGGGGTTTTCCGAGGGGCGTATACTTAATGGATTTTTATAGTTTTTATCTTAAATTATCATACAAAAGTGAAGAATTAAAATATATCCAGCAAAAACAATTACGGACTAATACGCATATGAATACATTTCAGATCGGCACATGTGTACATGATGAAAACATTGCTTTCGTAACATTCCGGGAGACCCAATCACTCAGATTAGAGTTTATACATACCTGGGATACCGTATATGGAAATTCCCATAATTTCAGTCGAAACGAAGGATTTGATTGGCTGTCAAGGTTAAATGAGAGCGGCGCTAAATACGAAAACAAGAGGCCCATGGGCCTTAACGCTCACCTGAGGAAGAGTACATATCTTATGCAGAGGTTCAATGGTCAATGACATTAATAAAAGATAATATCAAAATTTTTAGCAGTAAGAGCCAATAATATGCAAGTATTTTTGCAAATTAATTATAATAATTATTATATAAGTATGCTATATATAACATATCTAAAGTCTAGCTACAATATATTATTTATAAACAGCTAAAACATCTGTATATTAAAATGTGCATTAGGCCAATACCTACAATATTCCAATATACATGCCTATACAAAGAGTTTATAGTTTTTGAGATAATTAACCATTTAAGTATTCGTTTGCATCTATGACCTTGACCTTTGAACCTATGAACTTCATTCATATATCAAAATGATCGTTGTGCAATGCCTACAATATTCCAATATACATGCCTATACAAAAAGTTTATAGTTTTTGAGATAATTAACCATTTAAGTATTCGTTCGCGTCTATGACCTTGACCTTTGAACCTATGACCTTCATTCATATATCAAAATGATCGTTAGGCCAATACCTACAATATTCTAATATACATGCCTATACCAAAAGTTTATAGTTTCTGAGATAATTAACCATTTAAGTATTAGTTTGCATCTATGACCTTGACCTTTGAACCTATGAACTTCATTCATATATCAAAATGATCGTTAGGCCAATACCTACAATATTCTAATATACATGCCTATACCAAAAGTTTATAGTTTCTGAGATAATTAACCATTTAAGTATTAGTTTGCATCTATGACCTTGACCTTTGAACCTATGAACTTCATTCATATATCAAAATGATCGTTGTGCAAATGCCTACAATATTCTAATATACATGCCTATACAAAAAGTTTATAGTTTTTGAGATAATTAACCATTTAAGTATTCATTCAATTCTATGACCTTGACCTTTGAACCTATGACCTTCATTCATATATCAAAATGATCATTAGGCCAATACCTACAATATTCCAATATACATGCCTATACAAAAAGTTTATAGTTTTTGAGATAATTAACCATTTCAGTACTTGTTTACATCTGTGACCTTGACCTTTGAACCCATGACCTTTATTCATATATCAAAATGACCATTGTGCCATTACCTACAATATTCTGATATACATGCCTATACAAAAACTTCATAGTTTTGCAGATAATTAACTATTTTGGTATTCTTGGACATCTGTGACCTTGACCTTTGAACCCATGACCCTGATCTATGTATCAAAATGATCGTCATGTCAATACCTACAAATAACTGAAAATCCTACGCTATTATCACAAGAAATGTTGAAAAATAGGATTTTTATCAAAGGTCAAAAACTGGGACATGACCTTGACCTTCGACCTTGACATCAATTCGAAGAAAATTGCAAGACAAGATCATCAGTGAAAACTCCATACAATTATCTTCAGCCGTTATGAAGTTATAACAATAAATGTCTCATTTTAAAAATTACATAATTTTACGCAAAAAACGCGTAACCTATTTTTCGTCTGATTTCATAAAAACACAATTTTAATGTTCCCAGGTATGCTGAATCCAAATATCCAATCAAAATTTGCCTGCACCTTTTGGTTTCAGAGAAGAAGATTTTTTTGTCTTTTTGCTATTTTTAGTAACAGCGGCCATCTTGTTGGGCGTGGCCAAACCCGAACACAATTTTGAAAGGCTGTTACCCAGGCATGATAATCACCAAGTTTCATTAAATTTGGCCCAGTAGTCTTGGAGGAGAAGATTAAAATGTAAAGTTTCACACGACGGACGACGCACGACGCACGGACACGACGGACGACGGAACGACGACGGACGGTGATAGATTGCAATAGCTCATCTGAGCCTTTGGCTCAGGTGAGCTAAAAATCCAACAATCGCTATAAAGCATTCAGCATGGCTGATGCTTTAAAAATTCATTAAAATGTTTTAAACAGCAAAAATACATCATATCCATATTTAACATGTTCAAAAATGTCAAAAAAGTTGCCAGTTAAATGCACGTTTATTAAAATAATTGGTAAAAAATACATCTAAGAAAATGCTCATTTTACCACCTTTTTCTCAAAATTTTCATACATTTTCATGTACATAATAAAATATACCACTGGAAATCTTGCCAAAAGTTTAAACAGTGTATGTACTCCACAAAAACAAAGAAAAATTCATAGGTCATAAGGGTATTATTGGATTTAAAAATAAAAAATTACCCCTACTCCCATGAATTTTCTCAAATTTCCAATGAAAAACATTGATAAAAATCCCAAAAAGGTTTTCTCTTTTCAGTTAATTCAAATATTAGCATCAATTCTTGACAAATAAAAAACAAAGTATATTTTTACAATATTAATCAATGTTTTATGATCTGGATATTTAAATATTCATAATTATTTTAAATATATCTGCGAATCTATAGGAATTCAAAACCTCCAATGAAAAGAGCTAAATATGACAATTTTGTTATACCATGTTAACATTCTAATACCTCTTGGAACTTACATGAATTTCCATTACCTTGTGGTATGGTCAAAGGGAGATAACTTTATATCATGGTTAGTTAACATTTTGTGCAGCAACATCAATGTTTGCTGCTAATTGAGCAATTACACAGACGATGACGTAAACAGAGTAGTCTCCCTTGGATGCATGGATTCGGTGTGCAATGAAAAAAACCCAAAATTGTCTTTAAGTACTAGTATATGTACAACGTTTATAACTATTTCAATTATAAAATCTGGATGATCACAAACTCATTATAAACCCATTCTGTTTCTTACCCAGTGTCGTTGAGCAACTGTGTGACCTGTTTACTGAATCCACATCTTGGTGTGTTTGGATCTCCCTTCATAAATAACATTATAGGTGATCTTGTTGTTAAACTTTTTAATCTGTAAAAAATACAATCATACAAGAGTTTAGTTTGATGAATAATTTGACATGTACTGTCTCAGAAGGAGAATAATATCCCTGCTCCAACTGATGGTTGGGAAAATTGATCGTAGGTGATGGGTTCTTATGATGATACTTAACATCTGCGCATAGTTTAAAAATTGGATCATACATTACTGAATAGACCTCTAAACAAATTATGTCTGTGATGGACAGATAGACAGACAGACAAGGTGATTCCAGTATACACCCCCAACTTTGTAACCCAACTTTGTTGTGGAAGGTATAATGAATTAAAAAACCACAATGAACCACAATATAATTGTTATAACAATTTCAAGATCAGTTCTAATTTTGCACCACATATTTATCCTTACATTTTTTAGTTTGTACTTTTACCAGTCTTATTAAACAGTGACAAGTCTGAGGTCTGACTGCCCTTTAATTTTAATCTGGACCTCACCTGTCTTCTAGTTCTTCCTGTTTTGGAAACTGTGATTTTAATTCTCCTGACTCAGCTAATTCTTTAAGTATATCTAAACCACCCAGTAATTCACCGTTAGAGTACACCTGTGGATATGTTGGCCAGTTTGAGTACGTTTTCAAACCTGCAAAAATAAACAATATTTCAAGATGAAAGATATATGAATTCCATGATGATAAAGATGGTAACTAAGATCCAATGACTAGTTGTTTGTTTGATTTTTAATCTACAATCATCCTAAAACTGAATGTAAAATACTTGATTAATGTGTTATTTAAAACACTGTTGTTTTCTTTTCTGATGTGGAGCCTCAACCGCCAAGTGCCAGCTTAAGGATCAGTGAGTAAGTTTCACTTAGGGACGTTAAACACTGTTACTCAACTCTAAGTTCCACTTAGGGTTATTCTTCTGTGAGTAAGTAGTCAGACTGCTTGCTGGGGGTCAGTGGTTGTCTCCAGACACTCTTGTTTTCTCCACTATCTACTCAATATCAGTGAAATGCTCTTAACTGGGGACAAAAAACACCAACTAATCCACTCTACTTCTGCATACAATTTTGTAGTATATAAATTTGCTATTTTCTCATATAGGTTAAAAATTTGAAAGCCATAACTGAAATATATTTACAAATGTATTTCACTTTTTTTAAAATTTGGATAGAAAATACAGTCTAATTTATACAGGAGAAAATTTATAACATTTTGTTCAATAGACAAAAAAGTTTAGTTTTCAGAATTCACAGAATCCAGTTTTTAAAGCATTTTTATCAATAACATAACTGAATATGATTGTTTGTTTTTTAGGTGCATGAAGATTATAAAAACACATAAAGAGCAAGTCTGATAGGAAATATGTTGCTACTTAAGTTGTATAAATGCTAACACATGCTTGACCAGCTTACCTTGCCTGACGTCATTATCTTGTAAAATATCAAAAGTAGAAAATCTGATGTTATTTTCATTTAACAACTGTACAATCTGTCTACTAAAACCTGAAATAAATTTCATACATGGTTCATTGTATTGATCATTTATTGAATATACATGTATATTTGTAATTTAATTTTGACTCTACACTCTTACAAGTTCATTTTTATGGATTTTAAAAAGTTTTACTTACTATATGTTAATTAACCCTGATATACTTAGGTTAAAAAACTAGAGTAAAAATATTTTGATTGCATACATTACATGATTAATCATTTGAAGAATTTCAATATTCAGAATTTTAATATTAAATACACATTTATAAGCTGAATTGTTATCAAGACGTTGTTTGAACAATCCCATCTACCAATTACTAGTATCCTAATTAGTGTACATTGGTTTCAAAACACAAGACATACAGGGAATTACCAAAATGTTTTTGATTGATTGGTTGACTGAAATGGGGTTTTACATTTACGTCAAGAATATTTCACTAATATTATATAGAGACCCAACCAGCTATAGGTAATGTAGCAGAAATTTTTTACATTTGTAGAATGCTTAGGGCAAGGTGGAAGGTTCTTTAGCATGTCACACCTACTGTGACAAGGGGCATTAGTTTATTTTAAGATCTTCTGAAGGACCCAACAAAAAAGTAAAAAGAAAATTGTGAAAATTCAAGTATTTGTACTGTGAACATATAGTACCAGTATGTTAACATCATTATATACAGACCACATCTTGGTTCCTCTGGCTTTCCTTTCATAAATAACATAACTGGAGCAGAATTTATTAACTTCTTCAATCTAACATTGAGATCCTAAAATCAGAAGAAAAAAATTACTTGCCTAATAAAGCAATCATTAACAGTTAGTTGGTGGGAATTTATACTTGCATAAGAGAACTAGAACATACAAAATGACAAAAATTACAATTTAATAGAATTTTGGTTAAAATATCAAAAACCTAGAGGAAGCAGGTTGTAACAAGCATTCTGAGAATATTACATGAAAATATGTAGTAGGGTTTTTGCATGGCAATACATAGTACTATACCAGCTGAAAATTCTTTGGACCACAACAAGACAAGTTCATAATAGAATGCCATTTTGCAATAAATGTTCATAAATAATGATAGTCCAAGAACCATAACTCCGTAAATAATTATCAGATGGCAAAAACTCAAAATATTCATTTTTCGGCCTACATTATACAATCTTCTATCTCAAGTTGCTCTCTACAAACTCTAAACACAATAAACCCCAACATGTACATAATTTTAATCAATCTCTGAGTCTCCAGTTTTTCACATCTCGCCACTGTATATTTCACATTTTATTATTTCTTTGTTTTCCACCCATGCGACAGTATGTAATCTTCTGTTTACTAGCAGGAATACTGTGTATTGAAAGAAGAAGAACAAGTTTTGAGGATCTGGACATATGTCAATGATTATCAGTGATACATACATCTTTTGATTGTTGTTGTTCTGTTACTGGGACTGGAACATTGGAGGTTGGTGAAGACAAAATCTGGACTTTCTTTGTTAATTCTGCTGCATTAGCTCCATCTAATCTATCTATCTTTGTTTTACTCTACATAAAATAAATATAAATAAAATTCAGTGATAAAAAATCAAATAAATGTACTCTGTAAAATATTTGGACAATCAAAAAATGTTCAGAATCAACCATTTGAAAATAATTGGTATACTCCGCTGAGGATGTCATTGTTGAAGCAGCATAACAACACAGCTGTATGTAAGAAACCAATTGTTCACCAATATATCAAAATTTAAGATTTAAGTGTTATTACAAACATAACATATATATATGGCTTATTTTTACTGCTAAGTTGTATTATTTTAGTTGCCGATTTCTCTCTTTAGTTGCTAGGTGTATCATATTCAGGTGTAACCACCAATATCTGGGATGCTGACCTTTATCAGAACTTTACCAGGCACCGCCATTTTGTGCAATTGCTTTTACAAGGTTTTTTTTACATTGGTCTGTAGCTTTTTTCTACTGTCATAGCACTTTTTTAAGCAGTGCACCCTGTTTGCTGATGAATTAATAAACTAACAGTAAATCAATGATCAAAATTGTTATGCCTCTAGCGATAAGTTTTTGACTGTCAGCAATGGATATAATGGGATTGATTAATTTGTCTTGTATAAAATATTCTTTTCTGACTTGTCTTTAAATTCTGTACAAGTTTGGTGCTCTCATAAATTTTAGTACTGCTATTTTAACTTTGATTTTCAGATTATATTATACATACTTTTAAGAAGATAAATGTTGGCACTGCTGCTATTTCATACTTTTCAGACAATTCTGGTAATTCTTCAGCTTCAACCTATACAAATAAATCATAACAAGGTGTACATAGAACTTAATGTCCAATTTAAAAAACCTATGGTAATTAAACATATATATTTCCATTTGCGACGTTTTATAATATAAAACTCTGTCAGAGACGTCGCTCCTTTCTTGCTTGTGCCTAGAAATGTGACGTCATAGAATGGCTGTTACAAAGATTGGAAATGCGTGTTGTAGACAACAGTTTATATTTATTTCAGGATTTAAAAACCAAAATAAGATTTTCAAAAACTGAGAAATGTAAATATAACCATTGAACTACTTAGAAATGGCATCTGTAGTGCTATAACTTCCCTTGCTAACACACATTATTCTAATTGCTTTGCACTGCAATGGAAGCTGTAGCACTATAAACACCATTTCTAAACAGTTTAATGGTTACCGTCAGACAGTAAATACGTGCATGTAACTGTGCAATATCAAGGACCTATACAACAAAAACATATTGCTCTGCCAACCTAAATTTGGAAAGTCCATAAATCACTTATCCTCTATTGTAACATAGATAAAATTACTTGATATTTATTTACATTTTAGTTATTTTTCTGTGTATAGTATATATGTATATAGATGTACATGTATATACACCGTTTCTATGTTTGCATCTATTTTTGATACTTAAACAAACCAATATGAACAATAAATTCATCATAAAATTGTTAAAGCACAGAGAAAGAAAGTGTAATATATGATTGGGGTAAATCATTTATCCTCTATTGGAACTTTATTTGCGAGGGAATAATAAATAACAGACTACATTTACATTTACTGGAGTATTGTGACGGGCTCAACTCACAGGAGTACTTGTGTGACCAATTTGCTAAACTTTTTTCTTAAAGTCTGTTTATGCATATTGTTAACATATACACATAGTTAAAACAATACTGAGTTTTTTCTCTTTGATTAAATCCAAACTATTGCCGACTTATGCAATTTTTCACCTACTAATATTTACTATATAAATCTGTGCGAAAATATCGTTAACTGTAAAATCATGCTAATTTTCTAAGTAATTTTGTAGTAATTTGCCTGTCAACATAAAAGTTTGAAAAATAAGACACAGAAAAATGAAGAATGTGAATCGATGTGAAATTATTATGATGGTCACTATTTATTAATATCTTACATCAAATACACACCTTGACAAACCTAACATTGACATACTGTGAATCTTTGGCTAGTTCTGTGAGAACATCATTCATCTGTTGACATTGTGGTGCCCATACCGCTGAGAAATGTACAACCATCAGGTGGCTGAAAATACAGATACAAATTATAATGCATTTTCACTCTATAATAAAGATGTAAACAAGAATATTGGTAAACCAATGGATGCTCCCCGAATAAAGCCAATTGCAAAATGGCTTTTTTCAACATGTATTATTTTCAAATGAATCTGTATGAAAAACGACAATAACTCCTAAATTATGTAAAA
Source organism: Anadara kagoshimensis (assembly GCA_021292105.1). Classification (NCBI taxonomy): domain Eukaryota; kingdom Metazoa; phylum Mollusca; class Bivalvia; order Arcoida; family Arcidae; genus Anadara; species Anadara kagoshimensis. Next base: position 52,300,630 of record CM037870.1, on the reverse strand, counting down.
TAGAATTACTGTTCTTGTAAAATGGAATTCTCCTTATTGAGGTCTATCTAGCAATGAAGTTTCATATTGATACCTCTTAAAGTTTGTGCGTTATGCTCTGAACAAGTTCCTTAACTAGGTATCCAAATGTTTGTATACATTACATAGCTTAAACTAATCTATACATTATCTGTAATAATGGATTGGTTTTGTCATAAAAAAATATAACTTTTAAATTTAGACCTTTATGACCCTTATGGCTCTCTTCTCTAGCACATGGCTTACTGGAAAGATGCTGTATAACCTTTTTAATTACTGATGACTATTCAAAGTTTCATAATGCATGTAGTAGATTAATATGGTAACTGCACATGTTATCTACAACACTGGAATATTTGTGAACAGAGGAATATTACTTTTAGACACGATTTTTAGGTAGAAATATAGACCTAGAATCATGTTTTCTGTATACATGTAAATGGTCAAGAACTATTGTGTGTTAGATAATTTAAAAGTCTTATCTTTTGGCACAAAACCATCCATGAATACTGTATGTATAAAATGATTATTTTCAGCTACTATGTATTTAAAATACCTTTCGGTAAATGAAATATAGCTACAGCCTACCATCCCGTAGCTTCCAGTAATCTTGGTGTTCAGTATTTAGACCTATGGAATTTTGGCAACACAGGGTTTTCCCTTGCATTCTTTCTTTGGTAGTCATCAGGATTCCCAGGGCAATTTTGCAGGATTTGGGAGTCCCATTTATATCTGTCATTTTCTGACACTACAGTTTTGTGTGTTCCCTACGTACTCTCATTTATAGTATCAAATGGATACACCAAAATAGAACTTTGTTTCCTATATTATACATGTATATTGTTAGGGTGACAAGATTCTGACAAATTGATGGAACATCCTTCTTTAAAACAAGAATAGAAATGTTGGCTTATGTTTAAATGCTTACCAATCCAACAATGCATGACATATAAAGATTATATTCTGTGACGTAATGAAATGGTTAAACATTATATAATCCCTCATCATATTCATGAGTGTTTGAATGCCAGCGAAAGCAAATAGGTTAATCTAAAGCAAGTCAATTTCAATTATAAATATTGTTCAATAAATTATGTTACATGTATTTATTTATATATTTTGTATGTATTTTTTGTGGCAATGTAATAACTAAACATTATAAACAAGTAGGATTGTTTTTTACTGTACTTTGATCCAAACAGATAACACTTGACAGGAATTGGTACTGACAACAGTCAACTTTTGACATTTGTAAAACTTTATTATTACCGTAATAAATGTATATCTACTCTATAAAAGGTGTTTAATATTGCAACACACAGGCTATATCATAAATAAACAGCTTTTTTTTCTGTGGACCATTGTTTAAAATCTTTTAAAAATAAACTGGATATACCAATCTGAAAAACCAAAAACAAAGTGTAAATGCCATTTAATTGTCTGTACTGTGAGTACTTGTGTACTCTAAAAGTTGTACGAGCATGCGCACATCTCGCTTGCACCCAGCAAACAAAAGGAAAGTAGAACGACAAAAAGGCATGGCAAACGTCAAATTTATTCAATTCTATCATATGCTTTAGCGCTTAGTTAGGAGGCACAAGGTATAGAACAATTAATAAAATTTTCTATTGTTATTTCTCATTTTATTAGTGCAGTGTAATACGCTATCAATCATTTTATGTTTAGTCAGTTAAGAGTTATCCATCTTGTCCCATAGTTTTGATTGCACATGTTGCATGTATTCTTCTTGTTCAAACTACCAGGATTATTTATTTAGCCTGTTGGTCAGTAATCAGTCATTTAGTAATCAATTACTAGTTAGTCATGTTTGCACAGGTCTTGATAATATTGGACTTAATTTGTTTGTCCCTCTTTTAATATTTTGTGAACTTCTTAGCTTTATCACAACTTAACGTAATAGTTAGTAAATGACAGTTAACTGTAAAATCTGAACGCAACGTCTAATTGTGGTTATGTTCATTGTTGGAACAACACTTGACAATGAGTGTTAAATACTGTATTTTCAGTTCCTAAATTGGTATGTTATATTATGTTGGATCAACAAAATTAAACCCACATATAGAAAGCTCTCGGTGTTAAGATTTTTTTTATTGACCAAGCCAGCTATACAAAGATAATAAATATATAGAGGATCTTGCATGAGTGATAGTGGTACAAAAAGATGGAGATATCTTCCACCACTCTTTTTATGGAATTTTTCTATCTGGTGTGCAAGAAATATATCTCAACAAAAAAGACAAACATAACAAAAAATGTGTCGTGGTTACAGCAGAAACAAGAGGCCCAATAGGGCCTGTACCGCTCACCTGGGCCGTAAACAGCACAAAGAACACAATATATACTACATTTAAGGAGCAATAACTCTGATGTGGATATTTAGATATTTATGAAACTTGCAACTCGCATCTGTGACCTTGACTTTCGAACCAATGACCATAATCTATATTAAAATGATCTCTGCATCAATGCCAACAATATTCTAATATACATGCCTATACAAAAAGTTTATAGTTTTCGAGATAATTAACATTTTTGGTATTGTTTTGAAACCGTGACCTTGACCTTTAGACCCATGACCTTTTTTTATACATCAAAATGATCATTGTATCAATACCTACAACAATCTAATATACATGCTTATACAAAAAGTTAACAGTTTTCAAGATAATAAACCATTTAAGTTTTCTTTCGCATCTGTGACCTCGATCTTTGAACCAATGACCTTAATCTATATATCAAAATGATCGTTACATCAATACAAATAATATTCCAATATACATGCCTATACAAAAAGTTGATAGTTTTCAAGCTAATTAACGATTTGGTATTATTTTGCTGCTGTGACCTTGACCTTTTTCTATACATCAAAATGATCATTGTATCAATACCTACAACATTCTAATATACATGCTTATACAAAAAGTTAATAGTTTTCAAGATAACGAACCATTTCAGTTTTTCTTTTCCATCTGTGACCTTGACCTTTGAACCAATGACCTTCATCTATATATCAAAATGATCGTTACATCAATACCAACAACATTCCAATATACATGCCTATACAAAAAGTTTATAGTTTTCGAGATAATTAACCAATTTGGTATTGTTTTGCTACTGTGACCTTGACCTTTGCACCCATGACCCTTTTCTATACATCAAAATGATCGTTGTATCAATACCTACAACAATCTAATATACATGCTTATACAAAAAGTTCATAGTTTTCAAGATAATGAACCATTTCAGTATTCTTTCACATCTGTGACCTTGACCTTTGAACCAATGACCTCAATCTATATATCGAAATGATCGTTACATCAAAACCAACAACATTCTAATATACATGCCTATACAAAAAGTTGATAGTTTTGGAGATAATTAACGATTTTGGTATTGTTTTACTACTGTTACCTTGACCTTTGGACCCATGACCTTTTTCTATACATCAAAATGATCGTTGTATCAATACCTACAACATTCTAATATACAAGCCTATACAAAAAGTTAATAGTTTTCAAGATAATGAACCATTTCAGTATTCTTTCGCATCTGTGACCTTGACCTTTGAACCCATGACCTTAATCTATATATCAAACAGAGGTCCGGAAACGGTCATATTTGCCGGACATGTCCGACAAAAAATTATTTTGACCGACGTGAAAAATCACCAGTCGGACATTTTTTGTTTTCGGACATTTTCAATTTTACAACAGAAATATTAAACGGACAAATTAGTTTTCGGGCCGACAAAAGTAAACTACCGCTAGTCTGTCTCTCGGTCTTTTAAATTCTACCTGACTTCATTAAGTGTATTGTCTTTACTACGTGTTTACCTGTCAGCTACAACAGTATTAAGATCAGGTGATAGTTTATTAATCAGTAAATACCTGTGGACTTAAAGTAGTCGCGTGCCGCGTTTCTTTTTCTTTTGTTTTCCAGTCCGAATCATTATAACTTTCTTTAAACGTGTGTTTGTTTAATAATAAGTGCATGGTTGTAACTGTGTTGATTACGGAAGCTATAACGAGTGTCGGTCAAGGGTGACGAGGTGGGAGATTCATCGGGAACAATCAAAGGGAGGGAACCAGTACTATCAAAGAGGTTCTACGGGGGGTGTTGAAAATTACCTACTACGCGCTTCAAAACTGTTTCTTTATTAATAAATACAGAAACGCGATTAAATTTTATTTTAATAAAAGTTTAGGCATTAATATCTTTCATTCACATAAATATTATTGGAACCTCGTCAAGCAGTTCCCATTATATCGTGATTCGCGATACCTGAATTCCTATTTAGAACCTCTCGCGAGAATTCTAATTACGATTCGTGTATCTTCGGAATACGAAAATTTCCGATTGTTAGTAAACAATATGGCAGACGTGCAATATTAAGCATCGTGGACAGTAACGAATACTGATAATAACAGCATATTGTGGAAGCTTATCAACGTCTTAGTCTTAGATCTCACCTAATACACACACAATAAACATTGTGGTGTAACAACGCACATGGATTAATATTGGCAAAAAAAAAATAACCCACAACATGCACGCATAGACAGCCCTGTGTGCCGACGACTTTTTTTTTTTTTTTTTTTTTTTTGCTTGTACAAAATGTCTGACAGGCCGGGCCGAAATTTCCGAAGCCCTGATATCAAAATAATCGTTACATCAATACCAACAATATTCTAATATACATGCTTATATAAAAAGTTTATAGTTTTTGAGATAATAAATAAGAAAGGTAAAAAATTAGGTCATGACCTTCATAATTGACCTTGACACCATTTTGAATATGTCAAAACTGAAAACCCCATGTCATTTAAAATTGGTCATATAGTCAAGTTATAACAATTTAAAAATATTTTACGATTTTTGCAAAATTAAACTCAAAAACGCGTAACCTATTTTTAAACCAAATTCCATGAAATGAACAAACTTAAAGGGTAAGAATATGTAGAATCCAAATATCACATCAGTTTTTGCCTCCAATAAGTGGTTGAAGAGTAGAAGATTTTTTTAGGTTTTGTCTATTTTTAGTAACAGCGGCCATCTTGGATATTCGATCGCCAAATTTGAAAAAACTATAGTAAGACTCTGTCAAGGACCTTCCATGGCAAATTTGGTTTAAGTTGGCCCAGTAGTTTCGGAGGAGAAGATTAAAGTTTACTGACGCACACACGCACGCATGCCTCGCCATGCCATAAGCTCACGTGGCCTTTGGCCAGGTGAGCTAAAAATGTCTTGACAAGATTTAAAATGAATAGTATTCTGCATGGAACTTTGGATGAACCCCCCCCCCAAAAAAAACCAAAAAAAAAAACCGATTCCCAGTACATATCTGATGCAGAGGTTCTATGGCCATTAACATTAATTAAAGAGAATGTCCTAATTTTCAGCATTCAAAAGTTGTGGAATGATGGGTACTAACTGTCGGCAATGTCAGATGTGGAACCGGTAGCGTATTTTTTGATATAAGACATTTTTTGGTTTTACAACTATAATACATATAACAGCTAAAAACCAAAATTGGCTATCGTTTTGAAATTACGTCATTGAAATCATGAACAATGTGTTCAAAAGTTGTGGAATGATGGGTACTAACTGTCGGCAATGTCAGATGTGGAACCGGTAGCATATTTTTTAAAATAAGACATTTTTTGGTTTTACAACTATAATACATATAACAGCTAAAAAACCAAAATTGGCTATCGTTTGAAATTACGTCATTGAAATCATGAACAATGTGTTCAAAAGTTGTGGAATGATGGGTACTAACTGTCGGCAATGTCAGATGTGGAACCGGTAGCGTATTTTTTGAAATAACACATTTCTTGGTTTTACAGCTATAATACATATAACAGCTAAAACCAAAATTGGCTATCGTTTGGAAATTACGTCATTGAAATCATGAACAATGTGTTCAAAAGTTGTGGAATGATGGGTACTAACTGTCGGCAATGTCAGATGTGGAACCGGTAGCGTATTTTTTGAAATAACACATTTCTTGGTTTTACAGTTTTAATACATATAACAGCTAAAACCAAAATTGGCTATCGCTTGGAAATTACATCATTGAAATCATGAACAATGTGTTCAAAAGTTGTGGAATGATGGGTACTAACTGTCGGCAATGTCAGATGTGGAACCGGTAGCGTATTTTTTGAAATAACACATTTCTTGGTTTTACAGCTATAATACATATAACAGCTAAAACCAAAATTGGCTATCGTTTGGAAATTACGTCATTGAAATCATGAACAATGTGTTCAAAAGTTGTGGAATGATGGGTACTAACTGTCGGCAATGTCAGATGTGGAACCGGTAGCGTATTTTTTGAAATAACACATTTCTTGGTTTTACAGCTATAATACATATAACAGCTAAAACCAAAATTGGCTATCGTTTGGAAATTACGTCATTGAAATCATGAACAATTGTTCAAAAGTTGTGGAATGATGGGTACTAACTGTCGGCAATGTCAGATGTGGAACCGGTAGCGTATTTTTTGAAATAACACATTTCTTGGTTTTACAGCTATAATACATATAACAGCTAAAACCAAATTGGCTATCGTTTGGAAATTACGTCATTGAAATTATGAACAATGTGTTCAAAAGTTGTGGAATGATGGGTACTAACTGTCGGCAATGTCAGATGTGGAACTGGTAGCGTATTTTTTGAAATAACACATTTCTTGGTTTTACAGCTATAATACATATAACAGCTAAAACCAAAATTGGCTATCGTTTGGAAATTACGTCATTGAAATCATGAACAATGTGTTCAAAAGTTGTGGAATGATGGGTACTAACTGTCGGCAATGTCAGATGTGGAACCGGTAGCATATTTTTTGAAATAACACATTTCTTGGTTTTACAGTTATATACATATAACAGCTAAACCAAAATTGGCTATCATTTGGAAATTGCGTCATTAAATCATGAACAATGTGTTCAAAAGTTGTGGAATGATGGGTACTAACTGTCGGCAATGTCAGATGTGGAACCGGTGCGTATTTTTGAAATAACACATTTCTTGGTTTTACAGTTATAATACATATAACAGCTAAAACCAAAATTGGCTATCGTTTGGAAATTACGTCATTGAAATCATGAACAATGTGTTCAAAAGTTGTGGAATGATGGGTACTAACTGTCGGCAATGTCAGATGTGGAACCGGTAGCGTATTTTTTGAAATACACATTTCTTGGTTTTACAGCTATAATACATATAACAGCTAAAACCAAAATTGGCTATCGTTTGGAAATTACGTCATTGAAATCATGAACAATGTGTTCAAAAGTTGTGGAATGATGGGTACTAACTCTCGGCAATGTCAGATGTGGAACCGGTAGCGTATTTTTTGAAATAACACATTTCTTGGTTTTACAGCTATAATACATATAACAGCTAAAACCAAAATTGGCTATCGTTTGGAAATTACGTCATTGAAATCATGAACAATGTGTTCAAAAGTTGTGGAATGATGGGTACTAACTGTCGGCAATGTCAGATGTGGAACCGGTAGCGTATTTTTGAAATAACACATTCTTGGTTTTACAGCTATAATACATATAACAGCTAAACCAAAATTGGCTATCGTTTGGAAATAATATATATATACGTCATTGAAATCATGAACAATGTGTTCAAAAGTTGTGGAATGATGGGTACTAACTGTCGGCAATGTCAGATGTGGGGACCGGTAGCGTATTTTTTGAAATAACACATTTCTTGGTTTTACAGCTATAATACATATAACAGCTAAAACCAAAATTGGCTATCGTTTGGAAATAATATATATATACGTCATTGAAATCATGAACAATGTGTTCAAAAGTTGTGGAATGATGGTACTAACTGTCGGCAATGTCAGATGTGGACCGGTAGCGTATTTTTTGAAATAACCATTTCTTGGTTTTACAGCTATAATACATATAACAGCTAAAACCAAAATTGGCTATCGTTTGGAAATTACGTCATTGAAATCATGAACAATGTGTTCAAAAGTTGTGGAATGATGGGTACTAACTGTCGGCAATGTCAGATGTGGAACCGGTAGCGTATTTTTTGAAATAACACATTTCTTGGTTTTACAGCTATAATACATATAACAGCTAAACCAAAATTGGCTATCGTTGGAAATTACGTCATTGAAATCATGAACAATGTGTTCAAAAGTTGTGAATAATGGGTACTAACTGTCGGCAATGTCAGATGTGGAACCGGTAGCGTATTTTTTTAAATAACACATTTCTTGGTTTTACAGCTATACATATAACAGCTAAAACCAAAATTGGCTATCGTTTAGAAATTACGTCATTGAAATCATGAACAATGTGTTCAAAAGGTTGGAATGATGGGTACTAACTGTCGGCATGTCAGATGTGGAACCGGTAGCGTATTTTTGAAATAACACATTTCTTGGTTTTACAGCTATAATACATAACAGCTAAAACCAAAATTGGCTATCGTTTGGAAATTACGTCATTGAATCATGAACAATGTGTTCAAAAGTTGTGGAATGATGGGTACTAACTGTCGGCAATGTCAGATGTGGAACCGGTAGCGTATTTTTTGAAATAACACATTTCTTGTGTTTACAGTTTTAATACATATAACAGCTAAAACCAAAATTGGCTATCGTTTGGAAATTACGTCATTGAAATCAGAACAATGTGTTCAAAAGTTGTGGAATGATGGGTACTAACTGTCGGCAATGTCAGATGTGGAACCGGTAGCGTATTTTTTGAAATAACACATTTCTTGGTTTTACAGCTATAATACATATAACAGCTAAACCAAAATTGGCTATCGTTTGGAAATTACGTCATTGAAATCATGAACAATGTGTTCAAAAGTTGTGGAATGATGGGTACTAACTGTCGGCAATGTCAGATGTGGAACCGGTAGCGTATTTTTTGAATAACACATTTCTTGGTTTACAGCTATAATACATATAACAGCTAAAACCAAAATTGGCTTTGTTTGGAAATTACGTCATTGAAATCATGAACAATGTGTTCAAAAGTTGTGGAATGAGGTACTAACTGTCGGCAATGTCAGATGTGGAACCGGTAGCGTATTTTTTGAAATAACACATTTCTTGGTTTTACAGCTATAATACATATAACAGCTAAAACCAAAATTGGCTATCGTTTGAAATTACGTCATTGAAATCATGAACAATGTGTTCAAAAGTTGTGGAATGATGGGTACTAACTGTCGGCAATGTCAGATGTGGAACCGGTAGCGTATTTTTTGAAATAACACATTTCTTGGTTTTACAGCTATAATACATATAACAGCTAAAACCAAAATTGGCTATCGTTTGGAAATTACGTCATTGAAATCATGAACAATGTGTTCAAAAGTTGTGGAATGATGGGTACTAACTGTCGGCAATGTCAGATGTGGAACCGGTAGCGTATTTTTGAAATAACACATTTCTTGGTTTTACAGCTATAATACATATAACAGCTAAAACCAAAATTGGCTATCGTTTGGAAATTACGTCATTGAAATCATGAACAATGTGTTCAAAAGTTGTGGAAAGATGGGTACTAACTGTCGGCAATGTCAGATGTGGAACCGGTAGCGTATTTTTGAAATAACACATTTCTTGGTTTTACAGTTTTAATACATATAACAGCTAAAACCAAAATTGGCTATCGTTTGGAAATTACGTCATTGAAATCATGAACAATGTGTTCAAAAGTTGTGGAATGATGGGTACTAACTGTCGGCAATGTCAGATGTGGAACCGGTAGCGTATTTTTTGAAATAACACATTTCTTGGTTTTACAGCTATAATACATATAACAGCTAAAACCAAAATTGGCTATCGTTTGGAAATTACGTCATTGAAATCATGAACAATGTGTTCAAAAGTTGTGGAATGATGGGTACTAACTGTCGGCAATGTCAGATGTGGAACCGGTAGCGTATTTTTGAAATAACACATTTCTTGGTTTTACAGCTATAATACATATAACAGCTAAAACCAAAATTGGCTATCGTTTGGAAATTACGTCATGAAATCATGAACAATGTGTTCAAAAGTTGTGGAATGATGGGTACTAACTGTCGGCAATGTCAGATGTGGAACCGGTAGCGTATTTTTTGAAATAACACATTTCTTGGTTTTACAGCTATAATACATATAACAGCTAAAACCAAAATTGGCTATCGTTTGGAAATAATATATATATACGTCATTGAAATCATGAACAATGTGTTCAAAAGTTGTGGAATGATGGGTACTAACTGTCGGCAATGTCAGATGTGGGACCGGTAGCGTATTTTTGAAATAACACATTTCTTGGTTTTACAGCTATAATACATATAACAGCTAAAACCAAAATTGGCTATCGTTTGGAAATTACGTCATTGAAATCATGAACAATGTGTTCAAAAGTTGTGGAATGATGGGTACTAACTGTCGGCAATGTCAGATGTGGAACCGGTAGCGTATTTTTTAAATAACACATTTCTTGGTTTTACAGCTATAATACATATAACAGCTAAAACCAAAATTGGCTATCGTTGGAAATTACGTCATTGAAATCATGAACAATGTGTTCAAAAGTTGTGAATGATGGGTACTAACTGTCGGCAATGTCAGATGTGGAACCGGTAGCGTATTTTTTGAAATAACACATTTCTTGGTTTTACAGCTATAATACATATAAACAGCTAAACCAAAATTGGCTATCGTTTGGAAATTACGTCATTGAAATCATGAACAATGTGTTCAAAAGTTGTGGAATGATGGGTACTAACTGTCGGCAATGTCAGATGTGGAACCGGTAGCGTATTTTTTGAAATAACACATTTCTTGGTTTTACAGCTATAATACATATAACAGCTAAAACCAAAATTGGCTATCGTTGGAAATAATATATATATACGTCATTGAAATCATGAACAATGTGTTCAAAAGTTGTGGAATGATGGGTACTAACTGTCGGCAATGTCAGATGTGGGACCGGTAGCGTATTTTTTGAAATAACACATTTCTTGGTTTTACAGCTATAATACATATAACAGCTAAAACCAAAATTGGCTATCGTTTGGAAATTACGTCATTGAAATCATGAACAATGTGTTCAAAAGTTGTGGAATGATGGGTACTAACTGTCGGCAATGTCAGATGTGGAACCGGTAGCGTATTTTTTGAAATAACACATTTCTTGGTTTTACAGCTATAATACATATAACAGCTAAAACCAAAATTGGCTATCGTTTGGAAATTACGTCATTGAAATCATGAACAATGTGTTCAAAAGTTGTGGAATGATGGGTACTAACTGTCGGCAATGTCAGATGTGGAACCGGTAGCGTATTTTTTAAATAACACATTTCTTGGTTTTACAGCTATAATACATATAACAGCTAAAACCAAAATTGGCTATCGTTTGGAAATTACGTCATTGAAATCATGAACAATGTGTTCAAAAGTTGTGGAATGATGGGTACTAACTGTCGGCAATGTCAGATGTGGAACCGGTAGCGTATTTTTGAAATAACACATTTCTTGGTTTTACAGCTATAATACATATAACAGCTAAAACCAAAATTGGCTATCGTTTGAAATTACGTCATTGAAATCATGAACAATGTGTTCAAAAGTTGTGGAAAGATGGGTACTGACTGTCGGCAATGTCAGATGTGAACCGGTAGCGTATTTTTTGAAATAACACATTCTTGGTTTTACAGCTGTAATACATATAACAGCTAAAACCACAATTGGCTATCGTTTGGAAATTACGTCATTGAAATCATGAACAATGTGTTCAAAAGTTGTGGAATGATGGGTACTAACTGTCGGCAATGTCAGATGTGGAACCGGTAGCTTTTTGAAATAACACATTTCTTGGTTTTACAGTTATAATACATATAACAGCTAAAACCAAAATTGGCTATCGTTGGAAATTACGTCATTGAAATCATGACAATGTGTTCAAAAGTTGTGGAAAGATGGGTACTAACTGTCGGCAATGTCAGATGTGGAACCGGTAGCATATTTTTTGAAATAACACATTTCTTGGTTTTACAGCTATAATACATATAACAGCTAAAACCAAAATTGGCTATCGTTTGGAAATTACGTCATTGAAATCATGAACAATGTGTTCAAAAGTTGTGGAAAGATGGGTACTGACTGTCGGCAATGTCAGATGTGGAACCGGTAGCGTATTTTTTGAAATAACACATTTCTTGGTTTTACAGCTGTAATACATATAACAGCTAAAACCACAATTGGCTATCGTTTGGAAATTACGTCATTGAAATCATGAACAATGTGTTCAAAAGTTGTGGAATGATGGGTACTAACTGTCGGCAATGTCAGATGTGGAACCGGTAGCGTATTTTTTGAAATAACACATTTCTTGGTTTTACAGCTATAATACATATAACAGCTAAAACCAAAATTGGCTATCGTTTGGAAATTACGTCATTGAAATCATGAACAATGTGTTCAAAAGTTGTGGAAAGATGGGTACTAACTGTCGGCAATGTCAGATGTGGAACCGGTAGCGTATTTTTTGAAATAACACATTTCTTGGTTTTACAGCTACATGTATAATACATATAACAGCTAAAACCAAAATTGGCTATCGTTTGGAAATTACGTCATTGAAATCATGAACAATGTGTTCAAAAGTTGTGGAATGATGGGTACTAACTGTTGGCAATGTCAGATGTGGAACCGGTAGCGTATTTTTTGAAATAACACATTTCTTGGTTTTACAGCTATAATACATATAACAGCTAAAACCAAAATTGGCTATCGTTTGGAAATTACGTCATTGAAATCATGAACAATGTGTTCAAAAGTTGTGGAATGATGGGTACTAACTGTCGGCAATGTCAGATGTGGAACCGGTAGCGATTTTTTGAAATAACACATTTCTTGGTTTACAGCTATAATACATATAACAGCTAAAACCAAAATTGGCTATCGTTTTGAAATTACGTCATTGAAATCATGAACAATGTGTTCAAAAGTTGTGGAAAGATGGGTACTAACTGTCGGCAATGTCAGATGTGGAACCGGTAGCGTATTTTTTGAAATAACACATTTCTTGGTTTTACAGTTATAATACATATAACAGCTAAAACCAAAATTGGCTATCGTTTGGAAATTACGTCATGAATCATGAACAATGTGTTCAAAAGTTGTGGAATGATGGGTACTAACTGTCGGCAATGTCAGATGTGGAACCGGTAGCGTATTTTTTGAAATAACACATTTCTTGGTTTTACAGCTATAATACATATAACAGCTAAAACCAAAATTGGCTATCGTTTGGAAATTACGTCATTGAAATCATGAACAATGTGTTCAAAAGTTGTGAATGATGGGTACTAACTGTCAGCAATGTCAATGTGGAACCGGTTAGCGTATTTTTTGAAATAACACATTTCTTGGTTTTACAGCTATAATACATATAACAGCTAAAACCAAAATTGGCTATCGTTTGAAATTACGTCATTGAAATCATGAACAATGTGTTCAAAAGTTGTGGAATGATGGGTACTAACTGTCGGCAATGTCAGATGTGGAACCGGTAGCGTTTTTTGAAATAAACACATTTCTTGGTTTTACAGCTGTAATACATATAACAGCTAAAACCACAATTGGCTATCGTTTGGAAATTACGTCATTGAAATCATGAACAATGTGTTCAAAAGTTGTGGGAATGATGGGTACTAACTGTCGGCAATGTCAGATGTGGAAACCGGTAGCGTATTTTTTGAAATAACACATTTCTTGGTTTTACAGTTATAATACATATAACAGCTAAAACCAAAATTGGCTATCGTTTTGGAAATTACGTCATTGAAATCATGAACAATGTGTTCAAAAGTTGTGGAAAGATGGGTACTAACTGTCGGCAATGTCAGATGTGGAACCGGTAGTATTTTTTGAAATAACACATTTCTTGGTTTTACAGCTATAATACATATAACAGCTAAAACCAAAATTGGCTATCGTTTGGAAATTACGTCATTGAAATCATGAACAATGTGTTCAAAAGTTGTGGAAAGATGGGTACTGACTGTCGGCAATGTCAGATGTGGAACCGGTAGCGTATTTTTTGAAAATAACACATTTCTTGGTTTTACAGCTGTAATACATATAACAGCTAAACCAAATTGGCTATCGTTTGGAAATTACGTCATTGAAATCATGAACAATGTGTTCAAAAGTTGTGGAATGATGGGTACTAACTGTCGGCAATGTCAGATGTGGAACCGGTACGTATTTTTTGAAATAACACATTCTTGGTTTTACAGCTATAATACATATAACAGATAAAACCAAAATTGGCTATCGTTTGGAAATTACGTCATTGAAATCATGAACAATGTGTTCAAAAGTTGTGGAAAGATGGGTACTAACTGTCGGCAATGTCAGATGTGGAACCGGTAGCGTATTTTTGAAATAACACATTTCTTGGTTTTACAGATCATGTATAATACATATACAGCTAAAACCAAAATTGGCTATCGTTTGGAAATTACGTCATTGAAATCATGAACAATGGTTCAAAAGTGTGGAATGATGGGTACTAACTGTCGCAATGTCAGATGTGGAACCGGTAGCGTATTTTTTGAAATAACACATTTCTTGGTTTACAGCTATAATACATATAACAGCTAAACCAAAATTGGCTATCGTTGGAAATTACGTCATTGAAATCATGAACAATGTGTTCAAAAGTTGTGGAATGATGGGTACTAAACTGTCGGCAATGTCAGATGTGGAACCGTAGCGTATTTTTTGAAATAACACATTTCTTGTTTTACAGCTATAATACATATAACAGCTAAAACCAAAATTGCTATCGTTTTGAATTACGTCATTGAAATCAGAACAATGTGTTCAAACAGTTGTGGAAAGATGGGTACTAAACTGTCGGCAATGTCAGTGTGGAACCGGTAGCGTATTTTTGAAATAAAACATTTCTTGGTTTTACAGTTATAATACATATAACAGCTAAAACCAAATTGGCTATCGTTGAAATTCGTCATTGAAATCATGAAAAATGTGTTCAAAAGTTGGAATGATGGGTACTAACTGGTCGGCAATGTCAGATGTGGAACCGGTAGCGTATTTTTTGAAAATAACACATTTCTTGGTTTTACAAGCTATACATATAACAGCTAAAAACCAAAATTGGCTATCGTTTGGAAATTACGTCATTGAAATTCATGAACAATGTGTTCAAAAGTTGTGGAATGATGGGTACTAACTGTCAGCAATGTCAAATGTGGAACCGGTAGCGTATTTTTTGAAATAACACATTTCTTGGTTTTACAGCTATAATAATAACAGCTAAAACCAAAAATTGGCTATCGTTTGAAATTACTTCATTGAAATCATGAACAATGTGTTCAAAAGTTGTGGAATGATGGGTAATAACTGTCGGCAATGTCAGATGTGGAACCGGTAGCGTATTTTTTGAAATAACACATTTCTTGGTTTTACAGCTATAATACATATAACAGCTAAAACCAAAATTGGCTATCGTTTGGAAATTACGTCATTGAAATCATGAACAATGTGTTCAAAAGTTGTGGAATGATGGGTACTAACTGTCGGCAATGTCAGATGTGGAACCGGTAGCGTATTTTTGAAATAACACATTTCTTGGTTTTACAGCTATAATACATATAACAGCTAAAACCAAAATTGGCTATCGTTTGGAAATTACGTCATTGAAATCATGAAACAATGTGTTCAAAAGTTGTGGAATGATGGGTATAACTGTCGGCAATGTCAGATGTGGAACCGGTAGCGTATTTTTTGAAATAACACATTTCTTGGTTTTACAGCTATAATACATATAACAGCTAAAACCAAAATTGGCTATCGTTTGGAAATTACGTCATTGAAATCATGAACAATGTGTTCAAAAGTTGTGGAATGATGGGTACTAACTGTCGGCAATGTCAGATGTGGAACCGGTAGCGTATTTTTGAAATAACACATTTCTTGGTTTTACAGCTATAATACATATAACAGCTAAAACCAAAATTGGCTATCGTTTGGAAATTACGTCATTGAAATCATGAACAATGTGTTCAAAAGTTGTGGAATGATGGGTACTAACTGTCGGCAATGTCAGATGTGGAACCGGTAGCGTATTTTTTGAAATAACACATTTCTTGGTTTTACAGCTATAATACATATAACAGCTAAAACCAAAAATTGGCTATCGTTTGGAAATTACGTCATTGAAATCATGAACAATGTGTTCAAAAGTTGTGGAATGATGGGTACTAACTGTCGGCAATGTCAGATGTGGAACCGGTAGCGTATTTTTTGAAATAACACATTTCTTGGTTTTACAGCTATAATACATATAACAGCTAAAACCAAAATTGGCTATCGTTTGGAAATTACGTCATTGAAATCATGAACAATGTGTTCAAAAGTTGTGGAATGATGGGTACTAACTGTCGGCAATGTCAGATGTGGAACCGGTAGCGTATTTTTTGAAATAACACATTTCTTGGTTTTACAGCTATAATACATATAACAGCTAAAACCAAAATTGGCTATCGTTTGGAAATTACGTCATTGAAATCATGAACAATGTGTTCAAAAGTTGTGGAATGATGGGTACTAACTGTCGGCAATGTCAGATGTGGAACCGGTAGCGTATTTTTTGAAATAACACATTTCTTGGTTTTACAGCTATAATACATATAACAGCTAAAACCAAAATTGGCTATCGTTTGGAAATTACGTCATTGAAATCATGAACAATGTGTTCAAAAGTTGTGGAATGATGGGTACTAACTGTCGGCAATGTCAGATGTGGAAACCGGTAGCGTATTTTTTGAAATAACACATTTCTTGGTTTTACAGCTATAATACATATAACAGCTAAAACCAAAATTGGCTATCGTTTGGAAATTACGTCATTGAAATCATGAACAATGTGTTCAAAAGTTGTGGAATGATGGGTACAACTGTCGGCAATGTCAGATGTGGAAACCGGTAGCGTATTTTTTGAAATAACACATTTCTTGGTTTTACAGCTATAATACATATAACAGCTAAAACCAAAATTGGCTATCGTTTGGAAATTACGTCATTGAAATCATGAACAATGTGTTCAAAAGTTGTGGAATGATGGGTACTAACTGTCGGCAATGTCAGATGTGGAACCGGTAGCGTATTTTTTGAAATAACACATTTCTTGGTTTTACAGCTATAATACATATAACAGCTAAAACCAAAATTGGCTATCGTTTGGAAATTACGTCATTGAAATCATGAACAATGTGTTCAAAAGTTGTGGAATGATGGGTACTAACTGTCGGCAATGTCAGATGTGGAACCGGTAGCGTATTTTTGAAATAACACATTTCTTGGTTTTACAGCTATAATACATATAACAGCTAAAACCAAAATTGGCTATCGTTTGGAAATTACGTCATTGAAATCATGAACAATGTGTTCAAAAGTTGTGGAATGATGGGTACTAACTGTCGGCAATGTCAGATGTGGAACCGGTAGCGTATTTTTTGAAATAACACATTTCTTGGTTTTACAGCTATAATACATATAACAGCTAAAACCAAAATTGGCTATCGTTTGGAAATTACGTCATTGAAATCATGAACAATGTGTTCAAAAGTTGTGGAATGATGGGTACTAACTGTCGGCAATGTCAGATGTGGAACCGGTAGCGTATTTTTGAAATAACACATTTCTTGGTTTTACAGCTATAATACATATAACAGCTAAAACCAAAATTGGCTATCGTTTGGAAATTACGTCATTGAAATCATGAACAATGTGTTCAAAAGTTGTGGAATGATGGGTACTAACTGTCGGCAATGTCAGATGTGGAACCGGTAGCGTATTTTTGAAATAACACATTTCTTGGTTTTACAGCTATAATACATATAACAGCTAAAACCAAAATTGGCTATCGTTTGGAAATTACGTCATTGAAATCATGAACAATGTGTTCAAAAGTTGTGGAATGATGGGTACTAACTGTCGGCAATGTCAGATGTGGAACCGGTAGCGTATTTTTGAAATAACACATTTCTTGGTTTTACAGCTATAATACATATAACAGCTTAAAACCAAAATTGGCTATCGTTGGAAATTACGTCATTGAAATCATGAACAATGTGTTCAAAAGTTGTGGAATGATGGGTACTAACTGTCGGCAATGTCAGATGTGGAACCGGTAGCGTATTTTTTGAAATAACACATTTCTTGGTTTTACAGCTATAATACATATAACAGCTAAAACCAAAATTGGCTATCGTTTGGAAATTACGTCATTGAAATCATGAACAATGTGTTCAAAAGTTGTGGAATGATGGGTACTAACTGTCGGCAATGTCAGATGTGGAACCGGTAGCGTATTTTTGAAATAAACACATTTCTTGGTTTTACAGCTATAATCATAAAACAGCTAAAACCAAAATTGGCTATCGTTTGGAAATTACGTCATTGAAATCATGAACAATGTGTTCAAAAGTTGTGGAATGATGGGTACTAACTGTCGGCAATGTCAGATGTGGAACCGGTAGCGTATTTTTTGAAAAACACATTCTTGGTTTTACAGCTATAATACATAATAACAGCTAAAACCAAAATTGGCTATCGTTTGGAAATTACGTCATTGAAATCATGAAACAATGTGTTCAAAGTTGTGGAATGATGGGTACTAACTGTCGGCAATGTCAGATGTGGAACCGGTAGCGTATTTTTGAAATAACACATTTCTTGGTTACAGCTATAATACATATAACAGCTAAAACCAAAATTGGCTATCGTTTGGAAATTACGTCATTGAAATCATGAACAATGTGTTCAAAAGTTGTGGAATGATGGGTACTAACTGTCGGCAATGTCAGATGTGGAACCGGTAGCGTATTTTTTGAAATAACACATTTCTTGGTTTTACAGCTATAATACATATAACAGCTAAAACCAAAATTGGCTATCGTTTGGAAATTACGTCATTGAAATCATGAACAAGTGTTCAAAAGTTGTGGAAGATGGGTACTAACTGTCGGCAATGTCAGATGTGGAAACCGGTAGCGTATTTTTGAAATAACACACATTTCTTGGTTTTACAGCTATAATACATATAAACAGCTAAAACCAAAATTGGCTATCGTTTGGAAATTACGTCATTGAAATCATGAACAATGTGTTCAAAAGTTGTGGAATGATGGGTACTAACTGTCGGCAATGTCAGATGTGGAACGGTAGCGTATTTTTTGAAATAACACATTTCTTGGTTTTACAGTATAATACATATAACAGCTAAAACCAAAATGGCTATCGTTTGGAAATTACGTCATTGAAATCATGAACAATGTGTCAAAAGTTGTGGAATGATGGGTACTAACTGTCGGCAATGTCAGATGTGGAACCGGTAGCGTATTTTTGAAATAACCATTTCTTGGTTTTACAGCTATAATACATAAACAGCTAAAACCAAAATTGGCTATCGTTTGGAAATTACGTCATTGAAATCATGAACAATGTGTTCAAAAGTTGTGGAATGATGGGTACTAACTGTCGGCAATGTCAGATGTGGAACCGGTAGCGTATTTTTGAAAATAAACACATTTCTTGGTTTACAGCTATAATACATATAACAGCTAAAACCAAAATTGGCTATCGTTTGAATTACGTCATTGAAATCATGAACAATGTGTTCAAAAGTTGTGGAATGATGGGTACTAAACTGTTCGGCAATGTCAGATGTGGAACCGGTAGGTATTTTTTGAAATAACACATTTCTTGGTTTTACAGCTATAATACATATAACAGCTAAAACCAAATTGGCTATCGTTTGGAAATTACGTCATTGAAATCAGAACAATGTGTTCAAAAGTTGTGGAATGATGGGTACAACGTCGGCAATGTCAGATGGAACCGGTAGCGTATTTTTGAAATAACAAATTTCTTGGTTTACAGCATAATCCATATAACAGCTAAAACCAAAATTGGCTATCGTTTGGAAATTACGTCATTGAAAATCATGAACAATGTGTTCAAAAGTTGTGGAATGATGGGTACTAACTGTCGGCAATGTCAGATGTGGAACACCGGTAGCGTATTTTTTGAAATAAACACATTCTTGGTTTACAGCTATAATACATATAACAGCTAAAAACCAAAATTGGCTATCGTTTGGAAATTACGTCATTGAAATCATGAACAATGTGTTCAAAAGTGTGGAATGATGGTACTAACTGTCGGCAATGTCAGATGTGGAACCGGTAGCGTATTTTTGAAATAACACATTTCTTGGGTTACAGCTATAATACATAAACAGCTAAAACCAAAATTGGCTATCGTTGGAAATTACGTCATTGAAATCATGAACAATGTGTTCAAAAGTTGTGGAATGATGGGTACTAACTGTCGGCAATGTCAGATGTGGAAACGGTAGCGATTTTTTTAAATAACACATTTCTTGGTTTTACAGCTATAATACATAAACAGCTAAAACCAAAATTGGCTATCGTTTGGAAATTACGTCATTGAAATCATGAAACAATGTGTTCAAAAGTTGTGGAATGATGGTACTAACTGTCGGCAATGTCAGATGTGGAAACCGGGTAGCGTATTTTTTGAAATAACACATTCTTGGTTTTACAGCTATAATACATATAACAGCTAAAACCAAAATTGGCTATCGTTTTGGAAATTACGTCATTGAAATCATGAACAATGTGTTCAAAAGTTGTGGAATGATGGGTACTAACTGTCGGCATGTCAGATGTGGAACCGGTAGCGTATTTTTGAAATAACACATTTCTTGGTTTTACAGCTATTAATACATAACAGCTAAAACCAAAATTGGCTATCGTTTGGAAAATTACGTCATTGAAATCATGAACAAGTGTTCAAAAGTTGTGGAATGATGGGTACTAACTGTCGGCAATGTCAGATGTGAACCTGGTAGCGTATTTTTGAAATAAAACACATTTCTTGGTTTTACAGCTATAATACATATAACAGCTAAAACCAAAATTGGCTATCGTTGGAAATTACG